>CP126896.1:57147500-57720000 GCA_030440675.1 Furcifer pardalis
TACAAGAAAAATAATAGAACTTAACAACAACAACAAAAGATTAACTAGAAAAGCAGCAGCAACAAAAGCATTTCTTTACCAACAAAACAATCGGGGATCAAAGTTCGCTGGCAAAGCAGATTCCTTCCCCTAAGCTGCCTTTGAGAAATAACTTGCAGAAAAGCTTGGTGAAGACATGAAAGAGGTGGGAAGAGAAGGGTGGAAGCGTCTCTTTCCATTTTTGCCTTGCTCAAATCATAGGTCTCCAGCTGTTATTGTAGTAATAGTGATCATGCTTGTAACTCAGTGATGGCGAACCTTGGCACTCCAGCTGTTCTTAAACTTCAATTCCCAGAAGCCCTGATCAGCAGAAATGCTGACTTGGGCTTCTGGGAATTGAAGTCCAAGAACACATGCCAAGGTTCACCATCACTGTTGTAACTAAAAAAACAAGGAAAGAACAGTCTGTGCAAAATTGAAATCCACTAGGATGAGAATGCAACAGAGGTAAAGGGTTAAGAAACCATAAGGAGGCTACACTTAAGGCCTTTGGGAGATCACATGTCGCGCTCTGGGACTCAGCGTAAGCAAACTCAATTTACTGTAAAATGATAAAAAATAAAAACAAGACACAAAGAAACCTCCTGCATGCTTCGGGTTTTCCAGGTCATGTTATATAAGATAGTAGTGCATAAGCTTCATTTTTAAAAAAAAGGCACTGTTATCAGATAGTACAACAGCTAACTTCCAGTTAATCTCTTGCTGAGTTATCTCTCACATAAACAAAACAAGGAGAACTTTGTCATGTAGACATGATAATCAGATAACACTATTTCAGTTTACTGTTAACATACAGTACGTGTGAGAAATATATGGAAGGCAACCTATGCATTCTTGTGCAACCAGTCTCTGGTCTGCTTAGCAAAGGCTCCTTACACTTTTTGCTGAGGGCCCATATGCATGTGTATGGTAATTAAAGTCCTGTGATTTCGTCTCCATACAAGTTTTCTGTCTCTTTGGCACAATAATACATCCCCATCAAAGCTATTCTTTTGCACCTGAACACAGCTGGGGACCCTTTAGTGGTGGAAGTTTTGCATGCTCTCATAAGCTGCCTTTGTATCCTGTGCCCCTTGGAATCCGCTTTCTGTTTAAATAAATCTGCAATGTCCAAAATTATGCAAGCCTGGGAAAATTATTATCTTTTTACAAACGTTGCTTAGCATAAAGTATAGAGCAGTGATGGTGAACCTTTTAGAGACTGAGTGTCCAAACAGAGGGGAGTGGTAAACTCTGTGCTGGGGGGAGGGAGGAAGCACGACATTTGGGCTGCTGGGTAGGGCGATGGGGTAAACTGTGCTAGGGGAGGAAGCACTCCCATTGGGATGGTGGGCAGAAGGGCAGGGCGGATTCTGTGCTGGGGGACAGAGGAAGTGCTTCCATTGGGCTGCTGGACAGAGGGGCGGGGTGAACTCTGTGCTGGGGGACAGAGGAAGTGCTTCCATTGGGTTGCTGGACAGAGGGGCGAGGTGAACTCTGTGCTGGGGCAATGGTGCACATGCCAACAGAGAGGGCTCTGAGTGCCCCCTCTGGCATGCATGCCATAGGTTCACCACCACTGGTATAGAGAAATAGTTTAAGATGACAAACAGTTATGCATGTGCCCCAAATGGGAAGATGTTGGTTCAACCCATCTATTATTTATTTATTTATTATTTATTTACTCATATTTACTATCCCGCCCCAATCAGGTAGACCCGACTCTGGGCAGCTTACATCATAGATTAAAATCACAGGTTAAAACCTTAAAAATTCATAAGAAAAATTACAAATCTGTGTTTTCAATCATCACAGATTTAGAACTTGTTACTTAACATCCTACTTCATTGGGGAGATCTTGCTATGGAGACACTGATTTTTTGCATTTATACCTGTTGTGGATTGATCTTGCCTAGCACCAGGCCCAAAAAGTCTTCATCTGAAATAGTGAAAATGGTATCCACTTTTCCACGTGCAGGACCTTGGTACAATTCTCCAGATCCATTCTTTAAATCTATGGCTGAAGAGAGGTAAGATAAGTAAAGTAAGTAAAACAAAAAAAGAAGAAACCATTTGTTACCTCATTTTTAAAATACAGCACTAGCTACAGCATCATGCATCCAACTGTATGGGACTTTCCATACAATGTTTTTTTCATAACAGTTGTTGCAGAAAGCAAGGGCAGCCTTCGTTTAACCTTTTCATGATTCACTTCACGGCCAAAACAGGTGTCTACTTTCCTTCAGAATCCAGCACACAAGTGAGAATATGATGCAGAAATCGTTTTGGTTTTGCAGGAGAGCTTATTTTTTACATTCTTCTTCAAGAGAATCTTAATTCTCAGCCATGTATCTCCTTTCTTTACCAACATCTACAATTGCTCAAGATGTCCATTCTTCCAATGTCCTATTGCCTGCAAAAAATACACTGACTACAGGGCATGCAAGCTGTCAGGTACTGTATGGCCTGCAATGGAGAATGTTATGACAAGACTTTCCTTTGCCAGTTCATTTTCATATTCTACAAATTTTGGAAGCCGTTCTTCTTCTTTTGCCTCTGCCAGAAAGTGTAAAAACAAAGCCATTGCCAAGTTAATGCTCCTGTAAGGACATGACATCTTTAATTACAATATCGCAGCATTTTTACCATCCAAGAGACAACAACTTGGAGGCGGCTGTCCTACAAATAAAGCCTTTACAAAGATCAGTTCTGTCCAATCCTTCTCTCTTGCCTCTGCCAGGAAATGTAAAAACAAATCCATTGTCTTTGCAGGATCTGTGAATGTACAGCACATTATCAGCTGAATCCACAGTTAGGTGTGTACAACCGGCCTGGCAGAAACAGGAGTTCTTTGCCTTGGCTGTAGCAGCCCCTAAAAATGCCACACAAAAGGTTATGAAACCCTTTTAGATGGGGAAGGCCATAATGAGGGACACTCCTGAAAAACATGCTGAGGCACTGCCCCAGGGGAATCCAGTTCTGTATCTCTAGGTCACCTTTGCTCAAAAGCCAGTCATATCTGACTGAAGAGTTCAGTGCTCATCTCTGTTTATAGCCAAAGAGCCAGTGCTGTCTGCATCTGCTGATGTTTCCGTGGACATGTGGCAGGCATGACTAGACACCGGAGTGCATGGAATACTGTTTACCCTCTCACTGAAGAGTTACCTATTTATCTAATTTCAATTTCTTGCTTTCAAACTGCTGCGTAGTCAGGAGCAGGGACAGAGACAGGAGCTCAATCCGTCATGCAGCACTCAGGTCTTGAGCTGCTGAACTGCTGACCTTCCAGTCATCAAGTTCAGCGTCTTAACCACTTAAGCCATCACAGTCCCTATAGCATCTTTTAAAAGTACTGCAGTAAAGAAGAAAATAATTTTTCCCTCAAAGAACCTGGCAACTCCTAATCAACTTGGCTTTAAAAAAAAAACCTTATTAATTTTAGTTTTGAAATAACTTCGTTATACATCTAGTTTGAAGATTAAACATTGAGCATAGTCACAATGCTCTTTTCTTTTAAAAAGTATTTTTTTCTTTGATAAAATAATTCTGCAGAAAGACTCTCCAGGTGCAAATAGCAGGAAATGTAGTCATGTGTTTTGGTGAACCTTTGACATTCCAGAAAATACCCAGGCTGTATAGCTCATGATCAAAGACAGTGGGAGCTGTAGTCCAAACTATCTGGAGTGCTCAAAGTTTGCCATGCTTCTAGCTAGACAAGATATTGTGGAAAGTGCCCATTTTATGGTGTATGTGTGGTATGAGGCAGGATGCAAAGTAATGTTTACTGTGTCAAAACAAGTGACCTTTGTCTCTGTTACCTATCGGCCAAGTACACAGAGCTGCTGGGTGACAGAGGCACAAATCCTAGATTTCCATGGAACTATCTTGCATAAGACTTCTGAGCAATGATGGGCAGCAACAGTTCATCAGAACCAGTAGTAACTTTTCCCAGTGCCCCGGAGAACCGGTAGCAGCATTTGGGGAAAACCACCTCATGACTACATTTCCTGCTATTTGCACCTGGAGAGTCTTTCTGCAGAATTATTTTATCAAAGAAAAAAAATACTTTTTAAAAGAAAAGAGCCGGTTTCCGGTGTATTTATTTTAATGTGTATTTTATGTGTTTTATGTGTATTTTTATGTCTATTTAATTTGTATTATTATGTGTACTTATTTTTATGGGTTTTTTACGTTGGTTCCACCAACATCATTGGCTCAGCCCATCACATCATGATGTTGGCTCTGCCCACAGTGTGGTAGTAAAATTTTTGGCTGCCTACCACTGCCTCTGGGCACAGGATGGCACTATTAATATTTATGTACGCAAAGAATCATGACCATTTGAAATGTGCTAAGGAAAACAGCCTTGCTTTTATTACTACATATGGGCTCTTTTTGTGTGGCTTCCTGTGAATTAAATATGTGTATGGTATAAAGCCCACATGTAGGGGAGAGAAGCAAGGAAGGATCATGATACGATCAACAGTGCGCTCTTAGGCAATCATGGAAAGAAATCTGAGTGTTATGAAAATCTCCTAAACATATGGTGAAGGATTCTCACTTCCACTGCAAATACTAATTCTAGTTCATATATCCCAGTCACTGAGGGATAGTAAAAAACCAGAGAGGTTGGCACCATATGCAATGAGACAAAAAGGGGAGGTTGTAGTTAATTGCACAAAGCAATAAAATCTTTCTCAACACTTGTGAATCAAGGAAGAATAAAATTACTGGCTATGTCACCCAGAACTGCAAATCATTTCCTTAAGGATTGCTTCTCATCATTTCCTCACCTCACCCCCTTTTGACAAGAGATGAAGATGCCAGGGTTTCAGTTATTACTCATGGATGCCCCCCCCCCCAATGTTAAAGAGGCTTTGGCAAAGAGGACAAACTACACTGTCAGAGACTTGAGAGGTGGAAATATAGCTTAAGAAAAGGTTACATTTTTTAAAAAAAATGTTAGTGCCCAAAATGAAAATTGTCCAGCCACACCAAAAAAAAAAAAAAATCTAATCAAATTAGAAAAACATCTCAAAGCGTGAAACTGAGCCAGCTGTGTTTTGTCTCTCAAATCCGAGCTAATCTTTTAAAGAAAGTATGTAAAACTGGGAGGGAGGAATCACTGTACATGGTTATGGAAGAGGTTTGCTGTGATATCCAGTGTGAAGAAAGACTCAGCTCTGACGTATGATATGCTATATCCGTGATGGTGAACCTTGGCACTCCATATGTTCTTGGACTTCGATTCCCAGAAGCTCAAGCCCCTGTGAATCCACACAAATGGGTTTGCTGCGATTCATTTGGTCTGCGCCATCCTTGTCGCTCCTGGAAGCAAAACGCGCCCGTACAGACATTAGTTTTACTTCCGCTTCCAGGAGAGACGAGGGTGGCGTGGGCTGGATGAATCACAGAAAACCCATTCATGTGAATTCACAGGGGCTTGGGCTTCTGGGAATTGAAGTCCAAGAACACCTGGAGTGCAAAGATTCACCATCACAGTGCTATATCAAATCTAAATGTGGCCAACAGTGTTTGCTTGCTATGAACCATCAGGTAAACTATACAGTCTGTGCAGCAACGTCCCTTGAGAGCTGCTGACCTAGAGGGCTCCAGCATATGAGAGTCTGAGTTTTAAAATGGGAGGAAAGAGTTCAAAAGCCACAAGTCTTTATGGGAACCCTTGTGATTAGCTCTTAATGTTAACTGCAGAAAAATCTCAAAGCACTTTAGGTTTGATGGTTTGCTGACACAGAAGAACAAGCCCAAATGTCCACTGAAGCTTCTTTCCAGGGAAAGATGAGATTCTGCTAAGTGGGCATGATACCATTTGCCTCTGGGTAAACCAACTAAACTAAACTAAATCCTTATGATTCTGCATTTCAGATGTTCATTTGTTGCTCATAATTTGGTTGTTTTGGGTTGTTTTCTTCATATTGTTTGGTTGGCTGAATCAGCCCCAGCCCAAATCCTCAGCAGCTATAATTTTAATTCAAACCCTTGACGATCATAATATGATTTGGAATGTTCTTTCTGGAGACTGGAATCTATGTTATTCAAATGGCAGAAGAAAAAGATATGAGCAGCCCAATATAGTTTGCTTTTGGATAAGGTGCCCCCTTGTCAAGCTGCATATGTAGAAGCCAACAATGGGGTGCTGATGGAATAACATCCTCCCTTAGGGATTGAAGTGTAGCCCATTTGGCAGACATGGCTTTATCTTTCTGCACTGTGCAACTGATTCCCTGAGCCCAGCCCAACAAAGACATTAAATGACTTTACAGAAAACATTCCGACACAAGTGGCAGAAAGCCAGGATTCTAGCGTGACAAATATACAAACATGTAAGTAATATTTGAACTTAATCATATTTTAAAATGTTCATAGTATTCTATACAAATATTAGAACTGTCCCTATAACCTTTTCCATTACGCCTGTTTATATTCATTCCTGCATTACACTGCAACGGAAGGGACAGTGTCCTGCCTCAGGAGGCCTAATGATTTGATAAAAGCTGAACTAGATGTTTCCAATTCCACAGCAGCTCCAAAAGAGCAAAATTACTGCTTCTGCTTCAATGCAAAGCCCTATCTTTCACCTGCCCATGCCCTGCTGTAATGGAATATACCAGAAGTTCCCAACCTTTTTAAGCCGGGGGCCAGGTCACGCTCCCTCAGACAGCTTTGGGGGCTGGATAGCCATTTTGTCCTTCCTCCACCACATGGCACTTCCTAGTGTGGTGGATGGTCACATGAAATGGTGCTGTGGGCCGCATCCAGCCTACGGGTTGAGAATCCCGGGAATATACCTTCACTATATTAAAAACACACACACACACACACATACAAAATATAGAAGTGGTGCCTTATCCCTTTCAACTAAAGGCCTTAGAATTACTCTAACATCTTTCAGTTCCTTAAAGGATGCAGTAAGGCATAGCATAAATTAATTAAACCCACGACTTACTCCATTCCACTGCAGTTTTTCCATCCTTAGTGATGTTCCATTGAAAGACAGCATTTACTTTCTTCACCAGCTGATTTCCATCTCCTTTGATGCGGCGGCCAATCTCTCCAAACACAAGGTCACTCTGCAACCCTGCTGACTGGCATATGAACGACAAATTCAGGAAGGGAGTTTATTTTATTTATTTATTTATTTATTTATTTATTTGTTCGAATTTGATACCCCGCCCCACTCGGGAAGACCCGACTCTGGGCGGCTTACAAAATGTATTACCGCAATGGGTAATCTATAAACACACAACACCATAAAACATTAAAAATTCACGAGTTCATCAGAAACAAAAATTTAAAACATTAAAACGATAAAACGTTAAAAACCGATAAAAACAAGTGATGACAGGTACAAATACCAGGTGGTGGTATTTGTTGTTCTTACTGTTTCATCCTGAGTAATCAATCCATCTCATATTCAAACAATATTCTGAACAAATGAAAGTCCAAGACTTTCTGCTGCCTAAGGCAACTGGAAAGATGACCCTGCTACTCCATCTAAGACTTCTTCCATCGAAGAAATTTTGTCACAGTATAAAAGGTGGTATTGCTATTATCATCAAGTTATACAAATCCGTGAAGTGCCTCATAGACAGGGTAACTGATGGAGTATGTTTTCCCTACCTCAGCCAAGGGCTTCTGAGTTGAAGGCTGGACAGAAGGTACGTTCAAATCCACATATGCTCCTGAAATTGCAATATCACCTGTCTCTTTAACCTGTAGTAGATAAGAAGTCATCATATTGTCAGTGAACATTTTATTAGTGCAAACACCAGAATTAAAGCTAGAACAAAAGTTGCACTTTATGACTGAATAATGTTCAACCGAGAAGGGCGGTATAAAAATGGGAATAAATAAATAAAATAAATAAATAAATAAATAATGTTCTTTGCATCTTAAACCAAAGAGTTCTCAAATCTGCAAACTAAACAATGAAATAATTACGAATCTTAAACTAGGTCCCTCAAACATGGGCCTATGGGGCCCATGCAACCCCAAATGCTTTCTGTGTGGCCCTCCAACCTACTTGTTTACTGCTAGCACCCTCAAAGCATTTTCCCTCAGACCCAAACTGTTCTGCCTGCCTTACATAGCACCACTGTTTTTCCTGTTGTTTCCTGCTGTTTTTCCTGTTGTTTCCTCACACCAAATGTAGGGAAAGGGAAGGTGCCCTAGTGTTTTCTGGGAGTCTCCCTGGGCTTTAGGCTCTACAGAGGGCACAGGACACCAAGGAAGCACCACAGTGGCTTCCTTTAGATCTGTGAGCTGTAAGTTTGCTGTAAGTCCCAAAATTCTGCCTCAGGTTTTTTGAACAATTTTGAGATTTGGAACCAACACACAGACACAGACACAGCATTCTTAGTAAATGTTCCAAGATCACTGACTTTCATGAATCAGCCAGCACTAAAACACCCATGCACACTGTGATCCACAGTATTGTTTTTATACAGTCCTATTACATTCACTTTGTGGTTCTTACCTTGGTTTGAATATGAATCCTGTTTCCTTCCTTCCACATCTCTGTTTGCAAGGTATGTCCTGGGAAGACTGGTTTTGCAAAACGAATCTGTCACAAGGAAATATCAGCGGTCTCTTTTTCTCTCTCCCAGTTAAGAAACACGTATTAAAAACAGATATAACCGACATCATTGGTATACCCACAATCACCATAGGTATTCAAATAAGGAAAAGTAATTTTGGATCGTACAAATTCGGGTATAACCATTTATATTAGTGCAGGAAGAGGCCAACAGCACAAACCCAGTGGATTCTCACTGTTCTTAAGAACCAGCAGCATCTAGGGAGTCTCTGACATCTTAAAGTCTTACACAGCCTTGCTCTGAGACATATTTGGTGAAGAGCGGAAAAGAATTGATCTTAATAACTAATCTTAATATGATAAAGGTACAGGTTGCTCAAAAACCAGTCATATCCAACTCTAGGGTTCAGAGCTCATCTCCGTTTACAGTCATAAGAGCCAGCACTGTTTCTGTCTCCAGATATTTCTGTGGTCATGTAGCAGAAATGACTAGACACCAGAACACACAGAATGTTGCTACCTTTCCCACTGAAGCAATACCTATTTATCTACTTGCAATTTCTTGCTTTCAAACTGCTAGGTTGGCAGGAGTTAGAACAGAGACAGGGACTCACTCTGTTGTGCAGCACTCAGGGCTTAAACTGCTGCTCTGCTGATCTCCGGTTGTCATCACCTTAACTACTAAGCCCATAGTTTGTGATACACTGGCCTAAAACTAATGTTACAAATCTGCTAGGGGTAGGATGCTTTTATTTCCCCCCTTGTCTGTACAGGTCCTTCTGATACTAAAAACTTGCTCCAAAGGAAGCAGGGAGAAGTGGAAATCACTCTTCGCCTAGTTCTAGTGGTCAAAGAAAGTATCCCATTGGTTCCTGCCCCAATAACATGCCACCAGAAAACATGCAAACAGAAGTGGGAGGAGAGAGCATCTTAAAGGGGTGAAATAACATCCAGATTAAGCTTCAGTGTGGCATAATTATTTTTCTTTTCTGTATACAATTGTCTGTCATGCCTTATTAATGAACACATACAGATAGAAACAGACTGACCTTAATTGCCTTGAACTTAGTCACATCGTTATTCGCAAAGTGTTTCAAAACGTGTCTGGCAGCAAATCCAAAGGAACAAAGTCCATGCAATATGGGTTTTTGAAATCCTATTTTAAAAATGTAAATCTAAGAGTTATATTTCCTCCTTAGTCTGTCTACATCTCACCATATATTGTAAGCATCATATTTACCGAATTTACACACAAACATATCAATTGTTATTCAGCAACCCGTATGTCACAAAAAACATTGGGATAAGCAGAAACATTTTGATAAGACCATATAATACAGTATTGCCATATCCTGAGGACATTCAGGTGATAGTAGAATAATGTTGTAGTATGTCTTTTAAAAGCTATGCAGAATACTTTAGTGCGTTCGACGATGGTAGAAGAACTCGAAAGAATGTATTTTTCTGAACTGAAACACACTATGTTCACTGGTTCCCAGCTTGATTCTGGATGTTATTTTGCATCAGAATTTGCTTGTTCAATACAATAAATATCAAAGATGCTTTTCTGGGGGTCCTCTTCTATTTTAAAAACATTAGTGGAAAAGTTTGGCTTATGATTAGATTGATGGTAATTAAAAAGAGTAATGGTCTAGTGAACTTCTCTCTATAGAACATCTTTCCCAAGCTGTTTGTATAGCATCAATTTTACTGACAAAAATCTTATTTTTCCATTGTCTGGGTATTTGACTGGAGGGTTGATTTAAATTTATACTGTTATTTCCACTGTTTTAAGAGTTAATTATGAGGATTTATTGGTTTAGTTTTGTTACTAGAATGGACAGAGTATGTTTTATTGATCACAGCTCTGCATGTATATAGAGTAGAAAGGTGGACTGTACTACTGTATTTTAAAATGGAAAAATATAATTATTCCACAAGACTGGAGCAGGAGGTAAGCACATGGGAAAACCATTGCAGACATAGATAAAATAAAAATTGCAGAAAACCAAGAAACAAATATAGCACTGAAGGTAAAGGTTTCCCTTGCTCGAAAGCCAGTAGTATCAGACTGTAGAGGTCAGTGCTCATCTCTGTTTCAAAGCCGAAGAGCCAGTGCTATCTGCTTCTGCAGACATTTCCATGGTCATGTGGCAGGCATGACTAGACAGCAGAGCGCATGGAATGCTGTTACCTTCCCACCGAAGTGGTCTCTATTTATCTACTTGGAATTTCATGCTTTCGAACTGCTAGGTTGGCAGGAGCTATGACAAAGACGGAAGCTCATTCCGTCCTGCAGTACTTGGGAATTGAACCGCTGACCTTCTGCCTCCCAGTCAATATAGCACTAACCAGCCATAATTATGATTTAAAATGTCCAGCATGGATTTTATTTGTTTGTTTGTTTGAATTTGTATTGCTGCCCACTCGGCAATAGACTGCACATGTATCAAAATATTACAGGAAATAACATATTTCTTGAGTATTTGAAATACTATTTCATTCTTCTTTATGAAGTCTACCCAGCATTAAATTGGATAGAAACGTATTTCAATCTATTAATATTATTCTGCTCCAGAAAAGCAAAAACATAAAGCTGATTTTATGTTTATGTTTCTCAATATAAACAAATGAGAAATGTCCACATGTTAGACAGAGACCAGGATGAAGTTGGTTTTTGCTGCACAATATTAAATTATGCAAAATATCAGATCCAAAGTTTGCATACTATTTGATTTATTTTCCTGCTGTGCCATATAGAGAGCAACTGACAAAGTGGATTTGATCCATGAAAGTCAAAATTAAAATACAGCAGATAGTCTTTAAAGTGCTACAATGTTTTTTTTATCTTTTTCTTTTGTTTTATATACTTTTGAAACTGCTTCTGATATGACATATCGATGTCCTCTTGAATATATATTACACTCATGCATTAAGATATGTCCTCTACAAGAGGAGTGCTTTGACCCTGGCATGTGTTGGGATAATGACAACCTTGCATGCTTACTAATACTGGGTATAAGTGAGAGGGACTTTCTGTAGACTAACTAAGCTGTCCGTCTTTTTGCCACCAGCCAATTAGCGAAGTTCTTTCTTCTGTCAATGGCTCTTGAGGCAAGTCTATGAACTTCCACACCACTTTGTTTACAGTTTGCATCCTCCATTGTTCTTTGTTTTGTTCAACAGCACGAATCCAGAGAAGTAGCCAGCAAGAATCTCTCTTTCTTCTGATGTCTACTTTACATAGAGACTGCATTTTTTAAATCCTTGTAGTTGTAACTGAGCAACAAAACTTTAAGCAAAACACATTTTTCTACATATGCTGCTTTTAGATTGATTTTACTGTTTTCAGTGATAGTTAGTTAAGGGGATGGTTTCAGGGGAACTTCTGCTATTGTCTTCTCACACTTTCCCCCTGCTGTTGTTGTCTTTTTCTACTTTGGGAATAAACAGATTCTAAAAATATACATTCAACAACATGCAGGAGGCTCATATCGCAGCAATAATGCACTCTTTTCAGCACCACTGTAAAACCTTTTTTATTTGCATAGGCATATTTGTACAGTAATACCTTGGATAACGTTTACCTCGGATAACGCTAAAATCACAGAACATTAAGTAATATGGGGAGGAGAATTGGATCGAATAACGTTAAGGTCCTATAGGATGTATCGGATAACAACCGCTAAAGCCTGTGCGGTTACAATGTATCTCTATGGAGCTTTAACGTTATCCGATACACCCCATAGGATTTTAACATGGATTGGATAACACTAAAAATCGGATAACACCAAGACTTGTGGAACCAAGTCTTAGCCTTATCCGAGGTATTACTGTATAGTTCTCAATTGCTTATTTTTAATATTCTTTGGCAATCAGGACCCTCAGCTTCCTTATGAAATGGATGCAGTGTGATTGGGTTGCATGATTGATACTTATGTTCTTCTGCACTTGCATTGTGTTGTGCAAGCAGAAACCATGTTTGCTCAAACAGGCAATCTCTTTTCATGCAAAAGCTGTCCGAGAGAGTGCACAACCTGTAGGGCAGGGCAGCACTATACTGGATTCTTGCTGGTGAAATAAAGAGATTCCCTGAAATTTACCTCCAAGGGCAGCAAAACCAGGTTCAATGTGTAAAGGATTCCAGTCCCCACTAAGCCGATACAATGCAGCCTATGAAAGAAAAACAAAAAGAAATAAGTTCTTTAAATAATTAAATGATCTAATCGTTTTAAACCCCAATTGAAACTGTTTCTTGTGACCACAAGCAGAATTTATTCCTAAACATATTTATAAGCAAAATCCTGCATGTCACGCTTCATGTGTGCCGTGGGTGATGGCTCCAAGATCATAGTGTGTGGGTCACTTAATGGCAAGATGGGATCCACCTTAAACAAATTCACACCAGTGACATTCTTCCTTCTTCAGGAAAAAATGCATTCTCGGATACAAGTTGCAGTCAGCAGATTATAAGCAAAAAGTTGTGTATCTCATCTTTCCATACTGACTGGATACGTTCAAAGTGCCTGTCAAGCATAGAAACAATACAACTGTAGCCCAAACCCAACGGCTCGTCCCAGCTAGAGTCAACTGACTGAACTGCAGGCTAAATAGCGAGTTGGGCTCTTATGAAAAGAGCAGTGATGTGACGAACCTACTCTAGTTTTGTCTGCCAACTGGATTCAATATATGATTAACACACACATACAGTTTTAAAACTAACAGAACACAAGCCACATACCAATCAAAAGGAGGATAGCTGATAGTTTTAAAAAGCCCCCCCCCCCTCCCGGTAACTTCCCTGTCCACAACAAGGCTTATTCAGATACTCTTCTCAAAGGCTGCATTTGTCTATCGTCATGCATATAAATTTCAAAATAAAGAATGTTGGGTCTATTTAGTCATCTATTTACAATTATCACATCTCACCCGCTTTCACTTTCTATTATGCTAGCAAACCTCATTCTAGTCAGCTGGCACACTTTCAATTTTTTTTAGTCTAGACCAGGAACAGGAACAACCCAACAGCATCTCCTAGAGTAGATGATAAGCCTGACGACGGGCAGCAGAAGTCCATGTACTTGTTCTGATGCTGTATCAATCCAAACAGCTACCGGCCTACACCACAGGAAGGGATGTGTTTTCTTTTACATCAAATCCCCAACCATATTATGAGCAAATAAAATAAAACATGTCGTCTGTATTACAAATCCCAGTTTCAGAGCTCACTGGGGTAAAGCTGGATTCAGACCTGTGTCAGAGTACATTCTATTTTTTTTAGAAAAGGCAAGCCCAGTCATCATCAAACTGCTTTGAGCTTTTAAAACCACTTTCATATTCTTCACCAAAATCCCAAGCCCAAAAGTGTTTGTGTGTAGTTGATGCCACTGGGTTACAGAACATAGCACCTGGAGAATGAGTACTCTCAGTACAGATTTCAAAACTGACCCTTTGTGTGCACTAAAGTCTTACTTAGAGACACTTCAAAGCCATAAGGGTGTTATAAACTTAGCCACAACACAGCGTTTCAGCATTTGCTATTTCCACAAAAAAACTCCAATGGCTAGAAAATCATTTATGTCACATCTTACAGCTTTTCAGACTACAGACCGAGCCTGTGTATGATGAATATTCTGTAAGAACAGACTACAAATCCTTTTCCGCGGATTCCTACTTTTGCTCATTGGGAAGGATACCAGGCTGAGTATAATGTGCTAATCATATACCTAGGAAAACATGGCATTGAAGAAATTCTCTAGGTTAACAAGACATATCCCAGCGGGTTAATTAATGCTTCTTTTGCCCATATCACTCAGCCAATAACGTTACAAGGCAGATGAGTCTTTTAAATTTTGCCTCTGTGTATTTTTAAAGCAGAGAGGCATGTCATACAAACAAAACTACAAAAAGCTTTGACTTCTGAATGCTTTTAGCAAAGATAACATTTCACCCATCTTCTGTTGAATAAAAACACTGATCCATCTTCAAAATATAACAAAAGTCAACTGATCAGGAGCATTAGACTGAAGTCAATTCATTATATACTTGGGTTATTCCTCTATTAATATCACAAAATGTCAACTTTTACTTCCTAATGGTTTCTGGCACATCAAGAGAGAAAAAGCAATATCCAGATTGTCTGCACCAATTTTTCAGCATTGCCTTCTGTCAACAACAAAGGTCACTTGTAAAACTACATTCTAGATTGAAGTCAGTCGTTATTTGAGTGGGAAACAGCCAATCTTTGCCAGTAATTCAGAAGTGGTTCAATGGAATATATTCCCTTGCCCAAAATAAAATTTCTCCAAAATGGCAAATATCTTTACTGGTGACAAAGCACAAATAATTAATTACCTAGGACTACAGTAGAAGCAATAGGGAAAACGTGCAAATTGATCAGCTGTATCCTGAAATTCTGTATCCTTAAATTTTGACAAAGTGTAGGTGTGTGGGATTATTAAAATAAGGGAAATCTAAATCTTTCTAAGTAACTTTTTCGCTAGAGAACTCTCTCACATCCAACTGGAATAAATAGAATATCACATATATGGCATTTCACAGATGAATATGCAAAAATTATCAGCCTCTACTCCAGGGAGGATACAGATTGTTATCTCTGCCACAATTTTTATTATTTTTATCTCCAAAATCGAGAGTAAGAAATTGAAAGGTGATGGTAATCGATACTGTCAAACCTCGTATAAAGAGCAACTCGCATAAAGAGTAACTCGCTTAAAGAGCAGAATTTTCTCTGAATGTTCGCTTCGCTTAACAAATAAAACCAACCAAAAACTCACTGAACAAATAAATCAGGGTTCACAATCCCCCCCCCAAAAAAAATTTGGTCATTTACAATGGTGTTTCACTTAAAGAGCAAACTCGTTTAAAGAGCAATCCTGTGGAACACATTATGCTCTTTACGCAGTGATGGGATGACAAAAATTCTACTACCACGCTGTGACATCACGGACATCACGGGCGTGGCCAATGTCATGACGTCATGGCCGAAGCCGACGTCATTGCGTCATGACGTTGTAGGCGGGGCCAAAAATAAAAAAATAAAAATAAACATACACACACACCCCCTTCCCTCTCAGCCCACCCACCCAGACACAAATAAATAAAAAAATAAAATAAAAACAACCACCCACCCAAAACACAAATAAATTACCCACCCACCCCAAATAAAAACCCCTCGCTTACCTTTCTTGGGACCCGGCACCCCGACTCCATCCACAGCTGCCGCCGCTGGAGCTGCCTGCACCCCTGTGGCGTCCTCCTCGGGCAGGTACCTTTTTAGCCCGGCTCCGGCCATGGCCAGGGGTGGCGGGCAGCAGTGGCTCTGGCGGTGGCTCCAGCCGCGGCTGCTGAGCCTCCCTGGGCTGTCCCCATGCCGCACCACCTGCAGCTTCCTCCTCCGCCAGGCGCCGCAGCCGGGCTAAAAAGGGACCGGCCCAAGGAGGAGGCCACAGGGATGCAGGCAGCAGCAGGTCCGGCGGGGGGGGGGGGGGCGGCGGCAGCTGCAGGCACCCAGTCCACAGGCACCCGGCGGAGGAGGAGGCGGCAGCGGTGTGCCCCGCGTCCCCAGGGCATGGGGCTTGTCGGCAGCGGATGGCCCAGGCAGCCCTCAATGTGCCGCGGGGGAGGTGCCCTCCTCAGAGGGCTGGTGCCGCCGCCACCGCCGTCCTGAAAGCTATAGAACATTTTTTTTAAAAAAATTGGAGCTAAAATGGCTCCAATTGACTGCGCATGCGCAGAAACTCAATCTGACGCATGCGCAATGGGTCAGATTGAGTTTCTGCGCATGCGCAGTCAATTGGAGCCATTTTAGCTCTGATTTTAAAAAAAAATTCTTTCGGTGAGGCGTCCGGAACCGGACGCCTCAAAAGTGGACTCCCCTCCTGGAGAACCCTCCGGAATTGGTCCTACCGGTTCCAGGGAACCGTCTGGAACCGGGGACATCCCATCACTGTCTTTACGCGAGGTACAACTGTAACTGGTAAGCAAGGGTGTAAGAAAGTTTAAAGCAGGAGTTTTCGACCTTTTCAAGCTGGGGGCTGTGTCATGCTCCTTCAAACCGCTTTGGGAGCCGGATGGCCATTTTGCCCTTCCTCCACCACATGGCACTTTCTGGTGTGGTGAAGGCAGTGGGGGTCCACATGAAAGGGTGTAGCAGGCCACATTCAGACCGCAGGCCACAAGTTGAGAATTCCTGGGCTAAAGCATTGGAAGATATCACAGGATGAGCTCCATTAACTCACATCATTTGGGCTCCCCCCCCCTCTCATCTTGAACTTATTTCTTTTGGCTTTCCATCTCTTATGAGAAGCCAAGGATATCCCATTTGGCCAAGGGAAATATTATCGATATCCATATTGCAATTTTTTCCACAAAAATTGTACCCGGGGATAACTCTTTGATGATATTAAATAAATGCATGCCTGTACTTGTTTTACAAAAATGAGGTTTTAGTACTTTTTTGGAAATAGCTTGGGATAGTGTTTCACCAGTACAATGTAGCAAAGAGAGCTTTGGACCAGGAAACAAGATGCTCAGTTTTAAATACTCACTCAGTCACAGAAACTCACTGGAGGACAGCAATGGTAAACTACTCACATACTCAAAAACTCTACTAGGATTGTCACAAGTCAGAAGTGACTTACAACAAATAAACTAACCTATATTTAATTGTTCTAAAAATGTTTACTCTGTGAAGTACCTTGAAAGCAAGTATAAAAATATTTTACTTGAGCAAACATTTGCAATTATGGCTCCAAGTAAAATCTGTGTATCAGTGATCTGTAAGTTCTAGGGCAAATAAATATTTAAATAAATTCCAAGCACTCCATACTTTCTGTCCTGCCAAAGAGAACACTCGAACCCAAGTCATCAAAGTAAGCTTTTACAAGAAAGCAATACACACAGGTACATGACAGTAATCAAGTATTTGAGTGAATTATCACATTGGGTAAGACCAACAATAATTGTTTCAACTAAGCAAGTACATGGAACCCAGTATAATGAATGTTTCATATAACGAAACATACGTACAATGAAGTGTTTTTGCGCTACTGGCGATGCACCATATAATGAAAAAAATGTTCATTATATAAAGCGCTATTGGTGATACCCTGTACAATGAAAAAAATTTCATTGTACGGGGTATCGCCAGTAGCGCTTCATATAACGAACATTTTTTGGTTATACAGTGCAACACCAATAGCACTTCGTATAACGAAAAAAACATATAGTGATGAGCTTTTTAGAACAGATTTTTATTTTTTGTTATAAGGGGTTCTACTGTATTTAACTTTTAGGCTACAACACTGAACAAAATATTTTAAATTTGATTATCTGTACATATCTGTAGACCAGTGGTTCCCATGGGGAGACTTCAATTCCCATAAGTCTAAGTCAGTACAATGGCTGATCAGTGCTTTGGGGAATTGACTTAGGCTTCTAGGAATTGAAGTCCAAAAACCAAAGGTTGAGAAACACTGCTGTATACAGAAAAACACTAAAGGGTGCATTTTCCCTGTTCTTCCAGGTTTTTTGATGCTAGTAACTCTAACAATCATTTTAGGTAATAGGTAAAATGAAGCATGCAAGTTTATGTAACTTGAAAGACATTTTCATCAAATTTTAGACTCCTTTGCTCTGTGTAGCCTTGTGCTACAGAAGATGACACTTTGCTAGGAATGTTTGCATTCAGACTCATTCAAAAATAAGCAACTTAAAGCACATTTTTTAAAAAAACTACATAAATACAAAAGCAAAGTATAAAAACAATTCAGCATGACTAGCTCTTCATATGAAGGAAAATGGGTCATTTCATTTTGCCCAGGCTTCATGTTGAATTTGAATTCAAAATTATTTATTATTACGGTCAGCAACCAGCAACTTGGTGTTCAATAATTTTGCAATCAATAACCAGCCAAGAGGCACTGTTGGGAAGGGCCAGGGCAGATTTAGATCTGCCTTCTTTGGGATTAATTCAATACAAGATTTTCTGATAGATGAACAAACTTGCAGCAGTGTTAATTAATGCGGTCTTCTTGTGGAACACCAAAATCTCATGAAAAGGTATTTGAGTAAAGAAAAGGAGGAAAAGAAAATAAATGCATGTTCAGACATTAAAGTCAGAGAAGGATATAATTTCCCTATGAAGAAACATTCTAATCTCTACTCATACAATATGGACACATCTGTACTGTAATACATATCATGGTAAATAGAATACTAACAGACAAGCCGAAGAGTTCAGAGCTTCTTTCATTTAACAATGAAAAAAGAACCTAAGAAGAACTGTGCTGGGTCAGACCAAAGATCTATCTAGTGAGAAAGCACTTGAGATATAGGCTTATCTTGAATCTATAACTGATTCAGAAGTTGTCCAAAATGAAATGGTGCTCTTCTCAGGGGGACTAAATCTGAATAAATTTCTTAGTAATCTGGCTCTTACAGGGACATAGACATTAAGCTGTGTACCTCAACCATCTCATCCTTCCACCCCTAGCTGTTGATATAAACTGCAACCAGGAAAAGGCTACAGCTTTTGTGACTGAAAATTCTAGTTTTTTAGTCATTGAGTTAATGACATTACTATAGCTCACTAATCCTGTCACTTTGGAGCGTAGATGTTAAAATAAGGTACAGCAAAACTGTATCAATGTTCCGTGATTTTTACTAGTTATCTCTCCCAAGCACTAGCATTAATTTGGTGGAGTCTGTGGGCACTGTGAGAAAAACATTGGCTATACAGTAATACCTCAGATAACGCTAAGACTTGGTTCCACAAGTTTTGGTGTTATCCGATTTTTAGTGTTATCCGATGCATGTTAAAATCCTATGGGATGGATCGGATAATGTTAAAGCTCCATAGAGATACATTGTAACTGCACAGGCTTTAGCGGTTGTTATCCAATCTATCCCATAGGACCTTAACGTTATTAGATCCAATTCTCCTCCCCAGATTACTTAACGTTATGCGATTTTAGCGTTATCCGAGGTAAACGTTATCCGAGGTATTACTGTATAATAAGCCATTCTGTTTCTGCCTGCTTTTGCAGGCTTGTATTCTCAAATTGCAACTATTCTGCCACTTTTTTCAGTGTGAATTTCCAGCATAATGACTCCACTTTAAGGACAACCCATCCTTTCTACACAATATTTGTACATCCTAAACCATTCCAGTGCCTAAAAAATTAACACTTTCTTTCTACAGCACCACTTCCACATTTGTACGTTTCAACTCTGCCACATGAGCATAGGAACCATAACTAACTAAAGCCCTATATCTTTGTCTGCATGAAGGCCTCTTTCAAACTGCTGATACCACGGTGATACATTCACTAGCCAGGAGAAAGTGCATCTAGCGGTCAAGTCCTCATTTCCAGCTCATATACACAGTAAGAAGTGAGGGCTGTTACTAAAACATTCTCAACGCTTGCCCTGCTTGAAACCACAAATAGAAGGTATTCCACATTATATGCGCTCAGATTGCCTTGGTTGAACTGTGGCTTCTCTTTAATTTCAAGACTGTGGAGTCTGGTATAATACTGAGACATGTATCTATAGGGTTAAAAGCCCTACTTTACATCCAGTGCTGATTTAAATTCTATACTTTAAAGCAGTTATTTGCAACCTACCACGGTGATACATTCACTAGCCAGGAGAAAGTGCATCTAGTGGTCAAGTCCTCATTTCCAGCTCACATACACAGTAAGAAGTGAGGGCTGCAGCTTGCGGAGTCATTTCAACTTCCCTTGTTCCCACCGCTGCCACCACCGCAAATGGCGGAAGCACAGAAAACCTGCAGAAAATGCATGTTTTCATTTGAGGACTTACTGGAAATGTGCCGAAAATGCAAGAGAACCTGCCAAAATGCACGAGAACCTGCCAAAAACACAAGAAAATGTGCAAGAATACATGCGAAAACTTGCATGGAACCACATGACTGGCCTGCTCAGCTGTCTGAGGGGGAGTGATCCGGCCTGCAACCTGAAAACATTGAGAAAGCCTGCTTTAAAGAATCTTGGATATAGTTTATAATTAGCATTGGGGAGAAACTACAGTCATAATTAGAAATGGCAGTGTTTACTAGAGTGAGCTATGGTGTCAGTAAAGATAATGCATTTTTCTGCATAGTCAAAGGACTGCCACATATTTATAGTGAATGAAATATAATTAATTTAGCCACATAACAAAAAACACACACATTATCAATCAAGGCTTCCAAGGTGAAACTGCAGCATTAACAGAAGAAAGCTTTAGTTTTAAACACTGGAAAAACAAGGGATTCCAACTGAAGAAAAGCTAATCATGATATTCATGAAAATTAAGTTTCCCAGACTAATATTCACAGACATCAGACAGTTCCATATAATCTATCATAATAAGCAGTAACATTGCAAGTTTGGGAGAAAATCGCCTATTCTACCTAATGGGGTTAACAAAAAGCCCCACTGTCCTTCAGGTAAGGTTCAAGTTAACAAAAACTCCATTAAACTTAAAACCTATTCCCTATCAGAAATACAGAACACCACACAACCTGTGTTGATTACAATCTCTCTTCCTGTATTTAAGGCAGACATGCCCAAACTACAGCCTGTGGACCGGATATGGCCCCCAAAGGGATTCCATCAGGCCCACGATGCCCTTGCCAAACCACCAAGTAACTACAGACGCTTCTGTGCATGCGCAAAAAATATCCATTTTACTTCCAGGTTTTATGCAGACGCTTCTGCAAAGTAAAATGACCGCTTTCATGAATGCGCAGAAGTCTCTGAGCCAAACCAGGAAGTAAAATGGCCGCTTTTCGCATATGCACAGAAGAGTCTACACCAAACCAGGAAGTAAAATGGCCACGCATGCACAAACACGATTTGTTCAGGGGGCGTGGTCTTGCTCGCCTAGCTGTTCCAGGGGCATGGTCAGGACCCCGGCCCAAAAAGTTTGGGCACCCCGACTTAGAGGATCTAACTAGTGATATTTTATTAAAGCATGATTCAAGAGTTTTTCTTATTTGTCTCAAGCATAATGTTTCTTCTACTTTGAAGAAGGGATAACAGTAAAAAAAAATCAGTCAGAGACAGCTCCTAGAATACATATATCAAAAATGTGATTAATCCCTTGACAGAACAATTCTTTGCTCATTGATATAAAAACATCAATCTAATCATTGGCAGGAAAGAATAATGAGATGATACTTTTAAACTCTACAGCCACACCGTGTCCCCTGTGGAATAGAAATTGATGGATTGATCTCTCCCACAAACTGTTAACAACTGAAATGCCTTTGGACTTGGTTTTGATCTTCTGTCAACATTTCATTTTACTCAAAGATTTATGGGAGCAAATGCAGAAAAAAGAACAGGAGGAAGTGGTAAGAAGGAAAGCAAACAACGTATGTACTTGCTTCTTATAATTGAAGAATATGTAATTGAAGAGTAGGATAAATTGTCTATTGGTCCTCTTTAATTTGAAAATTAGTATCAGGAGCTAATTAAACCAACCTTCTGGCCCAAGCCCAAGCAACTAACTATATCTCACAGACTGATCTGCAAATGACTGGCCTTCATCTGGTATGCTGTTATAGCTGGCACTTAAACAATCGTTTTACTTTTTTTATGCACCACAATCTCAAGTCCTCACAAAGGGAGGAAAGCAGAAGGATTTTTGAAAGCATGTGCTCTGTACATTTCTGAACACAGTCAGCACTAACCTTCACTCCAGGGATTCTTCAGCTCTGCTGGCTTACACTAATAAGAAAAAGGATCTGATGGTTACACTACTGCTGTTTCAGTTAGGTAGCACAGATGTTACTAGCTATAAGCCTTAGAATACATACAGGATAAGGGGAAAAGCCTGCACATGCACAACAAATAGAGAAAAGGGAAATTCACTTCAGATGCAAATATTGGGAGGATAAATAGTAGAATCCAGGAGTCCTTGATGTAACCGCCATTTCACAGGGAATATGGGAATTTTCAGTTTGGAAGAGAAGGATTTTGGGAAAGAATGTAACATATTCACTATGCAAACATTTGTTTGGGAGAAGTAGGAGAGAACACTGACATACTGGCTGAAATCCTGGTGCTTAATACAGTAAGTCACACTAAAGTAGAGACTTGGTGAGTTATCTGCTCCATAGGTTTTGTAGATTCAAATGCATCTAATCTAGATTTGACATACTTTAGTGCAGTACTAGAGTAGGCCCATTTGAATTAACAGACAGAGGAATTCACTCACCATACTGCCACTGATTCAGTGGCCCTACTCTAGTGCAACTTGCCAAGCCAAGCAACAGGATTTTGGTCATGATCAGATTTTGAGATGACAGCAAGAAAATAAACCATTCCCTCCACTAATGCACAAAAAATTTGGTTGTTATGGTCTTTCCCAAAGACATGAACATATTCCTGAAGTTGATGAGAGTTGGCACCAGTTAAGGAAAGTATTCTGCACATAATTCAGCCTCACTGTTACTCTTCCTCTAGTATCAGAGTGAACTCTGGCACATTGCAACAACCATTTACTAAAAAGGAATCATTAAACTCCGTCAAGTAGATTGCTATCTTCCTTAAGGCTTCTTCAGGAGTAATTCACATCATGTTTCTGCCAGGACCAAGCCCCACTGTCCTTGAAGTAAGGTTCTTAGTATTCTTCACCATCCTCTAGTTTTTCAATGTGTTGGTATTGTTTTGTAAGCTGCCCAGAGTGGGAAAATACCCCAGATGGGTGGGTTATAAATGTAATAAATAAAATAAATAAATAGCTGAAATTTGAAATTATGGTGGTACACATTAGTCAAGAACCTGGATATGAGGCAGAACAGTAGACAAGTTTGGAAACTCATTAAACATTTAGGTGGAGATTTAACCCAGCCACAGCAAAACTATACTGGAGTAACAGCAGACGAAATAGCTAGTCAGTTGCTAAAGAATGAAAAAATGCAAGGCAAAGAGGTGCGGGGGGAAAAGCCATCTGACCAGAAGAATAAGACAGGTTTTTACTTAATAGCCCTTTCACGGCATCTGAATTGGAGAAAGCTATAAACAGCATGAAACCTAATAAAGCGGCAGGTATAGATGACATAAAAACAAAGCAGATAAAGCACTCTGGTGCTTGCACTTTGGAATGGCTCCTGCAATTATTGAACAATTGCATAGATGGATTTAAAGTTCCTAAATTGTGGAGACGGGCTAGAGCTGTTGCTTTACTGAAACCTGACAAAGACCAAGATGACCCAAAAAGCTATCAACCAGTGTCACTCTTTATTAAGAACTGAGACAGGTGATTTACAATCGTATCTCCAAATTTATTTATGGATAGATCATGAAAGAGCAAGTAGGCTTCAGATTGGACAGGTCATGTTGTGGTCAAATTCTTAACCTTACGCAACACATTGAGGATTGCTTCAAAAGAAAGCTAATTACAGGGCTGGCTTTCATTAAACTAACTGCAGCATACGATACTGTCAATCATAGGTGTCTGCTCCGCAAAATAAATAATCTTACCAGAAATAACACGCTTACTAGGGGCATTGGCAACTTCCTTCAGAACCGTGGATTCTGTGTGATGATGAATGGAAAGAACAGCAGATGGAGGTTGCGGAAGAATGGACTGCCCCAAGGAAATGTATTGTTTCCAACACTGTATAATATATATACAGTAATACCTCGGATAACGTTTACCTCGGATAACGCTAAAATCGTATAACGTTAAGTAATCTGGGGAGGAGAATTGGATCGAACAATGTTAAGGTCCTATGGGATGGATCGGATAACAACCGCTAAAGCCTGTGTGATTACAATGTATCTCTATGGAGCTTTAATGTTACCCAATCCATCCCATAGGATTTTAACATGGATCGGATAACACTAAAAATCGGATAACACCAAGACTTGTGGAACCAAGTCTTAGCGTTATCCGAGGTATTACTGAACAAATGAACAACCAGTTCCTGACAATACAAAATTGTTCATCTATGTGGATGACACAGCAATGACCATACAAGGATTAACTTTACTTTACTTTTACTACTCATATTTGCTATCCCGCCACAATCAGGTAAACCCGACTCTGGGCGGCTTACAGCATGGATTAAAAATATACCAATATTTAAAACTTTAAAATTCATTTAAAAAAAAAGAATTAAAACAGCTTTGATTAAGCTTTGACGAGGTAGCTGGAAAACTACAGCCTCACCCATTTGAAGCCTCATTCGAGAAAGATTCAAGAGTGTGCTTTCCAACTTCGAAACCAAAATACAAGGATTGAGTTGGATGTTGCATGACAAAGGAATCGACTATAGCATTGTTCAACACCAAAATACTTCGATGTGTCACTTGACAGGACACTCTCTTTTAAGCAGCACTGCCGGAATACCAAAGCCAAAACCAGTACTGCACAAGGAACATCATCATCAGAAACTCACAAACTATACATGGGGAACTCAACCATTCACACTGTGTACATCAGCTCTGGCCCTAAGCAACACCACATCAGAACATGGTACTCCAGTATAGAGCGTGCCCACACATGCAAAGCAAGTTGACATCGCTGTTAATGAAGCTATATGTATAGTGACAGGATGCCTCAAACCTACACCAGTTGAGAAAATATACCCTCTTGTTGGTTTTGCTCCATCTAAGATCAGGAGAGAAGTAGCAACAGACACCGAGAGAACTAAGCAAGAGAATGACCTGCAACATCCTCTGAATGGATATAAGCCTCAAGTCTTGAAGGTACGCAAGTTTGGCCAATGACAAACCCAAGAAAGGGGATTAATTTTGGCAGTCCAGGGTTTGATCAGGACACGAAGGAAGAATTCTTCCCCCACTCCCTCCCCACAATACAATGAAATCTAGCAAGCCATTATGGTTTCATAATCTGACTTCTTGCTAAAAAGCATTCAAACAAATCACAAGTGTCATAGAAACTAGAGTTAGCTGAAAGGTCAGAGAAGAAGCTCCCAATCTCACCAGATATGCAGAAGAGGTGGATGGAACTTCCCACTAATCAGAAAAGGGTCGGAGGACAAACAATATCCAACTCTCACTCATGTCAACAGAATGACACACAAATAACCACAAGTTGTGAGCAGCATTTATTTCATCACGGCAGTCCCCAGTGCTCCAAAAGAAGGTTTAAAAAATCTATCTCTGTGCCAGTGGACTGCAGTAAAGTTTATTTAACCTTTATTCTGAATACTTTTTTTCAAAATTGGACTTTGCTGACCTTTATAGTACCCTCTTTTAAAATTACAAGAACAGTAACCGAATAGATCCTGCACTATTTCTATTTCTAACCTTGGAATAAAACCATTTCTTCTTTGCTTGTAAGTAAAACATTTACCTGATCTACCGTAGTGGCTTCAGTAACTATAGCATCTGGTGGTCTGTTGGGTGGATTTACAGGAGCCTAGAAATAAAATAGCTAAATGAAGTAAATAAAAACAGCATGTTCTTTTTATTGTGTAAAATATCAAAAATACATTTTATGTCAGGTTACTTTTCATCCTCTTCAGTTTTTATACAAATGGCTAAAAACCAAAACTCAGTCAGCATTTCCATATTGCTACTAGACAGAGAAGCTGCTCAACAAGGCTGAGCTAATGCCCAGTTCAGGGATGGGTAGTGGATGTAAGGGACTAAAATAGTTCAGACCATTCTGTTAGACATTACTCCCCATACTGATTTTCAATACAGGGAAAAGATTAATGGAATACAATCACTTAAAATTAATAAAGTCTTGCAGTCTTTTGGAACATCAATTATCAAGCTCTGGTTAAAAATACATTTTTATGTCATAAAATAACATATACAGACTGCACTTTCTGCCTCTAGTCTGAAAACAAAAACACATGTTTGTTTGCAAAAAAAATTCTTCCAAAAGCATAAGCAAAAGTTTTCTAATTTTCTTGTTGCTACATGTGAACATTTTGGAGAAGTTGTGACTAATACATCTATCCTTCCCCCACACATCATAAGACATTCAAAGTATGTGCACTTTGAATAATCAAGGCATGAAGTTCCCAATCTGAAGTGCTCTGAAACAAATGTCAATACCTTGGCCACTAAACCTGCTCAGATGTTCAAAAAACGGTCATAATAGGCTTGGCTAGCAGGCACCATTTATCATCACCTCCCATACCTAACCTCAAGAGTAGGAAACAAGATGCTTTTGAATTTCAAATCCATGAAGCCAAGAACAACACAACCAAAATGAATGAGTTCTCTTAAACTTCTGGAGAGCCAAAGTTTCCATGCCTAACATCTCTGAGGGTCTAGTCAGAGCACTGGTTATTGGCAAGGAGCACAGGAAATAGTTTCCAATGTTCCCTGATTTCAACATACTTGGGAACTTCCACTGACTTCATCATGGGGCTTCTGCCACCAATTCTCCTGGTCTTTTGAGTTCACTCTCAACTTGTAAGGGAAATGGGGTGTGGAGAGAGGCTGCTAGAGAATGGTGTTTTGAGGGAGCCTACTATGAGATGGAAAGAAATGTTGTGGAAAGACATTTAAAATGTAGCAGAAGAAGCATATCAATGCTGTTTTCATTTCAATAACTGATAAAACTTTAAGTTCAATTATATCCACAAGTACGTGAGCATACACAAACACACACATGCACACGTACACACCCTTTGATCACTCAGCACAGACCTCTTCAGCTTACCTTAGCTTTCTCAGATGACCGTTTCCCACCAAAACCTCCAGCCCCAACAACAAAGACAGTAAATTGGTTATAGCACAGGAGTTCCTTTCCAGAGTATGTGTGAACTAGGCAGGGAAACAAAGGCGAGAAGCAGTCTAAGTAATTATGGCAAAAATGTCTTCTTTTCTGAAAAGACTTTCCAGAATGACCACTAATTCTAACCCCTCCCCCCCATTACCCTTTCCCCCTTTTTGATTGATTTCCATCACAGTTTAGACAGGTGCCTCTGACATCAGAGACAAGCTCTATTATTAGGAAGGGCAGGGCCAACCACAGCAGCCTCTTACACACCCATGAAGAATTTTGGGAGTCTACCATTGGCAGTGCTCCGGTGCCTATCAGATGCACTGTCCTAAATCAAGGAACTAGGCTATGAGCCCCAGATATGTCAGTCTGGAACCAGCACACTCATTTTACCCTCAGGTTCATACAAATGAGAGTGAATAAAACCATCAACATCATTATCATTCACCACCAAAGACATCAGGTTCAAGGAGAGCCAGCACTTGCTCTTAGTTCCTGCCTTGGTCAACGTCAGCCAGCTTAGACTCCCACACACTTCAAGCAGTAATTTCTTTTAAGGCTGTGGTTTATAAGGTATTCTAACTAAATAGCTGATGTCCCACTGAGAAAAACATTTTCAGCTGAAAACATTTGCAGTTGTGGTATCCTCTCAGAGGAAGCTTGAATGGTGCCAAGTCTGGTTTTAAATGTTGGCACAAGGCAGTCGTTTTATTTGCCCAGACTACTTGGCATCTAGTGCTTAAGCTGACTGTAGCCTTTGCTGATCCGTCCAAGTGAATTTGTCTGACCATTCCTGCTGAACTGTTTCTCATTAACTGCTGTTTTCTTCTATTTCATCTCTTTGTTGGTGTTGTGAACATCTGCTTTTTATATATTCTGTTATAAGCTGCCCCTAGGATTTGCTACTGAAGGGAGACATACAAAAAGCCTCGCTAAATAAATACCTATGATTTGTGTGCTGTTTGAATACCAATCTTTATGTAAATACAGCATGGATACCTGCCAGATGGGTTCTGCTCTCTACTCCAAAAGACAGAATTCCTAAATTTTAAACCTGCAGGCATTGCTGGTAAGAGAGATACAGGTATACAAATCCTAACTGCTTTTCAGGCTGGTTTTAAAGGCAGATCAACGTAATATAGAAACTGCCCGTAAAACACAAGATGATTCTAATGAACATTAACCAGGCTCCTCCAAGACATGGCAGCCAGGAAAAAAACATTCCATTTTAGAGACTGCATTCTCTAACCCAGGGGTTCCCAACTTACAGCCTGTGGGCCATATCTGGCCCATGCCGCCATTCCAACCAGCCCATCACCATCTCCCCTGCACCTGGAAGTAGAAGCAGGTGTGTTTAGGTCAACCACAAAATGTGCTGGCACATGCGCAAATGTGCCCGCAGCTGACATAAACGCAGAAACAGGCACATTTACATCAGCTGTAAGTGCACCCGCTTCCGCTTCCAGGGGACATGGTTTGCCCCGCTCAGCTGTTCCAGGGGCATGGTCTGGCCCATGGCACAAAAAGGTTGGCCACCCCTGCTCTAACCCACTTGCACCTTAAACATTAAGCCACAGCCAACAAGAGTTACCATCTAAAAGTAGAACACATCCTGACCCCTTATCAAGAATGTCAACGATAGTGGCTTCTGAAGTTAGTCTTCCTAAAATTCAAAAGAAAAGTAAACATCACATAAGGAAGCATCAAGAATAGTTCTGATCTTTTTTTAAAAACTCCACAGAAAAAAAATTAACAGCCAACATTGGCAAAGGTATTAGAAAATGTGTATCAAATACCATGGCATTGTCTGAAATTTTGATCAAGGAATCAAACATGCAAAATACTAAAATCTGAGAAAAGAATGAAATGGGGCTCTTCCTGTCCTTAAAGATGTCTTCATTATACTAAGCCACCCTCTTTCAAAGAAGACGATATGTGAGCTGGCTTGTTAGATACAAACTGCAATAGTGAGAGCGCTATTTTATGCTGATGAACATTCAGCAGCTGAAATTGTGTTATTCAGCTCCATGTACCCAATTGTAAAGCTGCATGAATTGCTGTGTAAAGTGCAGCAAGGCAGACGTGATACTCAAAAGGAAGTCCATTTTGTGGAGGGTGTAGGCACATGAAGGAATTCTTACCTTCAACCAATTAATTAGACAAGATGATGAATTTTTGCCATTTGCCTACCCGAGAAGTCGGTATGATCCTATGGTGTCAGCTGAATGAAAGTATCTACAATTACAACATCTAGTAAAGTGAAGATAAAAGTCGCCCTTGCGCAAAAGCCAGTCATATGACAAGATAATTTTTGCTTTTCTTGTCATTCAGATATAGTTGTGTGTCCCTCTAATCAAACAGAGATTTTAATTCATAACTGCCTTTGTTATTAAATTAATTATGAAGTTATTTAAATTTGGGTTTAAAAGGCTGTGCAACCTAACTGCACAATCTAGACTCCCTGGAGATAATGGTTGGCTCAGTTACATTGATGTAACTTTATGATATGTGAAAGTGAACAGGATTTCAGCTCTTATATGGAAGTACATAGAAATCATGAAGAATACTTCTAAACACTGCTGGGAAAATAAAAGTAACACACTAAATTTATGGTCATGTAGCATTTACAAGGAAAACAGTGGCTATAATAATGTATAATACCTGATGTTGGTAGCAGCTTATACATCTCCAGGTATTGTTCACCATGTAACACCTATAGTAAAACAGTAACAAGCATTGGCACAGTTTGCTGTCATTTTTACATTGCAATTTCTATTGCTGATCTTTACAAATGATTTAAGAGAAAATTTATTTCTACTATGTCAACACATGGTAACTTTGTTTAAACACACTTCCTCAACCATCTATCAATAGAAGAGACTGTGTCTCTCTGCTAGGTTTTAAACATACAGTAATACCTCAGATAACGCTAAGACTTGGTTCCACAAGTTTTGGTGTTATCCATTTTTAGTGTTATCCGATGCATGTTAAAATCCTATGGGATGGATCGGATAACGTTAAAGCTCCATAGAGATACATTATAACCGCACAGGCTTTAGCAGTTGTTATCGGATCCATCCCATAGGACCTTAACGTTATTAGATCCAATTCTCCTCCCCAGATTACTTAACGTTATGCGATTTTAGTGTTATCTGAGGTAAACGTTATCTGAGGTATTACAGTATACAGAAATAAGATGGTCCGGTAAAGAAAATACCATTTAATATGCATATGTGAAGCAAAACGGAAAGGCCTAAAGATAAATCTAACACTCAGTTCTTGTCCCCTTCCCTGAAGGGATATTCTTTTATATGTTAAAACACAATGAAAGTAACAAGGCATTACCACATTCTACATTTTACAACCTTCCATGTTTGAGATAGATATATTATCAGTAAAGCAAGGATTTCTATATCCTTCAAATATTAGAAATTTGCAAAAAAATATTACCTTAAACTTAAAAAATTTAAACATGACCAATTAAACAAACAATGTGACTTTTAAGGCAAAAATATTTACCATTTTTCTGATAGAAGTACCCAAATTTTTTAAAAAACTGCTTTTCGAGAGAGACTGTGCCTAATTTGAAGGCATCAGTTCTGCACTCAGCCTTCCTTATAGTCCAGCTCTCACAGCCATACATTACTAATGGAAAGACCATTGCTTTATGGAGACTTTTATCAACAGGGCGATATCGCTAATTTGAAATATGCTTGTCAAAGGCTCCTCCGGATTACAGGAGAAATATTAAGCAGTATTCAAAGTAATGTATTCAATCTCATTTTTTATTTTCAATAAAAATATTCTGACTTACATTACAATGTTGTGATACCGAGGAGATAACATATTAAAGCATTGCTTTATGGGTGGTATGGAGCCCTCCTAATAATGGCCAGTGCTGGGAGAATCAACTGGGCCCAAGCAACCTCAAGTTTCATTGCTGTCTAAAATGCTCAATTGAAAGTTTTATGAAGAAAAATAGCACCTGAGATCAATATGTGATGCTTTATTTCAAAGCCAAACTGTAGTTTTAACTTAAAGAATTAATGAATATATATCAGATTTTAAAACCCTAAACATGTAATCATATCACTGTACATATTGCTTATTAGAAGGTGGCTCTGTGAACCCAGATCAATTAATTAGAAGTTACCTACCTTAGTAAAATCAATATTGAGGCCAGGAATGGTGGTCAGTCCATTACTGCCAGCCATGGAGGACTGAGCTGGGATTACTCCAAAGGTTGGAAGACAACAAAATTCTTCACTTCCTTCAAAAAGGAATTTCAGATGGTCTGGATCTTTCGTTGACATGCCCACACCAAGTGCATACAAAATGGGCTGCAAGTGGCTATATTCATATACCTCTGAAGGCAGCTTGTAGCCTATATATTTTGCCTGTTAATATTGGAAACAGGAGTTTGCATTTATTCTATTACTACCTTACTGTTATTTTACAGCAGGTTATAAATGCCACTAACAAGTGTAGATAACAGCTGAATAAGTCTCACATGCCTACAAGTCTGCAATAAGAAGGGCAACAGAGAGTAAGTACTCAGTCTCTCTCAGGCCGTCAGTAGGATGTAAACAATGAATGCAAACTGAACTTTCTGAATGTCTGAATCCTACTTATGTTTTACAAGTCTAAGACAAGCACATAAAAAACCAAGATGAAGCCCAGCTTTAACTCTTATCTAAACATACTACGAAATTTCCTAGAGAACTAAAAATCTGCATCAAAGGCCAATGACTTCTTCTTCTTCTTCGCTTCCTCTTTTACCCCATTGGGTGTTGAGGGAAATGACTTCATCAGCTACAGCAATTTCTGATTTCTCCCATAAGTGTCCCGAGGCTCCCACATAATAACTTTTATAACTGGGAACAATAGGGATAGGAAGGGAATTACTGAAAACCACTGCCACTTTATTGATAGCTATGATTTCATTACTAAAGACTTTTCTTTCCTATCCCATGGCTCCAAGGAAGGCATTGGAGCCATGGGGCATGAAAGAAAAGTCTTTAGTAACAAAATCACTGCTATCAGCAAAGTGGCAGTGATTTTCAGTAATGCCATGGGAACCTTGGGTTCCTTTGGGAGTGAAGTAGGAAATCTTTCATGTCTGAAAAATTGCTGCAGCTAGCAATGTCATCATGAACCTTACATGGCATAACTTACAGCAACAGGATTTCAACCAGCAAATAAAAGACTGGCTAGGCCTTAAAAACAATGGCTGGCACTCAGATGTGAAGTTTCTTCCAACTGTAATGAAAATTGTTGTTGTTGTTGTTGTTGTTGTGTTCACATTTATATGCCGCCCACTCGACTATATGACTGGACTGGCATCCAAATAGCCCTTCCTGTCAATGGAACAACAGCAGACTAGTGAGAGGGAATTAGACTACTGGAAAACATGGGGAGGGGAGGGCAAATCCTCTCACACAATGTAAGGTTTAACTCTTATTAATTTATGTTATATAGATCACACACAAACACAAACTGAATAAGCACAGCAGTAAGGAACCAACCATTCAGACTTGACTGACTCTTAAGGCTGTAATGGGGAATAAGAACCAATTAATCTCTTGACTATGCAGTACCAGTTCTCAAATATTTTTAAGTTAACGGTCATGTATCTAAACCAGAGGTGCCCAAAATTTTTGGGCCATGGACTGGTCATGTGGTTCAGGGGGCCAGTCATTATGGCTCACAGGCCAGATCCAGCCCGATGGCAATTCATCCAGCCCACAAAGCCCTCATCACTCCCAGAAGCAGGCACATTTTACTTCCATTTCCAGGAGCGACAAGGGCTTCATGGGCCAGATGAACTGCTGTTGGGGACCAGATCTGGCCCACAGGCCATAGTTTGGGTATCCCTGATCTAAACTAAAACTTCTTTTGAAAAAATATCCAAAAACAAGAACTAAAAAAAAAACGAGGCAAAACCACTTGCTCCTTAAAGCTGGTTGCCACACTTTAATGTGAGCTTTCATAAATCAAGACCACTTCCCGAGACAAAAAGACTGAGAAGCTTATCAAAATTCTTCCCCTTCAATACTAACATACGTATTTAAAGCAAATATGAAATTACAAAGCTAGAACTAGTATTGCAAAACTCAGGAGAATTAAGAAGAGAGACAAGTGTTTGTCTTACAGGCCAACTTTTGGGAAACAAAATGTATCATATAAAATATAAGGACTGGATTAGTTGAACCAGAAAACAAGTAGTAGATTCTCTTATCTTAAGCATCCAATTTTCTTCTGAACTTGATTTTACAGAACCTGGTGTGTGTGTGTATGGAAGGAATGAACTCCTCTTCCCCTAGCCAAGTAGTTCACATTTTAAAACTGACCTTCTGAGACAGTATTCTGCATTGTCTGATTCATATGTCACAACAGTTTTTCTTGGCACCAAGCGGTTGAATATCTTCAAGCTGAGTGCTTTGCAGAAGGATTTTTACTTACTGGGTTATAGCCTGCAGAGGATGTTGATGCACTGTAGCTTGTGGGATTCGGAGAGATGTTCTGAGATTCTATTTCACTCAGTACATCATTCAGCAGACTGACCGATTCTGGAAACGAAAAGCAAAAAAATACTGACATTTATTTTGAAAAAATAAAAGCAACCTTTTTATAGATACATTCTAAGCAAAACTGCAGGAAAACAAACATTTGGCATTTTGAAGAAGTTTCTTAATTTGATTTAACACAGTGTTTCCCCATCTTTGGTTTTTGGACTTCAATTCCCAGAAGCCTAAGTCAATTCCTCAAAGCACTGATCAGCCAATGTACTGACTTAGGCTTCTGGGAATTAAAGTCCACCTGTGGAACATAGTTTGGGAAACACTGATTTAGCATACAGTCTTAAATTATTCATGTGTCTAATACAATAGTACCTTGGATAACCTTATGACTTGGTTCCACAAGTTATAACATTATCCGGTTTTTAACGTTGTGTGATGCATTGATATTAATTTTAGACAGGATTTTATATTGTGTTTTATGTCTCTTTTGAAGCTTTGTTAGCTGCCCTAGGTCTCTTTGAGGAGGGCAGCATGTAAGTTTGATTAAATAAAATAAATCGCTGGGACTGCCGGGGTGTTGGGGGAAGAAAACGTGCATGCGTGTGATCTCTCCCCCAACACCCCAGCAGTCCCAGCGATCACCTAGGGCAGCTGGGGTGTTGGGGGAAGACATCGTGTGTGTGCACGATTTCTCCCCCAACATCCCGGCAGTCCCAGCGATCGCCTAGGACAGCTGGGGTGTTGGGGGAAGAGATCATGCACACCCCGGCAGTCCCAGTGATTGCATGCTGGGACTGCCGGGGTGTTGGGGGAGAGATTGCACGTGTGCACGGCTTCTCCTCCAACACCCTGGAAGTCCCAGTGTGCGATTGGCTCGACGGTTTGGTTGGGGGGAGAATGGGCGGGTGGGCTCCCCCCTCCAACAAACCGCAAATCTGATCGGACATCTCTGCCCCAAAGCCTGCAGAGCTGGTCTTCAGCCCTGCGGGCTTTGGGGCAAAGATCAGTGTCGGGGAATTTGAGGCAAACATTTGCATTGCACAACATTATGTTAATGTTGTGTGATGCAAATGTTTGCCTCAAATTCCCCGACATTATCCGATTTTAGCTTTATGCGATGCAAACGCTAACCGAGGTATTACTGTAATGTACTTGTAAATGTGAATTCTTGTTTGAGGTGAAATCATGATGATGAGGTAAGTATGGCTGTGGAAAAGTCCCAAATGCAGATTACAGTGCTGTTTATAGTGAGCAAATAGAATACAGATGAAATTCACTGAAAAACATATTTTGCAAAGTAGTTTCAAATATACAATTAATACAATCAAACTGAAAATTATACTCTATGCCCAGCACTTTAAGATTAGGCAAATCACCTGTCTTTCATTGTTCTGAGATAAGATGCTATCACAGAATTTCTGAGAAGTACTAAACTCTATGAAAGGTTAGCAACAGACTGCTGAAATACAAGTGCACTTGAAAAGATGAAGAAAAGAAAAGAGTACTTAGGCAAGGACTTAAAACTATTGAGTTAGGAAGACTCAAGATTCAGGGTCAATGACAAAACAACTGGGCAGGCCAAGCAAATAAGATCTCAGAGTGCTTCCATTTTGACAACATTATAACCTGCCTTTAGACTGCTGTCAAAAGAGCTGCAAAACATTTTGACTATGGGTGACATTATTTTAGGCATAATTATATACTATTGTTTTGCAAGGCCAAATTACATATGCTTTAACATAAACGATACCATTCTATCCTTAACTGCAAGCTTGCTTCCCATAAACTGCCAAAACAAGAAGGTTGGGATGAATTAAGACTCTACTGAAAGGGGAATTTAACTCTTTGCTCTTTCCTTTGCACTTCCAATCTAGACTGTCCCCAACACCTTCAATCTGCACTGACAATACAATTCCTGTGTGTTTCAATACCTTCTGCCCTCGCCCCATCAGATCTCTCTGACTGGTTGGTATACAATTTTGTTCTCCCCTTCTTGCAAGTGTTTTCTACTACTGTACTTGTCCTTTTTCAAAAGAAACAAATAAGATAAAGTTTGAATAAAACGACTGCTATAGCATTGTGTATTGACCTTCCTCTGTCAGGCACAGAAAACTACATTCCCATCACTAGCATTAGATTTATAGTTATATTTCAGCAACTGCGCAAGCTGAGTCACTCATGTTATGCAAGGTCACATTTTCAGTGTCTCAGCCAGGAAGCTAAGAAAATTGGATTACATGAATTGTCTGAAATTTAAGTGCCTTGTGGCAGTTATCAGCTTGGTCATTAATAGCATGACAAATAAGAATAATCAACCCCCCACATACTGTGATTAAAATGTTGCAAGGTGAGTATTTAAACAAATTGCTGTTACATTAATTTAGGGCCTTGATACTTGCTGAAAAGCCCCTCCTTGATAAATCATGCCTGGACAACTTGCATTTGTTATGGTTTGTGTTCTTTTATTGTTGTTAACCACCAAGAGTAGCAAATTAGTTAGATGGGTGAGATAGAAATCAAAGAAATGAATTAATAAATCAATAAATTAAATTAATCTATTGATAACCAAATCTAATCTCAAACCAGCTGGGGGAATATACGTGGAATACTGACTGAAGAGCTGAGTTTGCTATAAGAAATCCAAACTCTAACTACTGTTTTAGCTATGATGCTAGCTACAGCTCCAGAACTAGCCACATTTGTTTAAGATTAAGTCCTACTCAATTTACTGATGCTTATTTCTGAGTAACAGCCAGGCTGAGCATGTTAGGAGTAGGGTGGGGGGAAATAGTCTCCAAAGCCATCCTCAGAAAAGTTAAAATATCACACTGAGCCTTTGGGAAGAATGACAAAGATTTTGGCACTTTGAGGAGAGATTGGCAAGCTCTGCTTGACACCAGTAACTTCCCAGAAGTTTATTCTTTGTCCCTCTGCTTGAAAAATTCCTCCAGCTGCAATGAAAACGACATGCTTTTGCACAGCAATTGTTTCTCACACTCATATTACAGGTTATATTAACCCATGGCCTTATAAACCCAGAGGTGGTCAATTATGCCCCCCAACCTTTTTAGCCTTCAACCCCCCAAATACCTAACAACCACAGACAACATTGAGAGACCAAGAAAGCAGAAGTCCAATAACATCTTGAGGGCTACAAATGCCTTGTTCTAGCACAAGTCTGATGGAAGATGAACACTCTTCACGTACTCTAGCTAACAGGGTACATGATGAGTGTGGATAATCTCCAACCACCTCTGTCATCAATTCTCATTATCTTCCCCATGTAGAGGGGGGCAGTCTGCAGGGTGGGACCCATGAAGAGAACTACAACACATTGACACAGAATATTAAGCATCAAGAAGGGAATCAAACATTAACTTTCCCACAACAAAGCCAAATGTGGACAATATGTTTGCTAAAGATGCTACTTGACTTTTTATGTTGGACTGCAAATGAACTTCAAATGCAAAGGAGAAGGAGGTTGATCATAAATTAATTTAAGATTAACTGCTTGCTTGTTTGCTTGCTGGTCCACCCACCCTTCTATCCATTTTTTGTTGTTCAGTCGCACAGTCGATTCCGACCCTCTGCGACCCCATGGACCACTGTCCGCCAGGCACTCCTCTCCTCCACCATCCCCCTCAACTCGCTCAGCTCTGTGCCCATTGTCTTCACGATACCATCTAGCCATCTCATCTTGGGCCGTCCCCTTCTTCTTTTGCCCTCGACCCTTCCAAGCATCAAAGCTTTCTCAAGTGAATCCTCTCTTCTCATTTGATGTCCAAAGTACTTTAGCCTCATCTTTATTATTTGACCTTCTAAGGAACAGTCAGGGATGATTTCTTCTAAGATTGACCTATTTGTTCTCCTCGCTGTCCATGGGACTCTCAAAACTCTCCTCCAACACCACATCTCAAAGGCGTCTATTCTTCTGCGTTCAGCTTTCCTAATGGTCCAGCTCTCGCAACCATACATTGCCACAGGGAATACCATTGCCTTGACTATGCGAATTTTTGTTTTCAATGTGATGTCTCTACTTTTCACTATGCTCCCCAGGTTTCTCATCGCTTGCCTCCCAATAATCAGTCGCCTTTTTATTTCATGGCTGCAATCACCATCTGCAGTGAGCTTAGATCCTAAGAAAGTAAAATCTGTCACTGCTTCTACTTCTTCCCCATCTATTTTCCATGGACTGATAGGGCCTGTTGCCATTATCTTGGTTTTCTTGATATTGAGTCTCAAGCCAGCTTTTTCACTTTCTTCTTTCAACCTAATTAGGAGCTTCTTTAGGTCCTCCTCACTTTCTGGCATTAGGGTGGTATCATCTGCATATCTCAAATTGTTGATGTTTCTTCCAGCAATTTTGATCCCAAATTGTGATTCCTCCATTCCTGCATTGCGCATTATGTGCTCTGTGTATAAATTAAATAAGCATGGTGACAAAATGCAGCCTTGTCTTACTCCTTTTCCTATTCCAAACCACTCCGTCATTCCATTTTCTGTCCTAACTGTTGCTTCTTGATTCATGTACAGATTTCTCATGAGGCCTATAAGGTGTTCCGGTATTCCCATCTCCTTAATTACTTGCCACATTTTGTTGTGGTCGACACAGTCAAAAGCCTTCGTGTAATCAATGAAACAGAAGTAGACTTGTTTCTGATATTCCTTTGTTTTTTCCATGATCCATCTTATGTTGGCGATGTGATCTCTAGTCCCCCTGCCTCTTCTGAAACCCGGTTGCACTTCTGGTAATTCTTTCTCCACATACTGTTGCAGTCTATCCTGTATTATCTTGAGCATCACCTTGCTAGCGTGAGGGATGAGCGCAATTGTTCAATAATTTGAACATTCTTTGGCATTACCCTTTTTGGGGAGTGGAACGTATACAGATCTTTTCCAATCCTGTGGCCATTGTTTTGTTTTCCAAATCTGCTGGCATATAGAATGCAATAATTTGATTCCATCATCTTGTAGAGCTTTGAACAGTTCAACTTGGATACCATCAACTCCACTGGCTTTGTTGTTTGCAGTGTTTTTTAGGGCCTTTCTGACTTCACTCTCTAGAATGTCTGGCTCGTGTTCAATGTTTTCATCATTGTGATTATCAGGGGTGTTGAGGTCCTTTTTGTATAGTTCCTCTGTGTACTCTTTCCATCTTTTCTTAATCTCTTCTGCATCTGCTAACTCCTTGCCATTTTTGTCTTTTATCATGGTCATTTTCGCTTTAAATGTTCCCTTGAGTTCCCCAATTTTTTTGAAAAGATCTCTAGTCCTACCCCTGATATTGTTTTCCTCTATTTCTATCCATAGGTGACTATATTATATTAATGTTTTGGAGCAAAGATGCTAAACTAAGACAACAGTGAAATCCACCAATTTTCTCTTTTCATTGTTACAGCTTATGTCCCACTCAAGTAAGATCAGGAAGAAACGATGTTTTAAAATGGTACTACTCAAATTTGGCTAGATGGTATTGTTGACACAATGGGCACAGAACTGGGCAGGTTGAGGAGGATGGTGGAGGACAGGGGTGCTTGACATGCAATGGCCCATGGGGTTGCAAAGGGTCAGACTTGACTCTGTGACTGAACAACAACAACAAAATTTCACTGGTATTTAATTTAGGATAAATAAAAATTATCTCTAAACACATTCGGTGACTAAACAGCCACATACTATTATGGACCACACTTTGCAATTCTAATTCTGTATCACCCTTACAAATGATAGGTAAATGCTTATACTAATTAGTATTTTTGTATAATTATATATGAAGGTTTATTACATAATAGCTTTTCACAGTATTAAATTACTTACATTAGTGCTGGTAATAATTTGTAAGGAAATCCTCTGGGACAGCTTAAACTTGCAGATAGAAAGTAACACAGCTTTCATTTTTAATGTGAACACTCTAATTAGTTTTCCTTACTTAACAGTTCAGTGCCTTGAGGCATTAAGGAGAGGGGATCTTTTACCAAAGAAAACTTTCTCCTGTTATTACACTGAAAATGTAAATGAATTAGCCTGTCAGATATTTCCCTGCCTCTTTTGCAAATCCTCACAGAGGAGAAATGTATGTGCTCCCATCTAAATTACAGACACACTGCAGAAAGAATATTACTGAATTCCTAGTAGAAAATGCAACATTAGATCTAGTAAGCTATATTCTTACTAGTATGCCAAAATAAGTTTCCCCTGCCATGCAAATTTTTATAGGAAGACTTGGCTATGTGTGTGAACAGAGCTCATGGCTGGCGTTTACGCTATCAGCATTTTAAATACATGCTTAACCTACATATTATGTCTCAATAATTAATGATTATTTATTTATTTATTTAGATTTATTATCACCGCCCACTCACCGTGGTGACTCAGGGCAGTTTACAACCAGGGAAAAAAACAAAAACAAAACAACAACACACACACACAACACAATCAGCTAAAATCCATTCCTCCTTCTGGCCAGAGGACGTTAGTCTTTTTCTTCCCTGGGCAGGTAGGGTCCAGGATTAGGAAGTGGGAGCTTCCATCTAAAAATCTTAAAACTTTTAAAATTTAAAATTAAAATCTGTAAAAGATTAAAAACAATTAAAAACACCTTACAAGAACTGGTAATGTCTACCTAAATAACAATGATTCAGGGCACATTGCTACATCTAAGGTACACCTTGCTTTGACAGTATAAAAGGAAAGAAGAGATTAAAATGGATGGCCTGGCCTCCCCTCTTTCAATTTAAGAAGCCAAGAGCGTGGGGAATAAAAAGAAGAGAGAAAAGTTCACTTATATCCAATTCTTCTCACCTTTTTTTTCTTTTTGACAATCATTCCCAGAATCCTGTGCTGGCATGATAACTTCTATAAAAGCTATGAATCTCTCTGTTATTAGTAGACAATCTTGGCTATCTCCTGATATCAAACACTGAGCTAAAAGTAAAGTATGATTAATCTGAACATTTTTGGATCTAACAGACTTGAAGTCTACTATAGGTTCCCTCTGACCACATATTCCAAAATTGCCCTCCACAGAAACTGAGTACTATTTCAATATTCTTTAACAAACTTTGGATTATTGATTCTCACTAACTCAATGACCCACCAGTTCTTTTCTGATTGGAATCTTGCACTGTGTGCAATTTTTACAAAAAGGGGGAAATTCTGAAGCTTTTATTTACTCTTGTTATTCTAAAGTTTTTTGTCAGAAATATGTGGTCTGCAATCAAAAGGTAGCTACCTCCAATTTTAAAACAAAGGCTGAAACCCTGTTGCACAGGTATATGTGTGCAACATGGATGACATCATCATTAGTGGCAAAAGATGGTTTTAAGTCCACTTAACCTACAAGGTTTAATACATCCCAAAATTCCTAAAGAAAGCCTTTAATCAGTGGCAACCATCTACAGCTAATGACCTCACCACTGTGCACAAAGAACTACTCAACAGGATTTCAACTACCAAGTACTGAATCTTTGGATTGGTAAATCTGATTATTTTGGATTTGCTAATTAGTTAGGGGCCAGCTGGACCACTCAATGGTTAGGTATCTGGCTGTGGAGCCAGCTTGTATAATCATTGGCAAGCTGTATAATTCTAGGATGCACTCAGAAGAAGAGAATGGTTAACCACTTCTGAGTATTGTCTACCTAGAAAATGCTGGAAAGGGTGGTCAGACTCTATTTGGTGGCACGGAGTTAATTAGTTCAACACAGATGAAAATGAACTCCTTCAAGTCTCACCGACATCTTTCAGAAAACAAACTCAGAAGTCAAGTTACTACATTGCTATTTAATCAAGCTACTGAACTCGTGGAAAAGAAAGTTACACATTCCTTCCTCGTGAAGTACCGTAATTGCCAGTGTATAAGACGAACCCTGTTATTACCAAAATAGCCCACTATAGGCCACTATACAAAGTACAAGACGCACTCCATTTTTCCAGTGTATTTTAAGGGGGGAAATGTGGGTCTTATATGCCAGCAAATACAGTATGTTATTAGATCTGACACTACCAAAAGTACAATTACAATCTGTGTAAAATAAAACTCTTGCTGATTCTTTTAAAAAATATATACAATAAAAACAAGATTATTACTTCTACCGACCCTTTCTATATCAAAGGAAGGCCAAAGGGATAACTGAAAATACAGTAATACCCCGGATAACGTTTATATCAGATAACGCTAAAACCTCATAATGTTAAGCAATCTGGAATTTTTTTTGCATCGCATAACGTTAAAATCCTATGGGGATACATCAGATAACGTAATGTAATGTATTGTCTGTAAGCCGCCCTGAGTCGCCACGGCGAGTGGGTGGCAATATAAATTTGAACCAATAATAATAATAATAATGTTTGCTAAAGCCTATGCTGGTCACAATGTATCTCTATGGAGTTTTAACATTATGTGATTCATCCCATAGGATTTTAATGTTATCTGATGCATGCATTGGATAACATTAAAAATCAGATAACACTAAGACTTGTGGAACCAAGTTTCAGCGTTATCTGAGGTTTTACTGTAAATGTAAAGTTGCCTAGATACCTTGGATAGTCCGAGGATGTTTGGCATTATCAAAGTCACATATCTTTTCCCAATTATTTTGTACATCTTCTGGTGTCATGGGAATGTTCTTCTGTCTGACAATGGCCCCCAAGGATCGTTCCCAGCGTACTAAACAAGTAGCAAGAAGAGGAGATGAACAATTTAAAATGGCTGCCACAAAGAAACAAGAACAATTTCACTGTCATTTTTTTAACAGTAGATTTCCCCACCACCACCAAAATGAGAGTCCAGGTGATGCCTCACTATTGGTGGTACAAATCAAATTAACATTTATTTATTTATTTTTTATTTTCACATTTTTATGCCACCCTATTCACAGAGTGACTCAGGGCAGCTTGACAAGGTATGGCAGATAAATTAAAAATACAATAATCCAACAATAATAAAATCCATCCAAAGGCCATGACCCCTCCATAAAAATTTAGATTAAAAAGATTTAAAAGAATTCAACACGTTAAAAAATTAAGAGATTAAAAAAAAACTAAGATTAAAATTAAGATACCTGCCCTGCCAGCCATGTTTTTACACCCTTCCTGAAGGGCAGCAACTCTTTCTGAAGATGTAACTCTGTTGGCAGGAGGTTTCATAGGGCCAGAATGGACAGAGAGAAGGCTCTCCTTCTAGTGCTAGAGAGATGCACCTCTCTAGCCGATGGAACCACTAGAGAGCCTCTCTGATCCGCTCTGGTGAGACGGACAGATGTTCTTGGGGTGACACGGTCTCTTAAGTATCCTGGTCCACTACCATGTATGGCTTTAAAGGTAATTACCAGCACCTTGAATTGCACCCGGAGGCACACTGGCAACCAGTGCAGCTCCTGAAGCAGTGCTGAGGCACGTGCATAATGCCCATCATCATCCGGGCAGCCACATTCTGGACCAGTTGCAACCTCCAAATGGTAGTCAAGGGCAGCCCTATGTAGAGCGCATTACAGTAGTCAAATCTGGAGGTGACCACACCATGTGTGATCATGAGCAAGGAGTCCTGATCTAGGAGTGGGCATAACTGACGTATAACACAAAGTTATGCAAAAGCCCTCCTGTCCACAACTGCCACCTGCTTTACAAGCAGGAGCCATGAGTCCAGGAGGATCCCCAGATTATGCACCAGGTCTGTTTGGGGCAAACAGCCCCATCTAGAACCAAAGATGGTAGCTTCTAAGATAACACAGAACCCCTGACCCATAGCCACTCAGTCTTGCCAGGATTCAGTTGTAGCCTGTTGTTCCCCATCCAGACCCTAACAGCCTCCAGACACCTGGAAAGGACTTCCACTGCATCACTTGGATCTCCACGGGCCAAGATATATAACTGGGTATCGTCTGCATATTGATGATACATCACCCCGTGGGAACGGATGATCTCACATAGTGGTTTCATGTAGATATTAAATAGGAGAGGCAAGAACACCGAGCCACTCCATATTGAAGGGGCCTGGGGCTGGACCTCTCGCTCTCCAACCACACCAACTGGGTCTGGCCCTTCAGAAATGAGGAGAACCAGGACCAAATAGTGCCCTGGATCACCAATCCTCGGAGTTTCTCCAGAAGGGTACCGTGGTTGACAGTATCAAAAGGTCAAGAAGAGCCAGGATGGACGGATGTCCACCATCTCACTCTCACCAGAGATCATCCACCAGCACGACCAATGCAGTCTCAGCATCATACCTGGGCCTGGATCCTGACTGAAAAGGGGCTAGATAATCCGCTTCATCCAGGATCTCCTGTAACTGCTGTGCCACTGCCTTCTCCAAAACCTTACCCAAAAAGGGCAGGTTGGATACAGGCTGGTAGTTAGCCAGCACTGTGGGGTCAAGCAATTACTTGTTCAGGAGGCGCACCAAAGCCTGTTTTAAGGCAACTGGGAAAAAACCTCCCGCAGCAAAGAATTTATAATTATTCTGACCCAACCGGTCACCACCCTGGTTGTTTTAACTAACCAGGCAGGGCATGGATCTAATGCACAGGCAGTGGCATGAACAGATCCCAGGAGCCTGTCCACTTCCTCAGGGACAACTGGATTGAACTAATCCCAGATAACGCGGACAGACTCCAGTCAACCCCAGCCCTACATTTTCCACGCCGGGGTTAAGCTTTAAGCGAATCCAAGCAATTTTCTCTGTCAGATAATCAGCAAAAGTCTCAGCAGACTCCTGCCACCCAGGGCCTGACTCCCCTCTACCAAGGAGGGACCCAGTCACCCAGAACAGGGTCTCTGGGAGATTATCCACAGAGGCAATAAGGGTGGTGAAGTATTAGCGTTTCACCACCCCCATAGCCACAAGATAAGCCTTGATAGCGGCTTTAGCAAGTGTCAGGTCATCTTCACACTGGGTCTTCACCCAGCGGCGCTCTCAGCATCTCTTTGCCTGTTTCAGCTCCCTCAACTCCTCCATGAACCACAGGGATTAGTGGTGCCCCTGGGCGCAGAGAGGCCGTAGTGGCATGATTACATCCAAGGCTGCTGTCGCCCCCTCACTCCAGAGGTCAACCAGGGCCTCAGGCAAATCATATTGCTGGTCCAGAGGAAAACACCCCAGTTCCCTCAGTAATCCATCCGGATCCATCAGTCACCGGGAGCGGGCCAATTTCACTGGCCCTACCTCCCTGCGGTGAAACATCTGACCAAGGCACAGGAGTTATGTCTAATTTCTGTAATTTCAGATCACTCTGCCACAGCTCCGGCAAGAAAACTAAATCCTTAAAAACTATATTTTTAAGAACCCCTAAACAATAAGAAACAGAAAATCTCAACAAAAAACTACTTCAATTTTGCAAGAAACATTGCAGGATTTGGACTGTTTTCTAGCATGTTATCTGGATTTGAAGTCAAAACAATTCTGAAACAAGAGTAGACAAGATTTGATTCAATTTTATATAAACTTCTGTTAAAGCTTACACGCCTCTGTTCAATAAATACAACATGTCCATTGATTTTTTGATAGCTAAGAATGCCTCAACAGAGACTTATTCTTGATTATCAAAATAAGAAAACCAAATATAAAGCATTTCCAACATTTGTGAAAGAAACTCAGATGGTAACTGTATGTATGCAGGAATTGCCAAAAACCACAACACATATGTCACTAGAGTCAAACTAAGCCAGTCAATCTGTATGTACCAACAATAATGTAGCATTCTGATAAGGAGATTTAGCTACAGAAACAAACCTATTTTTTTTTAACACTGTACAATTATAACAAAGATCTACTTAGCTCCTTAATTTGAAATGGCTTAAATACATTACATTTCACATTCTATTGCATTTTATGTCAGATTTAGAATCCTTCCAGACCGGATGTGCAAGAAGACTTACATTTTCCAATCCATCCAGCTCCGACCTGTGATATAAAAAAATAGATGTCAATATATCAAGCATAATTGAAAAGACTGGCATGCTGGAGAAAATAACCTCTTTTACTTTAGTTCGCATGATACAATGCCCTAAAGTTATGATAGTAATATCTTAACATTTTAAGAAAACACATACTGTATAAAGTACTTTATTTATTTATTTGTTTGTTTGTTTGTTTGTTCAGATTTATATTGCTGCCCACACGCCAAGGAGTTTGCCAGAATGGAAAGCTGCTTTTCCTTTCAAAGTGGGATCAAAACAGGAAGACTGCAATTCTAAAAAATCAATTTCTTCTTAATTGGAAAAATGCTTTCCAGTTCTGGAATAAGCAACGATGTAAAACCTCCGTTTTGGCATTTGTTGACTTGGCTGGCTCCAAAGCTGATAACCACAGTTATCATTCTTCCGCTAGATGATATTCTTTCTTTCTTTCTTTCTTTGTCTTTCCTCCCTTCCTTCCACGTTCCCTTGCATTTATTAATGTTCAGCCAGTACTTGAGTAAAAAAACAACCAAAAAGAAGAAAGCAGAATGAGCTGAAAGAATGAGTCAGTGTCAGGAAAGGATAAGACCAAGACATTACCTCAAAGAGTCCACTATTCTCTTGACAATTTTCATGACAAAGCCAAAGGACCAGAGCCGCCACGTATTCCGGCTTAAAAGCATCCAGCATGTCTAGATGAGATAGAGTTTAAAATAACATATATCATAAATTTAAGTACAATCCACCCTGAGGAAATCAAGTGCTAGGTGAAAGTACACATAATAGCCCTTTCTCAAGATCAATCATAGTCCCTTCTCCCTGTTTTTTGTTATGGTCTGGAAACCAGAATTTGTAAATATTCAGCAACAAAGTTATAGAGGTAGAAACTGAACCACATGAGAAAAACAACTGATGAAAGATGGCAAAGCAGATTAGATGAAGGATGGTTGCTCGTTGATCAAGAAAGAACAGCACAACTCTTCTCAAACAGGCTTTGTGAGACATTTCACCTGGTTTCTCTGAAGCTTTTGTTGAATTTAAAGCATGCAAACTACCATCGCCACCCTGACTGCCTTGGTATTGGGTTCTCAAATGTCTATCTATTGACTTCCCCTTCAGTACTTTCATGTTTTTAATGCACATTTTTAAAAATATGTGTTTGGCTGCTGGAGGAAAAACACCTAACATGTTACATTCACATGCTTAAAGTCAAGACATTAAGGGAAAGAAACTCAGAATTTAAGAAGAGAATAAATTTTTAAAAACTCAATAATTGACATCTTAAAAATAAGTTTCAAATCAGCCTGACAACCCATCAAAGATCAAGTGCATCATTAGCAAACTGTTTGGCACCTTTCTATAAACTCCACCTCAGAATATTACAAAGATGCTCACAAACTGATTGTTAGTCCAATAGGCAACATGGTATGTCGACACATATGTCAATTTCATAGATAGATAAAGTTCTATCATAGTAAATTCTCCTTATTCTCCTCCTCCTCCTAGGCCAGATGTGAAATTGCCAAAATGAAGGTGAATTCATTCTGCAGTTCCTTTCGCCTGACCTAATGTGAGATAGATTAGCCAGCAACAGAAGGTCGCGCTGCCCTGATATGCCTGGTTATGGTTTTAAAATGCCACAATCTTCAAGGAAGCTCTTTCTGTGTATCCCTTAGTAAGTACTAAAAATGGATTAGGGTGAGGGATTTTTAAAGGTAAGCCTATTTCAACATAATATTTCTCATGTGGTAAAGCAAAGATGCATAAGCACACCCAAGGTAAAGTGAGAGAACTATGCTTTGAATGTGAGCCATAGATTTTGCTAAGTAGAAAGAGCAGGTCAGATTTCACACTTTTTTTTTTCACTGAGCATGAACCCAACCAACCCAAAATGTACAAAACCTGGTAGGACGAGGTCTTGAGGTACAAAGATCTGTTCTGTTTAAAATGTAAGGTGGTGTAAAGGCTGCTCACGTCCAGATCAGATGTTTATGTAGTCCAGAGTGTCAACTTAAACACATTATTTTTGTTATTTCTAATGTTGACCAATACAATAACTTGGAAAATTTATCACCAGAGAATAATGAAGGTGGCCATACTGCTAGTGTAAAGTTTCCTGAAACTAAGAATATACTGAGTCCTACAGTTCAATCTTTATATACCACAACTGACAACAATTGGCAGAGCTATTCTCCAAAATTTACCCTATTTTGTTCTTGTTTTGTTTTTTATTTAAGCTCTATTACATAGACATCATCTTAAGCCAGAAGTTCTCAACCTTTTTAAGCCGGAGGCCAGGTCACACTCCCTCAGACACCTTTGGGGGTCGGACGGCCATTTTGCCCTTTCTCCACCACATGGCACTTCCTGGTGTGGTGGAGGTGGTAGGGCTCCCACATTAAATGGCACCATGGGCCACAGGTTGAAAATCCCTGTCTTAACCAAATAACTTTAATGTTCCAGGTTTCATTTCCCAAAAGCAGATGATGCCTTAAAAGACACTGCTTCTTGTTTGAGATACAAGACTAGAGAAGCATTTCTGGCCCTATACCATTTGATACCTCTTCTAGTGACTAAATCCACAATTTATACAGAAGTAGAAAAAAAATTCAGAAGCAAAGCAGCAGCAGAGGAATCTCCCCAAACCAAAACTGCTCATTTATCTAAGAACATGTAACGTTACTGACCCTGAGGCATGACAGTCTGTGTCAATCTTGACCCGGCAGTGGGAGCAATAGTATTACAATGGATGTTGTACTTCCTCCCTTCAATTGCAAGTGTGTTGGCAAGACCTAAAAGGCCAAGCTTGGCAGCACTATAGTTTGCTTGACCAAAGTTGCCATATATTCCAGCAGCTGAGGAGGTCATAATTATCCTTGAAAACAAAAACAATGAATCCCTGTGTTAAAATGCCACAACAACAAAAGCAAAAGCAAAATAACAAAAATGTGCCAGTAAAGGCCAATGAACTTGCTGTTACATGAAAGAATGTCCAAGATGAAAGCACTGACTCTTTCCACAAAAACGTCGAAGTGATTTGCAAGCTTACATTGTGAGAAAATAAATGGATCATTTAGCAAGATAACGATGTACCAGTCAGTAAGTGACCCACAGTTGAAAAGTAAATTGCTGCCTACATTCTTTCTCATTTTACTTTGCAACAGATTCACACAAAACCCACTACTGATACAACAACGAAACAGATGCTTTAAAGCAGTAGCCAAGCTGGCTAAAGGAACGTTGGCCACGCTGACTAAAGGATGGTTGAACTCCAGTTCAAAAAAAAAAGCTCTGCGATTTAACTTTGAATGTGATCGTGAATGCCAACAGTCAGCACACAATAATATCACTGTATGAAACTGTTATTATAATTCCATAGCCTACAATCCAATTGACACCTGCTAATGTGCCTGGAGGAAAGGACTGCTGTGGCTTAGTGGTGAAGATGTTGAACCTGATAACTGGAAGGTCTACAGGTTAGCAGTTCAAGAGTACTGCACGACAGAGTGAGCTCTCTTCTTTGTTCCAGCTTGGAGTGAGCTCCTACCAACCTAGCAGTTCAAAAGCAAGAAATTGCAAGTAGATAAATAGGTGCCACTTTGGTGGGAAGGTAATAGCATTAAGTGCACTCTGGTGTTTATTTATTTATTTGTTTGTATTTGTTTATCGCCCTCCTCCCCGAAGGGACCCAGGGGGATTTCCAACAATTTTAAAAACACTTCAAAAATTAAGGACTTTAAAAAGCTTAAAAACTTAATTAAAAGCTAGGTGTTATAACTTGGACGTACTGGGGGTCAAACCATCCAACTGGCTGGGGAAATTGAACCATCCACTCCCCAGACCAGACCTGCCAGCCAGGTTTTCACTCCTTTCCTAAAGGACAGCAACTCCGTCTGCAGGCGTAGCTCTATCGGGAGGAGGTTCCACAGGGCCGGAGCGGACACCAAGAAGGCCTTCCTTCTAGTGCCAGAGAGATGTGCCTCTCTGGCAGATGGCACAACCAGAGAGCCTCTCCGGTCCGCTCTGGTGGGCTGGGTAGATGTCCTTGGGACAATGCGGTCTCTCAAATAACCTGAACCACTACCATAAAGGGCTTTAAAGGTAATAACCAGCACCTTGAATTGCACCCGGAGGCAAACTGGGAGCCAGTGCAGCTCCCTTATGCCTGCCACATGTCCACAGAAATGTCAGCAGACCCAGACAGCACTGGCTCTTGGGCTATAAATGGAGATAAGCACTGAACAAAGAACAACTACGTATGAGTAGTATGAAAGCATTATATACTACATCCTCTGTTGAAATTTAGGAACTGATTGAAAAGATGGTTAGTTGAAAACAACAACACGGGAGTAATTATTAGTTCTTGCTAATGTTGAAATAATCTTTGAATCCATCTGCAGTACATTCTGTAAGCAACCAACCATATTTACCTTCCAAACTTTTGGTTTTTCATATGGTTCCATGCCGCTCGAGTTATCAAGAAGGAGCCTCTCAGATGAATTTTGTGAATGATATCTGAAAAGAATTCAAGAAACTGAATTTATTTCTTGAAGGAATACAAATCTTCAGCTTGCAAATTTCTAATGAACAATTGTCTCATCTATTTCCATCAGCTCACCCCAATCTTCATCACTGATTCTAGCAAATGAGCGGTCCCTCAGTATCCTAAAAGGGTAAAACAGAGCAAAATAGAACCAAAACTATCATAACAGAATTATGGAGAAAATCAAATCTATAATCATGTATACTTACCCAGCATTATTGACAAGAATATCTGCAAAATAAATAAATGCAAAGTATTATGACAAATGTACACTATTCCTAGTTTTGGCATTCATGAAAATTTCTATTTGCTACATGTTTGCAGTTAACTTAGCATTTATCAAACATGATCAGACCAGAATGAAATCTGCAAAATTATTTTTAAAAGGAAAAACTATAAAGACACATTGTAGTCATCCATGACTAAGTAAGGGTATTATCACAGGAATATAAAAAGCTACATCACAGTGAGTGAGGCCATTTATCCAACTAGCCTAGTACTGTCCATGCTAACTGGTCATGGCGCACTGGGATTTGAGTCAAGAGTTTTTCCTACCCCTATCTAAAGATACTGTGGACTGAGACTGGGATCTTCTGCACAGAAACTACATACTCTACAGCTGAGCCATGGCCATTCCCTATGTTAGAGCAGTATGACAGTGGAACCAACTTCCTCAAGAAGTGGTGAGTATTCCAACACTGAAAGCATTCAAGTGAGAGTTGGACAACCATCTATCAGATCTGCTTCGTGGCCAGGAGGGCTTTTGTGCAACTTCGCATTACGCCCACTCCTGGGCCGTGACTCCTTGCTTATGTTCACTCACACTCTGGTCACCTCCAGACTAGATTAATGCAATGCGCTCTACATGGGGCTGCCTTTGATGACCATCCGGAGGCTTCAACTGGTGCAAAATACAGCTGCCTGCATGGTGATGAGGTGTGGTCGGTATGACCATGCCTCACCCCTGCTGTGGGAGTTCCATTGACTGCCGGTGTGCCTCCGGGTGCAATTCAAGGTGCTGATAATGACCTTTAAAGCCCTTCATGGTAGTGGATCAGGATACTTAAGAGACTGTATTACCCCAAGGTCATCAGCCCGTCCCACCAGAGCAGACCGGAGGGGCTCCATAGTGGTTCCATCAGCCAGAGAAGCTCATCTCTCTGGCACGGAGGACTTTTTCGGTATCTGCTCCAGCCCTGTGGAACGTCCTGCTGACCAAGTTGCACCTCCAGGCAGAGCTGCTACCCTTTAGGAAGGGCCTAAAAACTTGACTAGCACAGCAGGTGTGGGGTGCTGCCAGCGTGGCAGCACACAAACACACCCCGCTGGCTTATTTAAGGCTGACCAGGTTTTAATGTTATAAGGAGGGTATTTTAAAATGGTTTTAAATAGTTTTTACAGTTTTAACGTTTTGTATTGGGGATGCTTTATATTTTGAAGCTTTAATGTTGTGAGCTGCCTGGGGTTGCTTCGGCGAGAGGGGAAACAATATAAATGTAACAAATAAATAAATAATAAAGGAATAAAGGGAAAATATCTCTGCATTGAGCAAGGGGCTAGACTCAATGACCTAAAAGACCTCTTCCAACTCAGAGACTCTATGAGAGATTTAGAGCATTATACACTGCTGTTCAGCTAGAGACTGACCCCTTCAGAGTAATTTGTCTTTAAATAACTGTCCAAACTGACACTGAAAGACAGGAAAGTACTACAGGAACACAAAATGCTTTCACTTGACCAAGGTTAAAGAAACCCAGTCTCTGGCCTTATTACATAAAACATCCAACACATGTAGTAGTCGGCATTTTTACTGGGAAACAATTTAATGATTATTAAACTTTAGAAAATGCAGTAGATATTCATTACATGCTTTCTGGAGCACAGCATAGCTAGCTTAATTTTCTCATTCTAATTCAGGGGTGCTCTCAGTACTTAATTAAGTAGTACCACTGAGACTCAGGGCAAGGGCATGCTGATGAATACTACCAGAACCATTTGCAAATGCAGAAGGTCCAAAGTTCAAGCCGTTGCAGAAATTAGCATTAATATATAAAATTACTCTGGCATGAAGAAGATGCTTGACTCTGAAACTCAGCCATGATGCCTCTTATACATGCCTAGTTTTGGGGTTGAATCTTTACTGGTATCATCCTAGACCTCTCAGCGGCCTTTGATACCGTCAACCACGGTATTTTCCTGGGTTGACTTTCTGAGTTGAAGATTCGGGGTACTGTTCTACAATGGTTCTGGTTCTTTCTGGGAGGTCGCTCTCAGAGAGTTCAGTTTGGGGAGTCTATGTCAGCTTCCTGGACCCTGCAATGGGGTGTTCCCTAGAGGTCCATTATTGACCCATTGGTGTTCAATGTTTATGTTAAGCCGCTGGGTGAGCTCATTCAGGGATATGGAGTGTGGTGTCACCAATATGCAGATGACACCCAACTCTATCTCTCCTTCACGTAATCTGCTGGGCCCCAGCTTATATTCCTCCCAGTTAGGTTGCTTAGGACTCTGGTCTGCTGTATTTTGGCCTATTTTTATGGTCTGTTTTACTGTGAGCTTTTATTGTACAGTAAAACCTCACATAAAGGGGATTGTCATGGTTTTTATGAATGAATTTTATTGCTGGATTGTTGTACTATATTGCTGTCGTTAGCTGCCCTGAGCCATTTCCCGAGGAGGGCGGCATATAAGTATGAACAATAAATAAATAAATAAATAAATAAATAAATAAATAAATAAATAAATAAATAAATAAAGAGCACCTTGCTTAGAGACTAACTCACTTAAAGAGCAGAATTTTCTCTGAATGGTTGCCTCACTTAACAACTAAAACCAACCACAAACTTTCTTAACAACTAAATCGGGGTTCACAATTCCCCCCCCCCCCGCCAAAAGTCACAATTGGTCACTTACAATGCTGTTTTGCTTAAAGAGCAAACTTGCTTTAAGAGCAATCCCGTGGAACGCATTATGCTCTTTAAGCGAGGTACCACTGTAGTTTTATTTGTGGTAGGTGGGTATTTTTAATACATTTGTTTGTTGTATGGGGGAGTTTATGCTGTTAGCTGCCTCTTGTAGGAATTCATTTTCCCCTAGAGGGGCGGGGTATGAGTACAACTAATAAATAAATAAATAAACAAATAAATAAATGTGTGTGCATGTATGTGTGTGTTCTGGGAAATGTTGAACAGGCAGGAGATGCTAGAGGAGGAAGGTCCTCGTTTTAGCACAATAGGCTAAATGCCTTTATTGTAACCGAAACTGTGTCATATAATGAAAGGAGTTGCCCTTCTGTCCACAACTCTTTGGCTGGGATTATGCTGGGCAGCAGTAGAAAAGGACACCCCATCAACACAGTATACATGACTATAGATTTGCTTTTCTCCATAATTCCATAATTCTCCATAACTCCATACTTCTCTCACTTGTGTAGATGTTTTTGGAATCCAAGCAGAGGGCCACATTACCTTCTGGATATCTTCTTGCACAATATCCATAAAAGTTATATTGCTCACACTTTGTCAACTCCACAAATGATGTCACTACACTACTTCAGCCTTTATTGCTTTTGCTGCAGAAGACTAACATGGCTACCCCTCTGAAATAAATTCTTACTCTGGCAGGACTGATCTATGCTAGCCTATGTTGCTGGGGAGTGGAACTACAGGTTTACTCAGAATATGACATTACCAATGTGACACCAAAACAGTAAATGTAACCTTGCCCTCTCTCTGTATCAGAATTGGAGAACAGTGTTGAGGTACTGCTGGACGGCAACCCCCACCATCATCTCCCCCAAATCTAAGCTACGTAATAAACACAACTTTAAAAATCTGGTTTAACTATTACGAACAGGCAACGAGGCAGGAAGGTATGACAAATCTCTTATCACTCCTGGTAATATTTAATGAGCACAGATTTTTTTTTTGGAAAAAATGATAATTTACAAACAATGAAATAAATTAATATAATTTTGTTGTAGCAGAGTCACTTTGAAATAACGACTTGCATATTTAAAATGGAGTAACCATCCTACCAGTGAAATATGATTGACAATACCAAGCCAGGCACCTCCAACCATCTAACCTCCCCTTTCCCTGATAAAACAGATGTAAGCTTGAAATCATACCTATCCTCCCAAATGCATCGAGCGCTGTTTGCACAAGCTTCTCACCAGCTTCCACTGAATCTGTGGAAATAAATAACAGGGAGGAAGCAAACAAATACCAATAACAAAATTATTAGCATGTAAAAACAAAGTTTACACTAAGATGGTAAGGAGGCAGAACATAAGATGATAATCCAAATCCAATTATTAGGGTTTTTATTGTGGGATTGTACAATTAGTGTGTTTTATTTGTTGTCAGCTGCCCTGAGTCATTCGTGAGGAGAGCAGCATAGAAGTAGGATGATAAATAAATAAATAAATTAGCCAGAAACTGCTTTATACAAACATATGCTAAATGATAGCATTTCTTCCTGATGTACTCATTATTACTGGAAACATTGTTCCAATAAAATATATACTATGGGTGAAGAGAACAGACAATGAAAAAAGAAAAGTGAGCTGGATCCAGTCTGATCTCTGAGTGGAAGACACTGCAATTCATGCACAAAAGCAAAGATCTCCTCTCCCCACCACAATCACCACTCTGTTTTAGGAAGACCAGCTAGATGCACAAGACCTCAATGGGAAGTGGAAATGAAGGCTTGTCAAGTATATAGTACACTACATTGGATGTGCTGGATCTAAGCCACTATATTCTTCTCTCTTCCTAAACTGACTGAATGGTTTTGGCCTCCTAGGCTTAAGGCTACTTCTTCTACCAAAGTATAAAAGTCACCAAAGAAGTCACCAAGGCCCTGGAACTGAGTTTATTCATAACTCGAGGTTTTACTGTACTTAAAATGCCACTTAGTTAAGGTTCAAATTTGTTGAGTATTCTAGTGCAACCCCAGCATGCGGTAACCAGTGAGACAGAAAAAACTAACCTGACCTAAAGGAAGTTGTTTTGCATTGTTTGTCTGTAATTACAATTAGAAAGGATCTTTCCTGTCTCAGAGGTCACCCACCCCTATTTGAACATCTTAAGGCCTTTGTTTTGCTCTGATCTTCTCTCTCTTGTTTTTTTGCCTTAGAAGAGGAAATGTGTCCTTTTGAGCTTTTTCATCATCCAGGCCACACGGCTGGAAGAAAGATTTTAGTGCTTTATAAACCAACTGTACCAAGACTCCTGAGTACATGTATCTTCTGACCTCATTTGTGAGTAAATGGTATTTTTCTTTCTCTCAAGTATCTAGTCCAAGTGTGTTTATTAGTTGGGCTATAAAGGAGTGAACTGGGAGACTTGCATTCAAACATAAAACTGCCTAAAACTTTCCCCACTTTGCCGTGCAGTTGCTACAAATAACTTAACAAAATTAAGTAACAAAGACTCATGAAACTTAGATCTGGGGTGCACTCTGTAGCTACGAAAAATACATAAAATAAAAATAAGGCCCATATGACATATGTAAAAACTATAAACTGTAGCTTTTTGCCCGAGAATGGGGTCAGTCAAACTTGATTTCTTCATTTAATGGTGGCATGGTAAGAAATTTCAATCTGGTCCTTTCAGGGAAAGGAGAGTAAAGCACTAGTTGCCACTCCTTCCTTCCAAGTCATTGTCAACCCAAGAAAAGAATGGTGATCATGCGGGTATTTCTTCAAGCCAGGTAGTACTGCTTTCTAATGCCAGCTTTTGTGCTTTGGAAAACACCCTACATTCTCAATAAAAATAACAATCTGAATGTTGCAAAGAGAAAGAAGTGAGTTTCACCCACATCTGTCCACCAAGTCCAGTATGCAAAGAATGATGAGTGGGAAGATAAGATTGAGAACAGTCCATAGGAATTATTTCCCATTGACTAGGTCAGGGGTGCCCAATGACAATTCATCCAACCCGGGAGGCCCTCATCACTCCCGGAAGCGGAAGTAAAATGAGGCCCATACAGGCGGATTTGACTTCCATTTCATGGAGTGATGAGGGCATCGTGGGCTGGATGAACTGGCATTGGGGCTGGATCTGGCCCCCAGGTCATATTTTGGGCACCCTTGAACAATGTGACCAGCCTGCAGCCCGAAATGTTTAGGCACCCTTGGACTAGGTGTTCCAACCAGCAGCCTGCAACTATATCATTCTGCACATTGTGCCTCCTGGTTCCAGGCTGTACCTAATATTATTCTACCTACCTACCTACCCGTGGTGGGCATCAGTAGGTCCGGACCAGTACACCCATACTGGTAGCAAAAATGGCTGGCCCCGCCCACCTCCCCCTCCTCCTAGAAGAGGCTTCAGAGGGGGCTGGCTCCATTTCCCCCTTCATCAAAGGCTTTATTTATTTATTTATTTTATTTATTTACTCAAATTTGTATACCGCCTTCCTTACCAAGGCAACTCAGGGCCCCAAAGCACATTCCCAGCCAGTCCAGAGTGGTTGGGAATGTGCTTTGGGGGAAAACGGAGCCCAGGAAAAGCCGTGGAGGAAGGGGGAAATGCCTTCGGAGGGAGCTCTTCGCTATGGAGCTATGAAAACAGAAGTCTTTTCCCCCTTCATTCAAGGCTTTTCCTGGGCTCCGTTTCACCCCAAAGCACATTCCCAGCACCTCCAGACTAGCTGGGGAGGCACTTTGGGGCGAAACAGAGCTCTGGAAAGGCCTTAGAGAAGGGGGAAATGGCTTAAGAAGTTCGCTATAGAGTGATGAAAATAGAAGAGGCTTCTATTTTCATAGCTCTATAGTGAAGAGCAGTCACATGGCCAATAGGCCACGCCCACCCAGTCACATGGCCACACCCACAGTGTGGTAGGAATTTTTTTTTTAAGGCCCACCCCTGTACATATGTAATTTTGGAAAATGAAGTGAAACAGAAAAGGGAGAAATGTTACCATAGTTAGCCACTGCCTTTCCACCCTTGGCCCTTATTTCTTCAACAACTTTGTCAGCAGCTGAAGAGCTCCTTCCATGACCCTTGAAGTCACCTCCAAGATCATTTACTGTGTAACAAACAGAAAACAAATATTAGGACAAGTATTTGAAGCTGCGCATTGTACACAGTGGAAAGAATTTAATGTAATTTTTTTTTAAATTGACATTTACAAACTATTAGCATTTTTTCTGAGATATCTTTGCAAAAACGAATGTTTGAAACACTTTAAATCAATAAACCTAAGTTGAATATATGAGTTCAGTCAAGAGCTGGCAAAGTGAGTCGAAGTACTGTACTGTACCTTGTTGACATACATAAGCCATCTCTCTGCAGCCTCAGTTTTTAAAATGCAGCTGGGGAAGAACCTTACACAGGGTGCGGCAGAATAACTTCATTTTTTTAAAATGTGCGCAATTCAGTCGGTTGATGTTGTAGTGGAGCGCTAGTGGTCTCGTTCGAGAGCCGGTACTATAAAGTTTTGTCCCATCACAGTTCAGTCACTATCATGCATTGGAATAGTGTGGAGCGTGCGTTTGCCATCGAGCGGTTGTTCAGTGATCGCAACCCAGCATACAGCATGCTATGCTGGAAAGAGTCATGACAAATGCCAGAAATCGGTTTACTCAGTGTATGGAGAATGGGGGACATCACCTACCTGATTTGATCTTCAAAACTGTGTAAAACAAAACTTTAGGTATGCGCCTACATTATAAAAAACAAATAAAAATTTTCTGATTCATACAATGGGTTTTATTAAGTTTTGAAAACAGGAAGTTATGCTTCCGCACCCTGTATATTCCGGACGTAATTCTACAACCTCCCTGTTCTCGTTCTTTCTTGCTAACCCACTAGGCACTATTCACATTAAGGCAGAAAGGACAGTTTTATTTTCATCATAGTCATTCAGTGTTTTTCAATTGTTAGGGAAAAAATGCTTGATTGCCTGTTTTCAGTTGTATGTCAAGTGCTGCCTACCATCCTCAAGTATGCAGAACATGGCCAGTTTAAGTAACATTAAAGCAAAACAATTTTAGGATAAAAGCTATGTAATAAGAGCAAACTGCACTTTATAGTCTTCCTTTATAAAACAACAGCCCCTCCATGTGGTAAAGCAAGAGAAGGCAGTTTAAAATACTTGATCAGTGGCTGCATTAAACCACTCATCTCTGCTGAAGGAAATGCTTTTTTAAAACAATAAATCATACAATAATCTTAGAAGTGCAGAGCTGGAAGGGACCCTATGGATTACCAAGACCAGCCCCTGTTAAGGAGGCAGAGTGGGAGTCAAAGTCCCAAACCTTTACTCTGACCTAAACCACTGACCTATCCAGAAGTTATGATAGTAATTACCCTGAAAAATTAGAGCTAAATTAAGTGACTGCAGTGGCTCAAGTGGCTAAGATGCTGACTGGAAGGCGGAAGGTCAGCAGTTCAATTCCTGAGTACTGCAGGATGGAATGAGCACCCTTCTTTATCAAGAAGATAAACAGGGACCACTTCAATCCATTCCATGCTCTCCAGTGTCTAGTCACATAACCGCAGAAACATCTGCAGAAGCAGACAGCGCTGGCTGTTCAGCTTTGAAACAGATGAGCACTGAACCCTAGAGTCAGATATGACTGGCTTTCGAGGAAGGGAAACCTTTACCTTTACTAAGTGACCAAATAAAACTAAGTTTCATATGCAGAAGCCTAAATTCCTAATTGGAACCCCACAGCAGATCAGCCAGAGGCAAGACCCCATAACAGAAGTGTTAAGAAAATAAAGTGAGATTTCATCATAGAAAAGACATATACAGTATTTAAAAAAACAACAACTGTAAAACAGAATCACTTTGGTCAAATTTCCTATTGCAGTTCACACTGTCTAAGGAATAACCGTGTTCTCAGACATGACATGAATTTTTTTTTCCTAAAACAACATATGAAAAAAATCTATAGACTCTAATTGTAAGTCAGGCTCTCCAGCACCCCTGCCAGCTCTGGGGATCCGATCTGCAGCTGCAGGGTGGCTGGGGAAGCTTAAGGGAACTCCCTGTCAGCTTCCCCAGCCACCCAGCCCCTGCCTCCGTAGCTGCAGGGTGGCTGGGGTAGCCTAAGGGGATGCCCCTGCCTCTGCAGCTGCGGGGTGGCTGGGAAGCTGAACGGGGAGCCTCCGTTCAGTTTTCCAGCCCCCTTGCTGCTACAAACAATTGCACTGGATAATGTTAAGAGATCATTAACCAATGGATTTTTTTAAAAAAAATTGCATCGTTATGCAATTTCAGCATTATCCGATGCAATCATTACACAGCTATACAAAAAAAATTTTTTTCCTGGCATGAGCTTTTGCAGTTGTTTTATACTAATTTCAGGCTGCTGATTACAAATATGATCTCAGATTTGCTCTATCACATCACATTTTTATGCTTTTGGCCAACCCAATTGTCATTCCTGACTGCATGTTGGTGCGAGTCAGTTATAGAATTATAGTGATAAAATTAGTGACTGGTCAACACAATTTTTCTGGCATGAACGATTCTAAGGTAATTTTGAGGTGCTGATTCCGAATCTGGCATCCGTTTTTTTTCTAGCACATCAGGTTTTTCAGATCTCAAATATTGCAATATACCTACGAACAGCAAATTTATCATCATATTCGTCGAGCTAAACAGACATATGGCCCTAATAAAATAACATCCAATATGCAATGTTTTAATTTTGATTACTACTGGAGGAACCAGTTTTGTTAGTAGATAAACATTGATCCCATGTGACCCAGCTAGCACTTAAGGCATCAGCATATGGAGAAAACACCTACTAAGAGATCAGCTTGCTTCTAACCATAGATGAAAACATCTATGAGGCCAAACCTAAATCTGTTTATGCAGAATTATGTCACATTTATTCTTCTGGTACATATTTTCCAGTTAAGCATGCTAAGGATTGTGGATTTAAGGCTGAAAAGTGCATCTCTGTATTTTCCCCTTCCCTGTTTTTTTCAATCCAGGAAGTAAAGCAAAAACAGCATGCTCAGTCCGACATTGCAGCTCAAGATGATTAGGTAAGCAGAGCTGGGGTGGATTCTCTGTGGCCGAGCAGGCAGTGGGGTGGCTGTGGAGAGTCCCCAAACTGCTGGGGGTGGGAGTAGGGAAGGAGGGAAGTGACAGGGAGAGCAGCTTTGGCCTCCTTTACTTCTCTATAGAACCAATCACATTTCTCTCTTTCCCCCCTCCCTGCAGTTTAAAAAAAAAAGCCTCCACGATCAGCTGGCAGTCGGAGAAGGGAAGCAGAGCGAAGCCTGCAGTAGTGTCGGGGGAAAGGCAGGCGGGCACTGGGGAGGGGGTTGGATTGGGTAGATGTTCTACCCAATCCAACCCCCCCACACACACACACGATTGTACCGGATAACACTAAAAATTGCGTTATTCGATACAAGATTTTTCCAAAAATCTTGCAACGTTATGCAGTTTTAGCGCTATCCGGTACAATAGTTATCCGGGGTATTACTGTATTTGGTATTTCTCTTATTTTTAGTTCTTATCTCAACTTGGCATGCTCTCTAGTGAATAATAATTCCATTCAATCTTATAGAACTATTGTTAAGTCTTACCTGGTCACCTTTCCATTGTACTAACAGTTAGGAGCCTACAACGGCATCTAGCAACTGCTCAGTGTCATTTGGTACATCAGGTGAAGCAGACATTACTGACCAGCTACTATTAAAAAGCCATAACAAACACAGTGATTTGTACAAATCTCTACAAGTGTATCCATTATTTTGAGACATCATCTACAGGCTGGCCCAGAAGTCCCTCCCCGTCCTCTCCGTAGGCACGTGCCCTGCCCCTCTGCCCAGCAGTCCAATGGGAGCTTTTCCTCTTTCCTCCCAGCACAGAGTTAGACCTGCCACTCTTCCCAGTAGCTCAATGGAAGAAGGCCCTACATCCCCCAGCAGGGCCCTACTCTCTTTGTGCCTTGGTAGGGATTTACGGGCCACCCTGTAGAATATTTCAGAAGAATGTATTTTATTATCCCCAAATTCTCCTCTTTTTTTTTTTTTTTTTTTTTTGGCCAGGAAACATTAACTTCTCTGCTTAGCACTTGATTTTCATAAATACGAGGTGGCCGTTTTATTTTATCAAAATGAAAATAAACCAAGCAGTAACTGAAAAATGCATCTAGTAACTATTCCATTGTGAGGTCCAAAAAGTTCAATGGAAAGGGATCTCAAGAGTGAACTTTGATCAATAAGAAGCATAATGACCCTCTCAAAGTGCAAAGGTTGATTTGAACAAGTTCTGGCATTTCAAGACACGGTTACATATAAAGGTTACTGGCAAGAAGATTAGAAGTAAACAACTTACCAACGACAGAAGCTCCTCTTTCTGCAAAGGCCAGTGCATAGCTTCTGCCTAGTCCTAGGATGGATTTTAAAAAGGAACATCTTTTATAATGAAAAGAATTTGAAATAATTCATTTCAAAAAAATATCCTGAGGGGTACCTCTCATAAACAGCCCAATGTAACAATTCTACAATGTTTTCTAAAGGGAAACATTAAACAAGCTCAGAAACACATGCCCAAAACTTAAGATTCCAGCTTTACAGGACAGATGTCACAGGGAAAACTAACTACTTAAGTCCTTTCAAGTCCAAGTCCCTACTTGAGGTCTGCTCTCATTTGGATTCCTGCATCGTGCAGAGGGTTGGACTCAATGGTCTCATAGGCTCCTTTCAATTCAGGCATTCTGTGATTCTACAATTCATTTGTACCTATACCTGTAGCAAATTACACAAATGAACAATCTAACAAGGAAGAAACACATGCAGCCCCGCTTCTTTCTTTCTTTCTTTCATGATGAAGAGACAGAGAAATTTCAAATTATTTTACTCCTTTTCAAGTTCATATGATACCATTTCAAGTTTAAATGTAACATCTATGAACAGGTGAATATATACCTTTGTAGAGAAGGAAAAAGGTGGAAGTGAGTCAAATTCACCTTTTGTGGCCTGCAAACATATCCTTGTAAATGCAGCAAACATATATGCAGATGCCACCCCAGCTGACTCTGCGCCCCTCCCATAGCAGGGGAGAACAAAAGCCGCTGTGATTTTACAAGTGGGAGGAGACACCAACGCAGCTGACCCCGGGCCCCTGCCATGGCCAGGGAGAACAAAAGCCACGGCCACAGCTGACCCAGGGCCCCACCTATGGCCAGGGAGGGCAGGGAGCCACTGCCGACCACTGGGCCCTATCAACATTTTGGTTTTGTGGTGCCATGGTGTGGTTCATGCCAAGACTGTTGGGACTGTTACTGATGCTATTATTGGACTTCTAATTGAATGATTTTCTTTTTCTTTATTGTAATGTTTTATGCTATTGTATTTTCATTGTGTTTTAACGTGTATATGCTCTGTTGTTTTTGTTAGCCGCCCTGAGTCACGCTGTTCAGTGGGCGGCATACAAAGATGATGATGATGTTTTCCATTTAAACCACCACACTTTAGAAACCACCACTTAAATCCTATTGTTCAATGTAATAAATCACACTTCAATAGGCTCATTGAATCTCCTGATTCAGTGGGACTACTTCAGTTGAAACTTGCTTTAGTATAGTAATTTACAGTAAACCTATCTAAATCCACAGACATTATGCAAAAGTACTCTGACCAGATCCCCACTGATTCAGAGTACAGAGTACGGTACTTTGCAAAGCAACAGGATTTCAACCCCTGTCTATTTCCTAGAGAATTTGTAGTGACCATTTATACAGTGTTGTCTTGTTTAAACACCCAGAGCTCATTCTGCATTAAGAAAAATCTTTTTTGCAATAAAGACAGGTTATCAAACACTTCTGAAAATCCATATTTTGTTAATACAGTAAAACCTCAGATAACAACTGCATCGGATAACGCTAACATTGGATAACAATGTTATCGGACAATGATCTGTCAGCGTTATCCGATGCAGTCGTTCTTAGCAGCAGGATGGCTGGAAAGGTGAACAGGGTTCTCTGTTCAGCTTTCCAGCTACCCTGCAGCTGCAGAGGCAGGGGTGGGGTGGCTGGAAAGCTGACGGGGGACTCCCCCACCGGCTTCCCCATCCACTCCACAGCTGTGGAGGCAGGGGCAGGTGGCTAGGGAAGCTGACGGGGAGTCCCCGTCGGCTTCCCCAGCCACCCTGCAGCAGTTGTGGATCGGGTCTCCTGACCTCCCTGGAACTGGCAGGGGGGTCAGGAAGCCCGAAATGGGTAAAGAAAATGTCCATTTTTCCACCCATTTCGGGCTCCCTGACCCTCCCCTGCCGGCTCCAGGGAGGTTGGGAGACCCGATCCACGCTATTTCCAAAGTTCTCCCACCTTCCTGGAGGCTGTAGAAAGCCAAAATGCGGAAACATATTTTTTTTACCCATTTTGGGCTCTCTGACCCCCCCCCCCTTTTGCCGGCTCCAGGGACCCGATCCAAGCTGTTTCTGGAATACCCCCACCTCCCTGGAGGCTGCAACAAGCCAAAATGTCAGGATTTGAATCCTGACGTTTTGGCTTGTTTCAGCCTCCAGGAGGATGGGGGAACTTTGGAAACAGTTTGGATTGGGTCCCCGACCTGCCCAGAGCCAACGGGGGGTCAGAGAGCCCAAAATGGCTTGCTGCAGCCTCCAGGGAAACAGGGCTTTTTTTAACGTTGTGTGATCAATACATCACACAACATTATAAACCAGATAACGACGAGACTTATGGAACCAAGTCTCATCGTTACCCGAGGTACTAGTGTACCACACATCCAGAAGAAAGTATATACACCTTGACTTGATTGCATGAGTAATTTGGCTACAAAAGCCATCTTTGAGGGCAATTATTTAATACTGTCAGAGGTTTTTAAATGCAAAGACAGAACTTGGTGTCTTTTTCATACAAATGTTTCAAACCAACTGAACAGAGCACTTGGCTTAAGCAAAAGAGACTGCATACAAGGTCTGAGAACTGTTTTCACAACAACACTACTCCTTTGTTATACTTATTCATGAGATCAGCCATCGGGCTCCCCCCACCCCCACCTCAAGGAACAACTGCTGTAAAGTTTAATTGCCAATGCAGTGTTGCTACATCCAAAGTAGAAAGGCTTTCAGAAATTAAAGCTGCTCATTCACATTTAAACAAGGGTGGCTGCCAAATCTCCAGAGATCATGGCAACATACCTGTGCAATCCCATCTTGTAATACAAGGGTCCTTAACCTTTTAAAGCCAGGGGCGAGATCACGCCCCCTCAGTCTGTTGGCAGGCCGGATAGGTGCCGGTGCCGCCTCCTTTGGCGGCAGTGGGACCAGCCCCGAGTCAACCACCACTCCACCCACACCGCCGCTGCCGGCAACAGCGGGGCAACCTCAAGCCACCCACCACTCCACCTACACTGCAGCTGGTGACCACCCCAAACCCAAACAGTGCTCTGTAGCAGGGTGAATGTTGTAACCCTTACAACATCTGACCTGCTATGGAGTGCCATTAGGGACACACCAAGCCAAGCATAGGAGACAAGAATTGAGGTGGCAGAAGCAGAAGCAGTGGCTGGAGCAAGGTCACAGGCTGGATGAGCTGGTGCCGCGCTGTAGATTGAGAACTCCTGTTCTAACAGAAACCTCACACAGACAGGATCAATTCCTATTTTGCAGTTCCCAAATGCAATCTGATCCCAGAAGCTTTTATACTGATGTGTATCTTTGGTTATTCTACAGCTGGTGTTGGACCCAGATATCAAATGATTTGCTAATCTACCTCCCATGGAATATCCTAACAAGAGAGCCTTGTTATACAACTCAGCTCTACACCATCATCAGTGACAAACTACATTTCTAATGTATATTAATAATGACTAATCAAAATTTGAACACTGTTAAAGTATTCATTTATCAATTGCTTTAATGTAAAACTTCAAAACAGTATAGAATAAAACATACAGCATAAAATAAGACATAAAAGTGGTGATGTCTCCATCATTTATATTTACTTATTGCATTTTATACCACCCATTTGCATTTATAAAGATAAAAAGCCAATAGAATAAGCCTCATTGGGAAATTGTAAAAACAAGAAGTGACAGAGCATGTCTATGACTGTTCTGCACTGTGGATGCTGCTTGTGCTAAACTGAATTATTGGAAAATGAACACCCAACATATGTACCACCAACAGGACCTCACCAAATACCCTCAAGGACGAAGTGGATCTGCAAGAGAGAAAACAGTTTCTCAAGCACTACATATTATGTAATGCATTGTAGAGAGCTCAGAACTTGGCAGACACCAACAGTTTGAGAAGCACTTTACACTCTACATTTCCACGATGGGTCTGCAATTGCTTATTCGTTTGCAACAGCGAAGCAAATTGTGCTCAAGGTGTCACAATCATACAAACTGGTTTCTCTTGTTTGGGAAGTTCCAGGACATATGTTACAGCATGTGGGAAACCATAATTTGGGACACAGCAATTTCAGTTTCCAAAAAACAGTAAGCATGAAGTTGTATACATGACTATTCAGGCCTAAGTCCTAAAGTGCTCACTAGAATTTTTTACCAGGTAAGGTATAGATTTGCAGCCCAAATGAAGGACACCATGCCACTGTCATACTGGGTGCCTCCATGCTAAGTGTTCTACCCTGAACAGCTGCAGACTGGATCACAAGAGCATATGCCACCATCAAGAGCAGGGGTGCCAAAACTTTTCAGGACGCGCGCCGGTCACGTGGTTCCTCCCACTGGAAGCAGAAGTAAAACACACATTGCAATCTGTTTTGCAACAGGATGAGATAGATTTAAGCTGCCATTTTCTCTGCTTAAACCACGAGTGGCCAAACTATGGCCCATGGACCAGATATGGCCCTTAATGCCAATTCATCCGGCCCACGCAAACCTCATCTCTCCGGGAAATGGAAGTAAAATGCCAGATCTGGCCCCCAATGCCAATTCATCTGGCCCACACTGCCCTCATCACTCCTGGAAGTGGAAGTAAAATGCACCCAGAGTAGAAGTAAAATGCACTCCTATGTGTGTGTTTTACTTCCATTTCCAGGAGTGATGAGGGTGGCACGGGCCAATGAATTGGCATTGGTGGCCAGATCTGGCCCACAGGCCATAGTTTGGCCATCCCTGATTAAGAGAGCTTCTTTAGTTTAGAAAGGGAGAATGTGATCTTTCCAGTAACCCATTCCAGAATCATCTAGGATTTTCAATAGGAACAACCAAACTTAAAAAATGGCTTAAGAACAAGTAGGTAGCCAATGCAAATCTTTCATCTGATACACTGTACATTATCAGTAGGTTCCTCCATTTCTAAGGCTGACACGAGAAAGAATAGCAGTTCCACTGCTTTCCTTGCAGTTTGCTTTTCACTTGTTCTATGGTTTGATTTCATACACTGTACGAGTAAAGACTGTCCTTCACAGCGGAATACTGGCAGAAAGTTCTCTTCCTTTTTAGCATTAAAAATACTGGAACACTTACACAGTGTCATCCAACTGCTATAGCGCACAGATCATCTTATCTGTCTGGTTGCATTTACTTTTATTTGCTACTATTTTCCTGGCTCTTCACCTTTTGCCTGCAAATAACTGTTTACACAAAGGTCGTTCTGTGTACTCTGGTGTCTAATCATGCCTGTTACATCTACTGAAACATCTGCAAACGCAAACGGTGCTGGCTCTTTGGCTATAAACGGAGATGAGAACTGAACCTTAGTGTTGGAGACAACTGAATTTTGAGCAAAGGAAACTCCGGGAGCTGCACTGGTTGCCAGTATGCCTCTGGGTGCAATTCAAGGTGCTGGTTATTACCTTTAAAGCCCTACATGGTAATGGGGCAGGATACTTAAGAGACCTCATCACACCAAGAACATCTGTCCGTCCCACCAGTGGACCGGAGGCCAGAGGTGTAGCTACCGCCGTATCTGCCGTATCAATTATACGGGGCCCCCAGGCCACGGGGGCCCCCAACATGCGTAAGCAAAACAAATATTTACCCTTCCTAAGGGCCCCCAAACAAATTTTTATACGGGGCCCCGCCAAGGCACGCTACTCTTCTGCCGGAGGCTCTATGATTGTTCCATCAGCTAGAGAGGTGCATCTCTCTAGCACCAGAAGGAAGGCCTTCTCTGTGTCTGCTCCGGCCCTATGGAACCTCCTACCAACTGAGTTGCACCTCCAGACAGAGCTGCCGCCCTTTAGGAAGGGCGTGAAAAATATGGCTGGCGGGGCAAGTATGGGGTAATGGTCACACCATTACCCCAGCCTGCTGGCTCATATGACAACTCCCCTCTCTCTCTTAATCTTTTTAATCTTTTAACTTTGCTAAATTTTTAATCTTTTAAATTCAAGTATTGGTCAGGGTTATACTGACAAATGTTATGATGAGATTGTTGTGTTTTACTGTTGTTTTATGATGCTATGTTAGCCGCCCTGAGTCGCTCTATGAATAGGGCGGCAAACAAATGTGACCAATAAATAAATAAATAAACTTTTACCTTTACAGTACCTTGTTTTTTTGAAATATTGAACACATTTGACTGTATCATAATAGCTTCTGTTGAGCAGAAAATCTCAATTTTACGAGTTGCGTGGGATTTTGCTACTTGTGGAAGCACTGCCAGTGGGCAAGTGGGGGAAACATTGTGGAAGCATTGCACTATGGGCAAGTGGGGAAAATCCAGCATTTTCTCAGTGAAAGTTCAACACTATTTTAGATTGAAGCCTGCAGTACACAACGGGAGACAGCAGAAATCAAATGCATCCATCTGTTAAACACCCATCACAGGGGATTAAATATTAGCGAAGGGTTTCTGGGACATTATCCAATTTGATACACAGCTTGCTATATGATGCTAGATATTTTATATATTATATTACAACCTTCCTGCCAATTCTCTTTAGCAAAACAGGAAGTAACCAGGTACAGTTAAATCTCGCTTAATGAGCGTTTTGCTTTGCAAAAAACTCACATAACGAGCGGGTTTTTCAAAAAGCGATCCGACTCGCATAACGAAAATTTTTGCTATGCAAGTCCGACTCGCATAGTGAAAATTTTCGCTATGTGAGTCAGACTTCCCCTATGGAAATGCTCGCATAGCAAGTGTTTCTATGGTGGAAAACTCGCATAATGAAAAAAATTCGCTATGCGAGTCGGACTTTCCCTATAGAAAACTCGAATAACGAGTGTTTCTATTGGGAAAACTTGCATAACAAGAAAAAATTGCTAGCTGAAGAGCCAGTGCTGTCTGCATTATGTTTCTGTGGCCATGCCTAGACAGTGAAGTGCATAGAACGCTACATGTAACTATATTCCAGTGATTTAAAGTCCATAGAATGATACTTGTACTATATTGAAGTTTGAAATGTCAACAATTTTATTCAGCAGAAATTTTTAAAAGGATCCAAATGATCAGGATTTAATGACATGCCCTCTCCAGTTTAATCCTATGAAATTGATACTTTCCATATTTTTCAGTCAAGAGAGAGGCACAAAACAGAGATGCCTTCTGATATTTGATTGAAGGGTGGAGTGTTTCATGCATGCAGTCTGGGAAAAATTGCTAATTTGGGACTCATGAATAAAAGTGACTAACACAATTTTATTTGCTGATAACTTGCTGTTTTTCTTGAATCTTTCATATTAAAAACTAGAATATTAATTATAATTACTTAACTAAGGACAATTAATTTTAATCCCTGTATTCAGCTAAGGAGGTAAGAGCCCTTTGCAATTCCTATGGCCAGACTCATTCAGTAATAAAGAATATTATTTGAATTGAAGTAGGTACTGTATGCTACTACTGTACTTTGCCACCACCAAACTAGAACAAAGGTCACCAGAAGAAAGAAATAAGCAATCTACAAATGCCAAGGCTGACTGGATGCTCCTTTTATGATGGCAGAGCAATTAAGGTGCAGAAGTTCTTGTTTTTCTTCTTGTGCATCTCTTAAATTATGGGAAGTTTTTAAAATTCTGTAATTGACGTGCAAAAAAATTCCACACTTTGCAATTTTTGGCATATTAAGTCACCAAAACTTCATCTAAGAAAGCAATTGTTCCATTTTGGAATAATTTATTCGCAAAAAGAATTACAGTAGTTTATTAGTGCTTCCAAAAGTTTCCGAGATTATTTTTCCCAATGCAAATAAAAAAATAAAATGTATCTTTGGAAAATAAATTGGAAGACTATTCTTCTCTTCCGTTTTTCCTCTCTCCCTCCTTGTCTTTATAAACCCCTCCCTCTGTGCCTATACCAACTGCCAGGGGAAGAAGAATCCAGGGCAGGTTGAGGACCTTGCCGCCGCTCCCCCTGTGCCCACCCCAACATATTATATTGTAATGTAATGTAATGTATTGTCTGTAAGCCGCCCTGAGTTGCCACGGCAAGTGGGCGGCAATATAAATTTGAACTAATAAATAAATAATAAATAAATAATTTTACAGATGCAATACTAGCTAAAGACTTTTACCCAGTTCAGCACAACAACAGAAATGTACAATGTTTTAATTAAAATATTTTAAAGAAAATAAATAAAAACTGTTAAAAGCAAAATTAAAATATTGTGTGGGAATACAGATTTGGAACTAGGATTCCCTTGCACAAGTTTAAATGTATAAGGGAGATGTGAGGAAACAGTGTAAATGTAGGAAGTTTGCTATTAATGATGTGATCAAAGACGAGAAGTTTCTCAGAATATAGTCGTTCTTATTTCTTAATATTAATATTTCTCATAAGAAGGAGTGGCTCATGTGTCATGGTGCATCAAAGGGTAGAATATATAGAGTATAAATTTGATTTTAACAGTTGGTCTCATAGCTATGCCATTTCTTCTATTAAAAAGATTACCTCATAATTTTATAACTGAGATCATTCCACCATGTAAATCAAATAATAATTGATAGCAGATCATATAACATCTCTGAGATGGGAAAAACTCTAAGAAACATGTGCTTTCATAGTATGTACAACATGCACCTCTCTTTGGAATCACAGAGATGTGAAGTTGGGAACCCCTAGGGCCAGTGCAGGAAATTAACAACCCAAAAATTATTCTAAACTACAGGAAATAATATGCTACCATTTGAGTCTTTTCCTGGACAAGCCAGGTAACCTTTGATTTTTAAAGACTGCTTTTATCACTCTCAGAGAGAGCGAGAGAGAGAGAGTGCGTGCGTGCATGCGTGTAAGCCTACTATCAAAATTATTTGTAACCAGATCACTTATGGTTTACTTCAGCAAACCTCCAATGTGACCCATAAACTGGTGAACAGCTCAAAGGCAGGTAGACATTATGAAACAGTTTTTATCTTTTGTGTGTGTGTGTGATTGCTACATCTCTGAGCAAGCAAGCCATAAATTAAAGTCCACCTAAGAACTACTTTTTGCATATTTTAAGAAGACAAAAACAGCTTTTTCAGTTCTCAGTGCCTAGTTCTCAGAGGTTTTTTTAAAATAAACAATAGAGAAATAGCTCTTTTACAGAAGGGACGAGGATCAAAAGGAGCAGAAAGTCTTATGGCCAAATATTGTACTGGAAAGAATTTCTTTATAGCAGATACTGTATAATTAATTTGAAGAATTCACCATTGCTACCTCCAGGAAAATATACCACTTAATGGCTTTATTTTACAATACTGTACCCAGCAAAGAAACTCCTGGCACCTTAAAAATTAAGGAGTTCATTTTGCATAAAAATCTAATAGACTGCAGTGCACTTAACCTGAGTAAATGTGCACAAGGACTCTTAAACCTTCTTCTACTTCTTCTGTGTCTAGGCCAGACATGAAACTGCCAAAATGAAGCCAGCTTTTGGTGGGTTCACTCTGCGGTTCCTTTCACCTGAACCAGTGTGAGAAAGATTAGCTGGCAACACAAGTCCAGCGGCGGCTGGACTGTTGGTATTGTTCTAATTTTTGTGTAAATTTGATGATTTCTGTAATTTCTTATTGTTGTTGAAATTGATACCTATTGAATTTTGATTATGTAATGATGTTGAGATGTTTTGTGGTGTTGATACAGTGCTGATTATTATTTTTTTCCTATATTTACATGTTGTGTTTATAAATTTGTTGTTTCTCTGTGCTTGTGAACCGCCCTGAGTCGGCCCAATCCGAGTAGGGCGGTATAAAAATTGGAAAAATAAAATAAAATAAATAAATAAATGAGGTTGTGGTTCAAAAATACTACAATCTTTGAGGCTCTTTCTGTGTACACCATTCTTATACCTAATAAAGCATGTCAGTATTATAGTGAACTCACATTGTTGTTTTCATTTGCAGAGATTTCGTGCTAGCATTCCTAGACTTCCATAAGATTGTTTTACACCTAGTGTTTCTTCAAATAATATAAAGGTTGACCACAATTTATTTCCCAGGTTTTGTCCTCACAAAAGTCTTGTGAGGTTGACTCAGCCTTCCATCCATCCGAAATCAGTCCCCAGCACATTGGAGACAAAATGCTAATTATCTTGTGAACCAAAGAGCGCTATGGGGAATGGGGTATATAAGTGTAATTTGCAGTTGCTAATTGGTCTTGGGGACTGCGGGGGCTTAGTGGTTAAGATGTTGAACTTGAAGAATGGAAGGTCGGCAGGTCAGCAGTTCGAGACCCAAGTGCTGCATGATGAAGCGGGCTTCTGTCTCAGCTCCTGCCAACCTAGCAGTTCAAAAGTAAAAGATTGCAAGTAGATCAATAGCAGTGGTGGGATGTCAAAATTTTTACTACCCCACCGTGTTGTCATCACAGTGTGGGTGGAGCTAACATCATGACATCATGATGTTGTGGGTGGGGCCAAAGAAATAAAATGAAAATAAGCACGTACACACCCCTCAACCCACCCACAACACAAACCCATAAATTAATTAATTAATTAATTAATTAAAATAAAAAATACATTAAAATACACCCACCCACCCACTCCAAACACAAATCAACCAGAGCTTTTAAACCAGAGTTTAAAGCTTATTCTGGCTAATCTTTCTCACACTAGGTCAGATGGAAGGAACTACAGAATGAACTCACCACAAGATGGCTTCATTTTGGCACTTTTCAACTTTTCAACAGTTAAAGAAGTTAGGTACTAAGTCTTTGCCTAACCAGTTCTCTAGGATAGTATGCCTTAATGTAAATGTAAATGCACATTGGGGGAACCAGTGAAAAGGTAAGCCATGAAGGAGGTTCCCCCCAAAAGCTGCTACCGGTTCTCCGGGACACTGAGAAAAGTTACTACCGGTTCTGGCGAACTGGTGAGAACCTGTTACATCCCATCACTGAATAGGTACTGCTTTGGCGGGAAAGGTAACAATGTTCAGTGTCTAGTCATGCCTACCGCATGACCATGGAAACATCTACAGCAGAGATGCCCATTTTTTTTGGGGGGGCTGGCCACTATGGCCTGGGGGCCGGATATGGCCCCGACACCAATTTCACCCAGCACACAAAGCCCTTGTCGCTCCCGGAAGCAGAAGTAAAACTCGCCCATAAGGGCATGTTTTACTTCTGCTTGCAAGAGCAATAAGGGCTTTGCGGGCCGGATGAGTTGGTGTTGGGGTCCAGATCCGGGCCACTGTTTGGGCACCTCAGACAGACAGCTGACATGGGCACCGCCCCCCTGGAGTTGGACTCAACTGGCTTTGCAGCAAGGGAGACCTTTTCCTTTACTTAATTGCTCTTGTCCTGATCAAACTTGTTAATAAAATCCCTGCCAATATATTAATATATATAATATATTAAAAGTACTGCAACATAGCCTCACTCCATAAATGAACTTAGAAGCTACAAGCGACCCCCCCAGGCCCAGGGGCCGCGAACCGGGGTCGCCAGAGCTTGAGGGAGGGCGTTGCTTACCTCCCCCGGCACCAGTGACCAGCACCACCCGCCCGTCAAACCTCAGCGGAGCCGACATGCTCTTTTCCCCCTGCTGGCAACTCTGAGCGGCGCGAGCTCTGCGCAGCGCTTAAGAAGCCGCCTAAAGGGCGAAGGAAGTGGGTGGGGCCCGGCTGGCGCGCGGCATCCTGGGAGGTGTAGTTTTTTTGGGGGGGGAGGGCGCCATTTGGTCCCGCCTAGCCGCCTGGGTGGCTTTAGGCTTGGCCGCCCACTAGCGCGCGGCGGTCCCCAGAGCTAGAAACGGCTCCATAGAACTCAACCGAGGGAGTCAGAGAGGTGGAAGGAGATGTGGGCGTTCTCAGTCTCTCAAGGCGAAAGGCACAGAGGACGTGCCTGCGGTGTAGTAACTTATTCTAACAAGATACATTTGCAATCAGTCACAGGAGACTGGGAATGTTCTGGGTTGACCGAAAGCAAGAAATTGCAAGGAGATAACTAGGGACCACTTCGGTGGGAACTAGGAAGGTAAACAGCGTTGCGTGTACTCTGGTGTCTAGGCATCAGTGATGGGATGTGACAGGTTCTCACCAGTTCGCCAGAACCGGTAGTAACTTTTCCCAGTTTCCTGGATAACAGGTAGCAGCTTTTGGGGGGAACCACCTTCGGGGCTTACCTTTTCACTGCACATGCGCGCCAAACACTTGGTGTGCATGCACACCTACAGTGCTTGGCATGTATGCACAGCTTCCTCGCTGTCCTCCCAAGCGGGGAGGAGGAAGAGAAGCTGCTAGCCTGAAGCTCCCTATAGCCTGCTCCCCAGGGTAAGTGATTCACCTTTGGATGTGGTGTGTCTGTGTGTATTTTAATGTGTATTTAATACCTTTACCTATATTGACGTACTACCACAGTTCCTAAAAAGGCCTGGCGGCCTGGCTTGGGGTTTTTAAGCAAAGTCTTGGAGTTACCTCATCAATAAGCTACACCTGTGCTGTTCCAATTGGTGTTCCAATTGGAGAACCCTTAAGGAGGTACAGATGTTTTACATTTACATTAAGGCATATTATCCTAGAGAACTGGTTAGGGAAAGACTTAGTACCTAACTTCTTTAACTGTTAAAAAGTGCCAAAATGAAGCTGTCTTGTGGTGAGTTCATTCTGTAGTTCCTTCCATCTGACCTAGTGTGAGAAAGATTAGCCAGAATAAGCTTTAAGCTCTGGCTTAAAAGCTCTGGTTGATTTGTGTTTGGGGTGGGTGAGTGGGTGTTTGGGTGGTTGGGTGTATTTTAATGTATTTTTATTTTATTTATTTATTTACGGGTTTGTGTTGTGGGTGGGTGGGTTGAGGGGTGTGTGTGTGTGTGTGTGTGTGTGTGTGTGTGTGTGTGCTTATTTTTATTTTATTTTATTAGTTTGTATTTTTTTCTTTGGCCCTGCCCATGACATCATGATGTAATGATGTTAGCTCCGCCCACGCTGTGATGATGTCACAGTGGGGTAGAAAAATTTGACATCCCACCACTGCTAGGCATGCCTGCCACATGCTCACGGAAACATCCGCAAAACTCAGACAGCGCTGGCTCTTCGGCTGTGATAAACAGAGATGGGCACTGAACCCTGGAGTCAGATACGACTGGCTTAGATCAGTGGTTCCTTGTGGGCCACGTCCCACCTAAACGTCTCTAAAATCCTGATGCTGCCATCCCCTCTGTGACATAATTCTTATTTTTCAAAAAGTAAACAACTATTCATGTGGATGAAGCTTAAAAGCCCATTAACTTAATCTAAATAAGTTTCCAAAGAACATGACGTCTACAAAAGAGAAAATAATAATAATAAAGGAACGAAAGGGCACTCCAAAAAAGTCACTGTCGATAGCTCATTCTCGAATCGCCCTCCCCGTGGGACATGTGAAATCACAGACTTAGATCCTGTCATACTATGTAGCACAGGGATTCTCAACCTGCAGGTCGTGTGCCGGATGTGGGTTCATGGTGCCATTTCATGTGGCCACCCACCACACCAGGAAGTGCCATGTGGCGGAGGACGGGCAACATGGCCATCCTGCCCCAGAAGCTGTCAGAGAGCATGACTCAGTTCCTGGCTTAAAAAGGTTGAGAACTCCTGATGTAGCATTTAGTGAGCAAAATAAGCACTGAAGCCAGTGAATAAAGGATAAGCAATCATATTATGTGAAAAAGCTGAACTAGTTTGGGCATTATGAGAAGTGAAGAGCAGAGGATGTCAAAACTGATCATTGAAGGTTAAAAAAATTGAAAAAAGAGGTGCAGGAAAGAGAACTCATTGGCTGAAGAACCAGAGTGGGGGGTGGGGGGGCTGGTTTGATCAGAACACATCAAAGTAATAAATAAAATAATAATAATAATAAAATAAATAAAGTTTATTCAAGTTCCCGCAACGAAGTTCTCAATAGCTATGGTAGGACGCTGTCTCCAGTGGGAGAGAAGCAAGTCTAAAGTTGGCCAAGTCTGCTTTCCATTTCAGGAGATGCAGCGCCCCTGGTGGCTTAGTGGTTAAGGCGCTGACCTGGAAACTGGAAATTTGGGTTTTGATACCTGAGAGCTGCACTTGGGGACATGAAAGGAGCCTTGTTCAGATGTCCCCTGAAAATCCTTTCAACCCAGAGTAATCTCTGACATGAATTATTATTATTATTATTATTATTATTATTATTATTATTATTATTATTATTATTATTATTATTATTATTATTATTATTATCTCAGCAGATACAAAAAATAGACCTGTTTTCCCTTCATAAAAACATATTTCTGTTAGTTGATAAATACCTTGTACTGTATTGCTAAAAAGTTATGTAAAAAGGTGAGTTTTGGTATTGTACTGAACTGGTCATTTAAGAAAGGGGTATATGTTTTTGGACCTGGAAACCCTGTATTCAGACATAGAAATGTGTCCCTCCATTTAATGATTTCTATGAATCCAAAGCAAGATCCTGAAAGGGATGTAGAGCAAAAGTAACGACATCGGCAACTGTGCTTCTGCAGGAGATTCAGAGAAATTCCTCACTAATCCTTAAACCTGAACTGAACAGGAACTGTAAAGTCCATGTGGAAGCAACATAGATCTGAGATATATATCCCAATGGATCTGCATGATTTTTAGGAGAAACCGTCCCTAAACCACCATTCAGTCATAGATTCATATGTTACAACACACAAATCATACACACACACAGCTCATAGGTTTGCAGTGGTGGAAATTCATGGATGTGAGCCACAAATTCTCATATCTTCACATGACTTTTGGTTGTAATTTTCCCCAAATCACCATGAAGTCTCATCCCTGTGTTCACAGACTTCAACACAGGAATCATGGACCATTAAGCACTTGGCTTTATAGTGACACAAAATCACTTATCCAAAGCATGAAACCTGACAGATCCATGTGATTTTAAATGGAATCCTCAACAAACAACCAAACTGTACAACTTGTTTTTTTAGGAAGGGAAGTCCTGCAGTAGTGCAAAACCCATGGCTTCCAGGCTTGCCTCCTTGTGCATTTTAAGAAATATGTATCAATAACTTGGAATAAGACACAATAAAATACCAGGTAACCTTCATGTTCCAAAATTGAACCATTGAAACCACAGGTCTTCTACTCTTGCTTGCTACTAGAGTGGGAAGGAAAATTAGAACCATGGTAAGAATCCTTGATTTCTTCGGAGAGAATTAACCATAATTATGTTGAATTACTGAACACGTGTGCCAATAGACCTCACAACAAGCCTCAAAGAGATCTCAGTTCATAGAATCACTGTAGTGCAAAATTATGGATGTGAGGTACAGATCCTCTTGCATCAGCTACATCAGGTGAAATTCTGACATAAAGGTTTGTCTTTCTTGTAGCCACTCTATCCTTGATGAATTACTTCTCCAGCAGGACTATGGTACCCACACAGCCACCGCGGTCATATAGACCCTATATAACAATCATGTAGCTACATGATTTCTTGGATCCACATTTTTCTGACAATGCAAAGCCATGGACTAAAAGATCCACGATTCCTGTGTAGCTGTCTGTTGGCAGAGATACAGCTTTTGATGATACAGTGGTTTGAGAAGGATATTATTTATAAAAGTGATGTGGATCTAAGAGGATTCATGTGTTGAATGCATTTTTTTGCACCACTACAAAGGCATAATAGCTGGAGCACCTTTGATTTATGTTGTAGTCTGTAGACACAGAGAGGTCCTGTGATTTGACAATTGTTTGGAGAGGACCACATGTGAAAATAATGTGGATCCATGCTTTGTATTGGTGAAAAGGCATGTCCCAAAGGATTCATTTCTGTGTTGTAGTCTGGGGATACAACGGAACCTATGATTTGACAGTGGCTTGGGTTGGATTGTACATAAAAATCATCTGGATCCATGAGGGACTACATCTCAGATCCGTATTTTTGCACCACTGCCAAACTGTGTACCAAAGGACCCATGATTTCTGTTCTGTAGTTTTTGGGAACAGGTGGGATTTATGATCTGATAAGATTTTAGGAAGGCTTCCATCTGAAAATCATATGAGATAATGAAGATCTGTGACACTGATCTATGTTTTTGTGCTACCACAAATTCATGCACTGAGGGGCTCCTGAATCCTCTGTTGTAGCCTGTGGCATAGGAACCCACATTAAAAATCGTATTAAATCATAAGTATGTTTTCCATTTCATGGATCCACCTTTTACACACACACCCTCCGTATTTGTATAACTTGTTTCATCCAAGTTATAAAGGGCAGGAGCCAGTGGTACTTTCCCATTACTTATTTTTCTTCCTACATAAAATGTCTTTGGAACTAATGCAACCACAAAAGTGGATTTTTTTTTATTTTCCAAGGAGAGGTGAAGGGATATGTTGCAATTTTAAAGATTTTGCAAAGATAGCCAACCCACTTCAAAGGGAAACAAAGCTACAGAAAAGCATTGTGAATTCTTTTGTGTCCAAGTCTGGGAGCAATGGAAGTTGGTCCCCACTGTGATTGCCAAGGTAGAAAGCATGTGAGCAAATGGTGGGCAGGACCAGGAGTGATAGATTCAGGCAGCACTTGTTTCCTTTAGTTGAGCAGCCACCCCTGCTTTGGAGGATATGTTTCATTGTAAGAATTCTACTGTAACTTTCATGCAGTTGCTTGAAAGTATGTCCCATTGAACTCAGTCGAAGGAGGGAGTTGATTTTGAGTAGACTTGCAAGTGTGTATGTTTCAGGTGTGTTTAAAGCTTTCATATGATATGGCTGCTAAACACATAGGTTAATATGGTATATGCTGCCATACACAAGATTTATGAAAGGCAATAGTAGCTTCCAGACCTATATATGCCTAACAGTTTGTAGTACAGTAAAACATCAGATTACGCTAAAACTTGGTTCCACAAGTCTTGATGTTATCCGATTTTTAGTGTTATCCGATGCACGTTAAAATCCTATGGGATGTATCGGATAACGTTAAAGCTCCATAGAGATACATTGTAACCGCACAGACTTTAGCGGTTGTTATCCGATCCATCCCATAGGACCTTATTTGATCCAATTCTCCTCCCCAGATTACTTAACGTTATGCGATTTTAGCGTTATCCGATCCAATCATTTTATCCGATGTTTTACTGTACAAATTTCTAAGAGTGGATATAAAAGTAAACATCTCCCCCATCTCTGGTTCCTTTTAACCAAGTATAGCAGATATAGCAAGGAATCAAAATTCTCCAGAAGATACTCATCTAAAACAATCTCTCTAGTCCAGTTGCTCCAGAAACCAGCTCTCACGGCAACTACAGACATTGTGGACAAACACACCACATGGGGAGGAGGCTAGTATGAAGGAATGAGATCTAAGACTGTCTACAGCTGTCTACATTTTCTTCTAAATGTTTGCCTAGCATGCCTTCATAAAAATATGTTCTTGGTCAAGCTAGAAATATAAGGTTGAGAATAGAGGGAATTGATCGTGCCAATTTATTTATTTATTTAGATTTATTATCCCGCCCCAATCAGACGAACCTGACCCTAGGCGGCTCAGTGCTGCTGCTGCTGCTATTTCTCAATCTAGGAAGCATTAGTAGCAAGAGTGTTTTTCTAAATTCATACAATATAGCAATGATGGTGAACCTTTTAGAGACCGAGCACCCAAACAGAGGGGCAGTACAAACTCTGTTCTGTGGGAGGGAGGAAGCACTCCCATTGGGCTGCTGGGCAGAGGGGTGGGGCAGAGGGGTGGGGTGAACTCTGTGCTGGGGGAGGGAAGAAGCACTTTCATTGGGCTGCAGACTTGCTCTCTTACTGATCAGGGTGTTTGGAAATTGAAGTCCAAGAACATCTAGAGAGCCAAGTTTGCTGATTCCTGAATAAGGTGATAACTTTATTGGATCACCTAAAAAACAATGGTTGGATAATTCACCTGGCTGGATGGCTCCGGCCGGGAGACTGATTCCCCACTATGCCACCAGAGAAAAGGACCATCCTGTGTACTCATGGGCAAACTGCACAGTTCCAGGGAACCTCCAGAAGAAGGGAATGATAAACTACTTATGTGTATTAACTCGATGGCACACTATTGTTTAAAAAACCCTAGATGTTACATGAGCTTTTGTGATTCAAAGATCACTTCTTCAGGCATGTACCAATTTCTTTGCAGGAAAATTATCAAAGAGATTTCCAAAAGTTCATGGCAAGATATTGTGCCAGGCTTTGTTTCCTTGCTAGAGAAAACAGTAGGCTGTGTCTGATATCATTTCCTATTTCACAGACACAGGAAACCAGGTTTATGCATAATGTCCTCATTTTGAAACTTGTTGAAAACTCTGTTAGAGAAAAGGGCAACACAAAGACCCAGAGTCCTCCATCAGGGAGCTGGAGTTAAAATTTTGTTTATACAACTATTAACACTACCTACTGTCCCCAATAGGTGGAGTACTGTATTACCAACAAACCCAAGAATATATATATATATATAAAACACCTAATCACAATACCCAACCCTCCAAACTCAAACAAAAAAGCATTTTAGAAGTTATCCTGGCTATTCTGATTTTGGATCTCCCCCGCCCCATGGTAGCTGTGTTACTCTGCCCAAGCATTTTATACAGGGAAGAAAACAAAAGTAAAATAAAAAAAACCACAAAAACATTGTGGCACTATAAAGACTAGCAATAGCAATTAGACTTATATACAGTACTGCCCCATAGCACTTAGTGCACTCTGTGGGTGGTTCACGAGGCAATTAGCATTTCCTCCCAACAATCTGGGTACTCGTTTTACCAAACTCTGATGAATGGAAGGCTGAGTCAACTTTGAGCCCTGGTCAGGACTGAACTAATAACCTTCTGGATGCAGTACAGCCGTTTAACCACTGCACCACCAGGACTCTTTTAACTGCTATATTTTAATGTGAGCTTTCATGGAGCAAACCTTCAGACATAAGAGGGGGGGGGCACATGACATTTATATATAGTCTCAGGATGAAGGGACAGTGGTTGGTTGAATCAATGTGAAGTTACCTACTTTTTGATGACATAAGACCTGTTTTTCAGCCCTTTTTGTTTCATGTACTTTTTTGTTTTTCTGTAGCTGAAATATTCTAGCCTCATATTGTTGGTTTTTATTCACTTTAGTATTTGACTCTGGCCATGTTATCCCACTATGGCAACAGAATAAACCAGTGATGGTGAACCTTTTAGAGACCGAGTGCACAAGGAGGAGGCGGCACACGGGTAGGCACCATGAATGCCCACACCCATGTGATGTTGCCAGCAAATTCATGTGGGTGCGTGCGCATGCATTCACGCTACTCAAGGTGTACCAGTGACACCACATGTGTGCCTGTCCCTCTGTGCGTGCTCTCCACCCCGCAGCAGATTTTTGCCCCAATGGAGCCTCCCTACCCCTCCACAAGTGCTCCCCCCCCCATGAGTGCTCTCCCCAGGGGCCTCTCCATCCCCTGTGAGTAATGCCTCCCCAGCCTCTCCACCCCCCATGAGTGCTCCCCACCCCCACGAGTGCTCCCCATCTTTCCTCACCTCCCTGCAGCCTCCTCCTGGGATTTCAACCTCTCCTCACACCTCCCTTTTGGAGGGTGAGGGATGGTGGGTAAGTGGCACCGGCTGGGCTGGGCTTCCCCTCAATCACCTGCATGCCAGAAGAAAGGCCTTTGTGTGCCACTTCTGGCACACGTGGCATGGGTGCACCACCAGCAGAGTAGACCAGTGACTCAATGCAAGTGTCAGGAGGCTGTTAACTAACCTGACAACTCAGAGGACTAGGCCTTGGGTGTCAAAATCCACAGGAAAGGCTGATGGTCCCCAAGTGGATTAAATCCCACTTGAACCCATCTTGATGAAGGGCAGCAGCTTCATCAATACTGGCCTGGGGCTGAGGAGGACTTTGTGTGCTAAAAGGGCTCAGGAACAGAAAATGACCAATGGAACTGAATCAGTGGTGCGAGGGTCATGCTGTGATGCAGAAGGCAGACGAAGGGCCACTGCATTATATTCTCAGGAGTCTTCATGGTACAGGTACACAGAAAGCGCCTCCTCAAAGATTGTATTATTTTTGAACCACAATCGGGCATATCCTGGTAACATAACCTTGTGTTGCCAGGTAATCTTTCTCACACTAGGTCAGGCCAAAAGAACTGCAAAGTGGACTCACCAAAAGGTGGCTTCATCTTGGCAGTTTCATGTCTGGTCTAGACATGGAAGAAACAGACTAACTTTTTTTCTACTGGTCACTCATCATTTCTCATGATGTGACCAAAATATTCTAAATGTCTACATTTTATACATCAGGGAAGAGGGAAATATATCAAACAAAAGGAACAGCAGTACTTGGAAGGGCATATCTCAAACGTAGGCACTTCCTTGATTATCTGAACTCTTCAGATGGAAATCATCTATCTTCAAAATAGAAGTGGAGTTCGCTGTGAAAAGATAAACTGGGTTTGTCAGCGTTTGAAACCTTTGTGCATTTTGATCCAGCTTACTAGGCTTAAGCAGGGAACCAAAAACTTGAAACTGCATTGCTCAGTATTTTGTGCATTCAATCCAAAGCACATTTGGTAATAACAATAAATGCAAAATCTCAGCCCCTCCCCTCCACACAAGAGTTTTATTTAACATTAGCCATGGTTTGACTTCAGATAACTCTGGACTTGCAATTAATATAAATATGTGTAAGTAAAAAATTCCTATTAACCTCCAGTGCTTACCAAGTCATCTTGTCACCACTCCTAGAATGGTGGTGGTATTCTTTCCCCCCCATATCCTGTCTTCATTGGCACACATTGCTAGTGATAAGCAGAAGAGTGCATCTTCTACTCAGTGTTGCAACATCTTAGTTTAACAGGCACTAGTCTGGTTTAGAGATAAGCTATAGCAATTCTATCCAGCACAGTCCTCATTTGAAGAGACAATCATGGTAAAAAATGGTGGTGCAGTCCCCACTCTGTCAGCTGTGTTTGGTTACTGGTGGTGAGGAAGCATACAACACAAGCTCATAGGCATTCCTTTCACATTCCCAAACTCAGTCTCTAAATTTAGAAAGAATTTTAGAAGTTACATACTTTGACAGTGGGCAGCACTAGCATGAGGCTATTTAAAAACGTGCTTCAATGTTATTTTTTATTCCAGAGAAACAATCTTTATTCTCCTAGACCAGGGGTGCCCAAATTTTTTGGGCCGTGGGCCAATCATGTGGTTCATTGAGCCGGTCACTAAGGCCTGGGGGCCGGGTGTGGCCCTGATGCCAATTCATCCGGCCCACGAAGCCCTCATTGCTCCTGGAAGCGAAAGTAAAACACGCCCGTATGGGCAGTTTGGGCACCACTGTCCTAGACCAAGTATCAGCATCAAACATCGTGCACGCGCGTCTGTGTGTCGAGAGTAAATCTGTTAGCATTTACTCCAAAATGCAAGTCCACATATGAACCAAGAAAACCTGTGTTAAGAGATATTTACTAATGAGTCATGGGACAGTGATGGCTTAGCAGTTAAGACACTGAACTTCACGACTGGAAGGTCGGCAGGTCAAGATCCAAGTGCTGCACAACAGAGTGAGGTTCTGTCTCTGTCTCAGCTCCTGCTAACCTAGCAGTTTGAAAGCAAAAAATTGCAAGTAGGTAAATAGGTACTTTAATGGGATGGTAAACTGCATTCCGTGCACTCTGGTGTCTAGCCATGCCTGCCACATGTCCACAAACATCTGCAGACACAGACAGTGCTGTCTCCTTGGCTATAAACAGAGATGAGCACTGAGCCCTAGACTTAGATAAGACCAGCTTTCGAGCAAAGGCAACCCTTACCTTTACTATGAATAGCTGGCACTAATATAAAAATGAAAGAATTGAACTCACCCTTAATTTTGCTGCTTGATTTGTTTACTTAGATGAGCACTTCCCTTTGTTTAATTAGCCGTTTATATCTTTTTCTGTCTCTTAAAATCATAAGGTATTTCCTGAAATATCTGCACCAGTATTCATCTCTGTAGCAAGTTGTGTCAGTAATTTAATACTGTCCATACAAATAACAAAGAACATTTCATTTATTTCCTTTCTTCTGTGTTTTTCAAAAGTAGCAGAAAGACAAAGGTTTGCCAGATGCAGGCAGCTTATCATCTGTAAACAGCATTAGCTTCCTAAGATGTGATGGCAAGCAACCGTTATTATATTGCACAATATATATTGAGAGCAGATAAGAACAAACTGGCAGGCAAAAGTATTTTAAGAAGCACTTTTCTCTCCACTTTTAGGACTGGAGTGGTGGTGGTTGGAGTCTGTTGTCTGTCGTTTAGCCACAAGAACCAAGCTTTGCATTTGTACTGCAAAATATTTGATGTTATGCTAGTTGATCCCAAGATAACAGCATCACAATGCATGAACATACTGGTTTCTCTCTTGAGTTTAGTTCTAGCCAATACAACAAATGGTTAACACTTATAGGGCCTCGAGTTATAGGGAACATAGCTGTGTAATTCTACACATTAATTCAGACTTAGGACTTGAGACAGATTTCACATAAGACTATATAGCATTGTTAATCTAACATTCAAAAAATGGTACCATGTTCTAAAGGTAAAGGTTGCCTTTGCTCAAAAGCCAGTTGTATCTGACACTAGGATTCAGTGCTCATCTGTTTATAGTCAAAGAGCCAGCACTGTCTGCGATTGCAGACGTTTCCACGGGCATGTGGCAGGCATGGCTAGACAGTGCATGGAACGCTGTTTACCTTCCTACCTAAGTAGTACCTATTTATTTACTTGCAATTTCTTGCTTTCAAACTGCTAGGTTGGCAGGAACTGGGAGAGACAGAAGCTGACTCCATTATGCAGCACTTGGATCTCGACCTGCCGACCTTAGAGTTGTGAAGTTCAGTGTCTTAACTGCTAAACCACCACAATCCCATGACTCATTAGTAAACGTCTTAACACAAGTTTTGTTGGTTCATTTGCGGACTTGCATTTTGGAATAAATGCTATCATGTTCTAATAGATGGCAAGCACATCATTTGGCCCTTGTCTGAAGTGATCTGTTGACTTACCAGAACATGGTACAATAGCTAAACGCATGAAGAACAACTCTTGAAATGAGATAGGCTTAGATGAGTTCACACAAGGCATTTGCAGATTGAACTCCGGTATAAGACCAGAGTGATGGAGATAACACAAGTACCTACTTGCTGTTTACAAGCATGTCCCCTTTAAATTAGTGATAATTATGAATTATAGTATTTATTAGATGATGTTAAAATATAAGTAGTTAGGGAAGGCAGAAGGTAGGGAGAGATATGTGCCTCCTATATTGCAGTGATTTTCCAAGGGATGGAAGGGTGGTTTTAAGGGAGTCCTAGCAAAGTGACCTTTTTCCAGTACAATCAGATGCTCTCCCTTCTTACTGTCTGATCACACCCAGTGTCTCGTAGCAAAAGATAAAGAATGGTCAGAATCCTATTGGTAATTTACACTTGTGAGAAGGAAATATACTGATTGTATTCCTGAGCACACACCTAATAAGGCATACATTCGGGAATGCAATCAGCATCTTGTTCATGAGTGGCAATTGGCATCTTCAGAGTATAGCATGCCATCAACAAGACAAAACATCCACACTTTTCTCTAATATCTGACAACTGAATGTCTACTATGTTGAATTCTATGTATGTCAGCTTTGTACAGTTATGCCAAGGGCATTTAACAATTTCCTGTTGGCATTAACTTCACCTTTCTTGATGAGAAATAACCAGAAGAATGAAGCATCCAGAGGAAGTCAGATTTTTTAGTCCTGGTAAGGCTGAAATTATACATCTTGAAAAAATGTGGAAAAATGAAGCAGAAAGCAAATACTGTCAATCAATAGACAAAACTAGAAACATCATTTAAATTCACTTTAAATTCACTGTGCTGCAAAAAGAATCATGCATAAATTTAAGAGTGCAAATATTCTTTTGTTTACTCATTAAATCATAAAATCTGGCAATTAAATAAAAGCAATATATTGATCAGCATCTTAAATAGTTCCATTTGCTTGACATGTAAAAGCATACTTTCCCAGTATATTCATCTGGAGAGTTCTTCAAGAAAGCAATGCAGATTCACTTGGTACCATGTTCTCTTCATTTCCTTGAAGAATTAATTTTGTGTGCATATTAAATACCTGGGGAATTTTGGCTAGGAACAACTCTACAAATTACCAGCTTTTAAAAAACAACAATGATAGTAGTTATGTATTAAACTGATTGTTGTTTCATGTTAAAATGTAATCCTAGCAGGGGATGAGGAAGATAAATGACTATAGTTGTTTCCTTTGAACCTAAATTACAAGCAGTCATGGTTTATTACTGCAGCTATTTAGAAGCAGCAATCATTTAGAATCAAACCCACATCAACCATATAAGAAGTAATGCAAACTTGTTGTACTAGTTTAACAAGCCAAACATTTATTTGAGATGATTCGGGCAGGTTCCTGTAAAAGAGAGTTAGAAAAACAGGACTAAAATAATTTCCCAAGGAAGCACTTTCTATGAGGAAATGGTGTCACTAGCACCTTGAAGAACTGCTATCATCACAAGTGTAGAGGTGTTAATTGACACTAGTGTCCTGTCCCCGTCCCCCAGACATTTCACGGCAGCCCTGAAAATAACAATGGCGATAGCTTCACCATATAAGAACCAGCCCAGATCATGTGATCTAAGCATTTATGTATATATGTGGCTTTAAGTGAATTAAAATAGTTTCTGCTTAATCATAATTCTTGCTAAAGCTTAAATCCAGTTGTCATATATGTGGCATAGTGGGGCGGGGTATATAAAAATACTGATCTGTTGGTGGATTATAAATATTATTCTACATATAGAAATATGCATTTTGATTGTATCAGTATATAATTTCCCAGCCTATTTTACAATGCCTTTTTTTCACTAGAGCAGGTCTGTTTCATGGCTCCATTAGTCCACATTTTAAAGTACTGCAAAAGTAGGAACAGCAATAGGTTAATATAATCAATCATTATTGAAGCTCCTATTTGGCATTATTCTTTATTAACCACACAGTTATTTCCTGGCTCTTCTTCATTCCTTCACTGCATCAGTGAAGCCATCAGCAATTCCCAGGTGATCAGTCGACACCAAAGCAGTTACTTATATGTTCCCATCATCTAGCATTTTGTTGACACCATTACAGAGTCTCTGCAAATGAGCTTTGTAAGATCCAAATGGATTGTACAAGGCAGCCAAAAATTCACAATCTGAGAAATGATCAAACACATTGTTGACACGTCCATGAGATTTTGCGGTCAGGTGACGCTGAATGATTTGATGAAGCAAGTCTCTACAGTCATTCAACAATTTTGACAAAAAATTTCTGTCAAAGGTATAATCCACTTGATGGAAGCTTACCACAGTTTTAGCCAGCTGATGAACCTTCTTCTTGAACTTCTCCATGAGCATTATCTCTTCCTCATTAAACTGGTTATTCCGGTAGAGGATTGCTAACTTGATAACAGTCTTAATGAGATTTTTAATTATCTTCTCAGCCTCCTTCTTGTTTTGTATGTACTCCTTTGTCACTCTGTACAGTTCATCCAACACATCACTGCTTGTGTCATCTATCAAAGTAGTTGCTACTGATTTGGATGCCATTTTGCCAAGAATTTTCTTCTGGGCTTGAATGGCCAAACTCTTGGAATTGAAGACATCTGTAGCCACTGTGAGGAAATATGAAAACAAGTAAATCTTAGTGATCTCAAAAGATTTTAAATTAAGGTAATGGAAAACACCACAAAAAAAAGGGGGGGGGGAAATACTTTTTAAAAAAAAACCACCATAGTTTTCAACTCTTTATTAGAACTCCTTTAGAGAATGGTAAATTATATATTGCTTGGAGAAAGGTAAAAAGGGTTATTTGGCAGGGTCTTGATGTTATAAAAGGGGCAGGGCTTTAGGATTGGCCCATGGCATCATTCAACCCTGACTGAGAAAGCGTGACCCGGCCTCCGGCTTCAAAAAGGTTGGAACCCCTGCTTTAGTTCAATCTTTCTGTCTTCAGGACTGTGCTGATACAGTACAGTAGAACCTTATATAACAAAAAAAAAATTGGTTTCACAAGCCACTTTGTTATATGATTTTTTTTTTCTTTGCACGATGCATGCAACATACAACAAAAATCCCTATGGGAAAAAAATCGTACAACAAAATCTCTATGGGAAAAATCACACAAAGAAAATTTTTGTTGTATGATTTTCCCCAGAGATTTTCATTGTATGATGCATCCATTTGTTCCAAAATTCTCTTAGTTGTATGGTTTTTTCATTGTATTATGCATTCGTTATACGAGGTTCCACTGTATATCAATTACTAGTCCTCAAGTGCAACTACCATGTAACAGCAATCCTATTTAGGGATGACTTAAGAGTCCACAATAGAGGAACAACATCATACTAATTCTCCTGGGCTTGCGACAGATAAGGCAGGAGACAAAACAATGGGATAAAGCTGCTTACCCTATGTTTTCTCTTCATTTGGCAGGCACTGGGTAGGTTTGGTGGGGATAATGGGAACGTAGTTCAACATATCTGATAAGATAACTATTTGCAAAAGCTGGACTAAGCATTACATCTTTAGGAAAATGCACTTCAATGCAGTAGAAAATGGATTTAGTGGCATATTTCTTCTAAAAACAAGACATTTCATGTAGCTGTCGTTATAATGCTAAAAAAAATAAACCCCTATCCTCCATGACAGTGATGAAAGTTATTTTAAAACTACCTAAGCTAGTGTCTCTCAGCACATCTTATGTCAGTTAATTCTATAAATGAAGCCTATGTTATGGAAAGAAAACATTTTCTTTCATATTTCTTATGTGTACTGCCAAACAAGACTATCCGTATGTGAGACAGAACTTGAAGAAACTATGTCCCTCTACAACATTCACTACTTTATAAACCCCGATATGTCTAACTGTAGTTGCTGAGTTGTTTTTCTACATGCATTTCTTCAGCTACTTGCTCATTATGGGTTAAAGATTTCTTATACATTTTTTATTTGAGATGGGGGAATGAGGAAACACTTTAGCCCACTTAAATAAGACAGATTCAGTTCAAGTTTGACCTTTAGCTGTAACAGTTAGTACAGTACATTGAACTTACAGAAATTCTACAACATATGGAAAAGTTAGTCTAAAAATCTCCATAAACCAGTATTTCCCAACTTTTATTTTTGGACTTCAATTCCCAGAAGCCTACTTCAGTTCCCCAAAGCTCTGATCAGCCAATGTACTGAGTTAGGCTACTGGGAATTGAAGTCCCCCTTGTGCTGCGTGGGACCCACATTGGGAACTACTGGCCTAAATAGAATGACACACAGAAGGCTTGGTACCTGTCTTTTTCTCTAGGCCAGGGGATACATTCTGATTGATTGACTGATTGATTGATTGTCAGAAGGAGCTAGTTCAAACGCTCCCATACAAACATAATGCACAACAATTTTACTTATGAAATATACTTAAGAACTATATGTATGACCGCTCTAGCCCTGAGAAAGATATTGACCTTGTCTTTTTAAACAGTTAGGTGAAATACTGCCTTGATACCTGGAAATCCACTAACTCTATGGATTAACATAAAGCTTTACATTCATCTCCAAGTCAGAACAATATTTGTTGTAAGTAATGGCTAATGAATTGTAATAAATTACAACTGGAAAACAACTGCAGATCACATTAGTGAATCTTGAATGTGCCTAAAACAGATTATTATTGTTGATGACAAAAATGCTGCAATTATGCACAGTACAAAAAGTTTATTTCAACTCTAGATCACAGGAACATGTATTTTAATAGTAAGGTCTTCACAAAAGAGGACCTCAATATGCCACAGAAACTACAGTACAGTATTGTGATCTGTTTTATGAACAGCAGTTGGGCTCATATGCTAGACATGCGTATATGTTTGTATTCAACCACACACAGCCTATGTAACACACCCTTTTCATTGCTTGTAAAACTTTATTTTACTACGGTACTTGAACCACGAGATTCTTGCACAGTCCCTTTAAATTACTTTGCTTTGCTGGAAAAAAATCCCTAGGCTACCACAAAAAGAACAGATTAGTCTAGACCCGATGTTCCCAACGTGGGTGTGTGTGTTGGTTTTTAAGGGTGGCAATTCAAGACTGTTTAGACCCAGTTAATGGCCTTTTAGGCTTTCCGCCAAGTGAATAGTTCACTTTTTGAATAATAAGAATCATATGTCACGGGGGGGGGGGGGGAATCAGTATTTTAGAGATGCTTAGGTGAGGCATGGCCAAAAGGTTGGGAACCACTCTAGACTTGATAATCTTTGTAATGATACATTGTAAAATATGTTGCTTCTACTGTCCCCAGTATAGTAGCATCATGATACAAATGTGTCTCTTTTTGTGTAATTCTAGGGTCAAACAATGATGTATTGAAAGTTACTTACGGTAGTGTGAGGGCAATGCCTTGCTTAAGAAAGCTTTCTTCTGTTCTCATTAAACCAAGACTGAGGTTTTGTGAGCTCTGTTACTATATTTTAGCTTTTCTAAACTTCTGCATTTTTATATAGCAGTTTCACTTCCCTGAATAAGACACCAGAAGAAAATGCTACTGCTGAACAAAACCATTCATTTTAGGAGTGTTAATGGACAAATGGACCAGTAAAATACAATATAAAGTGGGAAATTATGGACTTTGTTCCATCAAAAAAAAATTACAAATTGGTCTTTAAAAAAGCCCAAGTCAATTCACACATGCATTGAATTATAGAAGAATGACAGGCCTGTAGGTCTGTCAAGTCCAACCTCCAGCTCAATGCAAGAATCCAAATCAAAGTAGATCTGACAGATGATCTAATTTTCTTTTGAATGCCTCTCTTGTTGAACTGCTCACCACCTTTTGAAATAATTGGTTTGATTGTTATAGTTGTCTACCAATTAGGATGTTTTCCTGATATTCAACCAAAATCTGGCTTCCTACAACTTGAGCCCATTATTATGTGTCCTACACACTGGGATGATTGCAAACAGATCCTGCTGCTACTCTGTAGAAGAATCTTTCAAGTACAGTATTTGAAAGTGCTATCGTATCTCCTCTCAGTCTCCTTTTCTAAACATGTTCAGTTCTTTCAGTCTTTCCTCATAGGGTTTGGTTTCCAGTCTCAATTGTTGCACACTTCTGAACATGCTCCAGTTTGTTGACATCCTTCCAAAAGTGCAGTGTCCAGAACTAAACACAGTACTCTAGAAGTGGTCTAACTAGTGCCAAATTGAGGGGAACTAGTGCTTCATGGAATTTGGAGACTATACTTCTTTTAATGCAACTTGAAAGAGCTCCCCCCACCCCGTAGCCACATCACCCCTTTGGTTGATATTCAGCTAACAATCTACAACAATTCGAAGATCCTTCTCACATACAGTTTTACTGGATCAAGTTCCCCCATCTTGTAAGTGTATGTTTTCTACAGGTGTTGAACTTTGGATTTATACCTGTTAAATTTCAATCTTGTTGTTTTCAACAAGCCTATCAAGACCTTTTTGAATTTTATTTCCCTTCTAGAATATTAACAATTTCACTCAATTTTGTGCCATCCACATATCTGAGTAGCATTCCCTGCTCCCCCTCATCCAAGTAATTAATGAATCTGTTGAAGAACGCTTCTGTTATCTATTGAGATTTTTAACAGTTCATTTTATTTTGGTATCTCTTTTTTAAAAAATTCTAAACAACACTGACTGATTTTCCACATACTCAAGATATAAATATTAAATTAAACTCTAATAATGGACTGTAGGTCGTACTTATGAAGTAACTATCAGTCAGAATTGCATATTGCTTCATATCATTTCAAATATAGTAATACCTCGGATAACGTTAAGACTTAGTTCCACAAGTCTTAACGTTATTCGATTTTTAGACTTATCCAATGCATGCATCAGATAATGTTAAAATCCTATGGAGATTACTCAGATAACATCAACTCCATAGAGATACATTGTAAACAACACAGAATTCAAGGGAAAGTCAAGGAAACATGCTGGAACCTTAAAGAACTTTAAGAAATAATTGTCTAAAGGGTAAATACATTACAAAAACATGCCAGACCACCTTGACTTTAGGGAACACAACCATACAGCATTTTTAAACTTTTTGAAACTTTATAAAGTCTTGTTTAAAAGGTAAAAACACAACTGTACATTGCAAAAACATGACAAACCACCCTGACTTGAGAGGAACAAAACCATACAACATTTTTAAACTTTTGAAAACTTTATAAAGTGCTGTTTTAAGAGATCTGCTCCCTCTTTTTGCTGTCAGATGTTTTTTTCAATGATGCCATGGCACACCAGAAAAACTAGGTGAGCAGAAGAAATCAAATTTTAGTTTGTGTACTGTGCTGTAGTGCACTGACCTTCCAAGATCACCAAGACATTGGGGGGGGGGGATTCTTTCAATATGTCCTGACTCCATTTTAAAAGCTAAGAGGGATAGAAGCATGCCCAAAATGGATGATAACATTTACCATCATGCAGAGTGGGCCATGTGCACAGGAATCAAATTTAAAAGCTGACAGCATGGGTGCCCAAAATTTTCAGGCGACAGGCCAGTCATGTGGTTCATGGGCCAGTCATGTGGCTCATGCGACAGATCCAGCCCATGACACCAATTAATCCAGCCCGCTCCACCCTCATTGCTCTGAGAAGCAGAAGTAAAACTCACTCGACTTCCGCTTCTGGGAGTGACAAGGGTGGTGTGGGCTGGATAAATTGGTGTTGTGAGCCGGCCCCAGCCCACAGCCCATAGTTTTGGCACCCATGATCCACATGACTGGCCCATGGCCTGAAATGTTTGGGCACCCCTGCTGTTAGCATTTAAAATGGATTCCTGTGAACATGGCTCCAGATGGCCACCTTGCATGTTGGTAAATGTTGGCATCCATTATGGGTCCTGCTTCTATCCCTGTTAGCCAGGGGTGCCCAAACTATGGCCTATGGGCCAGATCCAGCCAATGATACCAGAAGCGGAAGTAAAACTCACCCAGCTTCCGCTTCTGGGAGCAACGAGGGTGGAACGGGCCGGATGAATTGGTGTCAAAGCCGGACCTGGCGTGCAGGCTGTAGTTTTGGCACCCATGAAACACATGACTGGCCCATCACCTGAAAAGTTTGGGCACCCCTTCTGTTAGCTTTTAAAATGGATTCCTGTGCACATGGCTCCAGATGGCATCCATTTGGGCATCCATGTTGGATACTGGAGTGCCCAAACTATGGCATGTGGGCCAGATGTGGCCCATGATGCAAATTCATCTGGCCTACTCCACCCTCGTCATTCCCAGAAGCGGAAGTAAACTCACCCAACTTCCACTTCTGGGAGTGATGAGAGGGTGGTGTGGGCCGGATGAACTGGCATTGGGGGCCAGATCCGGGGAAAAGGGGGGCACCTGCTCTTTCTCCCAAGAAGGCACACGGAGGATCACAGCATCTGATCCTCATTGTGCCACCTTGAAAGAGAGCAGGCAGCCCCCCTTTCTCTCAAGGAGGCAAGCTGCTGAAGATCAGATGTTGTCATTCTGATTGTGACACCTTGGGAGAAAGAGAGCAGGCAGCCCCCCTTTCTCCCAAGGAGGCATGCTGCTGAGGATCAGATGCTGTGTCATGATTGAGATTGTGCCACCTTGAGAGAAAGAGAGAAGGCAGCCCCCCCTTTCTCCCAAGGCAAACTGGTTAGTCCCAGCCATGCCTTAGGGAATTTGAGGCAAACATTTGCATCGGATAACGTTAACATAACGTTGTGCAATGCAAATGTTTGCCTCAAATTCCCCAACATTATCTGATTTTAGCCTTATCCAATGCAAATGTTATCTAAGGTATCACTGTACAATGCATCCATGTGTAAACCAGTCCTTAAAAGTTAATATAAAATCTTAATAAATGGTTAGGTTTGTTGAATGCATTTTTTCCTTTCAGACATTAATTCTGCATTTAAAAAATTGAAACCCAGGTTGTGTTGTTAGGTAACAATCTGAAATTTTGGCATAGAGATTCTGCTGGCATATGCCCCACAACAAACTACTGACATGCGCCCCATGACTTAAAACCACAAACCAGAGTACACTGATAACAGATGTAATTTCAAGAAGTTCACATTACACATTATAGAGCAGGGGTCCCCAACCTGCAGCTCCAAACTCTGTCTGTATGGCCTTCCAACTTGCTTTTTTTACTTCTGAATGTTACTTTTGATCTAAATCGGCAGGTTAATAATTCTGTTGCCTTTTAAATTAAAATGTGGTCCTCTTTAAGCCTTGGGCTCTCTAAAGCAGTTCCCATTACCCACAAGACTCATACAGTTTTTCTTTATTTCTTTGCTTTTACCCTGCCTTTATTCCAAATACAGTAATACCTCGGATAACGTTTACCTCGGATAACGCTAAAATCGCATAACGTTAAGTAATCTGGGGAGGAGAATTGGATCGAATAATGTTAAGGTCCTATGGGATGGATCGGAAAACAACCGCTAAAGCCTGTGCGGTTACAATGTATCTCTATGGAGCTTTAACGTTATCTGATACATCCCATAGGATTTTAACATGCATCGGATAACACTAAAAATCCGATAATACCAAGACTTGTGGAACCAAGTCTTAGCGTTATCCGAGGTATTACTGTAATGCCAACAATACTGCAAAGAATAAGATGGAGGCAGTTATGTGTCATGCATTATAACTGAAAAATGGTTAATTGATATCTTCATGGAGAAAAAAGAACTAGAACAAGGTGACTGAGCTATGGGTAAATGTATAAGACAGGTATGTCGGGGCATATTTTGGGTACTGTAGAAAGATGCCTGCCTACTGAGCTACTGTACCTTTAAGAGACCTGTAAGGGTCTAGACACAGCTGTTGGTAATAAGAGGTATTGGCCAGCAGAGGCTGATCACACAGGTGTAACCACTTGGGATATGAGTCTGGACTGGGCACAGATGTAGCCACTTTGAGAGTAAGTCAGCAGAATTACTGTATATCAATGGCCCACCTGAGATGGGCTAATCTGAGGAGAATTGACTGAGGAGAATTGGGAAGAGACTGATGGACATTTGATAGACGAGGGACGAAGAACTGCTTCTGGAAGTTCTGCTGAGGCAAAGAACTAACAAGTACAGTAATACCTCGGATAAGGCTAAGACTTGGTTCCACAAGTCTTGGTGTTATCCGATTTTTAGTGTTATCCGATGCATGTTAAAATCCTATGGGATGGATCGGATAACGTTAAAGCTCCATAGAGATACATTGTAACCGCACAGGCTTTAGCGGTTGTTATCCGATCCATCCCATAGGACCTTAACATTATTCGATCCAATTCTCCTCCCCAGATTACTTAACGTTATGCGATTTTAGCGTTATCCGAGGTAAACATTATCCGAGGTATTACTGTACTCTGAACTGCTAAGGAAAGCAGACTGACTAGGCTTTGGGCAAACTGCAGTCATTGTTTGCTGTGGCAGGACTTTGTGTATGCTCAGTGGACTTGAGCTATCAGGATACCAAGCCTTGAATCTACTGTGGGGCTTGAAGCCAGACTGCTACCTGTATATAGTTCTGTACATTGCCAAGATAGACTGTGTCTGTTTGAGTGTTCCCTCACCCAGAAGTAAAGTGCATCATTGTTCACTGAGACTGTATGTGTGTCTTGAAAGCCAAGCTTCCGCTGTTGCATTAGCTAAGCGCTGTTCTGCTACCATAAACACACATATGGCCAAAAAATGTTAACAAGATATGTGACCTAAGGGGTTTTTAATTGGATGCTTGTGTAAGGGAAAGGGAGAAAATAATTCATGGTTTAAAATATTAGTGGGATTATTGTCATAGGCAATACCCCATATGTTATTGGTTAAGGTTGCTGTTCCATGTATCACGGTTTCAGTGGTAATTGGTCGTGATACACAGAAAGAACCTCCTCAAAGATTGTGGTATTTTTGAACCACAATAGGGTGTATCCTTGTATCACTGACTAATCTTTCTCACATTCCTTCAGACAAAAGGAACTGCAGACTGAATTCACCAAAAGGTGCCTTCATTTTGGCAGTTTCACATCTAGTCTAGACACAGAAGAATAATTGGTTTAAAAAACTGAGTACAGTAATACCTCGGATAACGTTTACCTCGGATAACGCTAAAATCGCATAACGTTAAGTAATCTGGGGAGGAGAATTGGATCGAATAACGTTAAGGTCCTATGGAATGGATCGGATAACAACCGCTAAAGCCTGTGTGGTTACAATGTATCTCTATGGAGCTTTAACGTTATCTGATACATCCCATAGGATTTTAACATGCATCAGATAACACTAAAAATCGGATAACACAAAGACTTGTGGAACCAAGTCTTAGCATTATCCGAGGTATTACTGTATATTGAAGTAGCTATTTATTTACATATTTAAGGATCCTGGTTGTATACAGGAATACAAAACCAAGGTAAAGAGGGGTGGAAAACATGAGAAGGAAAAATGTCTAGGATAAGAAAGGTGTGACAGTGGAATGGGACAAAACAGATTAATGGAAAGAGATAGAGAAAAGTACAGACAGGCAAGGCAGAGGGAAATAGGCATGGAAAAGATATAAAAGGGAAAGGGGGAAGTTAGTAGAGTAAAATGAGATTAATGGAAAAACAATTAAGGCAAATAGAAACCAGAGCATTTTCAAAGAGATACAAGTGAAAAAAAGAAGAAGAAATGATTTGGGTAAATAGACATGTGAAAAGGAAGTTATTAACAGTTACCAGATAAACAAAAATACAACCAGACATACCAGGCTACCTGACACTTTCTCCCTGGGTATTATGAGCAATTTTAAGCAGATACAGTGTAATGCTTTTAAATTAAATTCAGAATTAAAAAAAACTGGTCTAATTTCACAGTTTGACACTTTGAATGTTTCCAAGAACTCATCATTATAAAATAATGGTATGATATTCTTTTCTGGAAAATGTTTTAAGAAATGACTTAGTTTCAAGCATGATGGTAAGATTTTAAACATATAAATAATCCTAATTGCTATATCAATATCTTTATGTAAAATAACATTTACTGTATTTAAATTATTCAGCTCTGATTAAACATATTTCCTCACCAAATTATCCGCACAATGACTGCTTCCCTTTCACTGTTTGTAAAAATGCCAAAGCAATCTAATTAAGACAGAAAAGTAAATGGGACGAGAAAGCTTCTTCTGTCTTACTTCTGTTTCAGTTTGCTTATAGCCAAAGAACCACCACTGTCTGTGTCTGCATATGTTTCTGTGGTCATATGGCAGACATGACTAGATGCCTGAGCACACAGAACACTGTTACCTTTTCCGCTTAAAGAAGAATGGTATATGCTAGAAGAACAAAGGGGGAAACGACCATAGAAAAGATGGGAAATTAATACAGTATTAGGGAGTTAAAATCAGGTGTCTCTGTTCACGGTACAATATTGTAACAGACTTCACATCAGTTGGTATCTTCAGAATAGATGACTTTAAAAATAATCATTCCTTAAAATTTCACTTTTTCTGATATAAGTGGAAAACTAATCTGAACATGTTCAAAATACACTAGTACCTCGGATAACGATGGGACTTGGTTCCACAAGTCTCATCATTATCCGGTTTTTAATGTTGTGCGACGCATTGATCGCACAACGTTTTAAAAAGCCCTGTTTCCCTGGAGACTACAGCAAGCCAAAACATCAGGATTTGAATCCTGATGTTTTGGCTTGCTGCAACCTCCAGGGAGGTGGGGAAACTTTGGAAACAGCTTGGATCGGGTCTTCCGACTTCCCTGGAGCCGGCAGGGGGGTCGGGGAGCCTGAAATGGGTAAATGCCTGCTCCAGGGAGATCAGAGGACCCAATGACTCCCTGTCAGCTTCCCCAGCCACCCGCCCATGCCTCTGCAGCTGTGGGGTGGCTGGGAAAGGTGATGGGGGAGCCCCCCGTCAGCTTTCCAGCCATCCCACCCCTGCCTCCACAGCTGCAGGGTGGCTGGGAAGCTGAACGGAGAACCCCATTCAGCTTTCTAGCCACCCTGCTGCTACGAAATGACTGCATCGGATAACGCTAACAGATTGTTATCTGATGCAAAATTTATTTGGAAATTTTGCATCGTTATCCGGTTTTAGTGTTACCCAATGCAGTCATTATCGGAGGTATTACTGTATATGAATGTTTTTACATGTACAGCATGAGCCTTTTGAAAACAAAATCCATATCTCTAGATTATGAAACATCTGTAGTAAAGTTTTAGCACACAAACGTGCATGAGGCATAGGGATCATGATATAGTCTAGCTTAGGGGTTCACAACCTTTACCTGCCAGGGGCCTAATGACACCCCCTCCGCCAGCTGAAGGGTCAGTCATGTAGTTTTTTCCGGCGGTGGCAGTGTGTGCATTTCTAGACATTTCCCCCACCTCTGCCATTTCTCTTGGAGGAGGAACATTTTTGAGCCATTTTGGGGTTTTTTTGGCTGTGTTTTCATGGCATTCTGGCATGAAAACATGGAGATTTTCACACTTCCAGAAACATTGGGGCACTTCCGGTGTAGGCAGAAATCCAGCCCGTGCGCCAGAGTTGGCCCATGGGCCGTAGGTTGGGAACTCCTGGTCTAGTCAGAGTGACTGATTTAAATAAAATCCACTCTCACTAGAACATAACTTCTATCATCCCCAGCCAGCATGGCTGGTAAGGGAAAGCTCATATAATCATAGCACTGACTTTAATGTTCTTCTGTGAACAGGACCCTGATGGAGTAGGTAGTCTGTCACCCTGTACGGACTCTTTCCAGGAGTACCTGACATCAAGTTTCCCAGTTGACGGTGGAGCAGATAACTTGGAGCAGGCTAAAGCATTTGTGGTAGTAAAGGATAAGTGAGACAAGTAGGCGGTACCAGAGATAGGACTGAAGGAACAGGGAGAGGAGTTAAAACAGGTAAATGGAAAAGGAAATGCAGCTGGGTTTGAGTGGAAAAGAGTGGGAAGAGACAGAGGATAAAAGGGAAGAGGAGATGAGCCTGAACAAAGAACCAGATAAGAATCTGGAAGGTCTACTTCATGGATGGACCTATGTATTCAAAGAAGACCTCCAAACATAGAAGTGGGTAGACGAGGAGAGAGAAGCTTAGGAGAAGGTAACAAGGAAGGCTTCTTAATGAGGGGAGCAAGAAAGGAGGGAAAACAAGAGGCATTAAGGGGTGATAGAAAGCGATGAACAAGGAATTTGCAAAGCAGGAGACTTGTCTGGGTGTTTGTCCTCATTGTTGGTAACATTGTCAACCTAGTATTGAGCTGGACATAAAGAGACTATGGTAAAAGAGTTACATTGTAGGGATCTATTAAGCTCTTATTGTAAATAATGAGACTATTGAAAAAGTTAAATATTTGGATATTAAAGTTTGGAGTTGCGTTGCAATGGAGGTGTCATCTGCTCTATTCTCATTCTTAAAAAAAAAGTAGGGGGAAGGATGGTAGACCTCATCTTCCTACTTAAAATTCTGTTAGCCAAGAGATATAACTCACGCAGAGAGCCAGTGGACAACCACTAAGCATATCTAAGACGACTGCATCTCTAGATCTATAGGAAGTAAATAATTTAGTCAATGCTGATACAAGATAGGTAGCAGCTCAAACAGCTGGTGGGAAGCAATCAACAGTGTAGGAAAATACAGTACAGTGGACAGACTCCTTTGTGGTTGACTACTTTAGCAAATTGATTTAATCCTCACTACATCCTGACAATTCTTTCACATTTATCTATCAGCACAACAGAATGTCCTGACATAAAGTTAAAGTCTCTCTTCCATGAAAGCCAATTGGGTCCAACTCTAGGGGCTGGTGCTCATCTCTGCTTACAGCCAAAGAGTCAGCACTGTCTGCTTCTGTAGATGTTTCCATGATCATGTGGCAGGTATGACTACATGCTGGAGCACATAGAATGCTGCTACCTTTCCCACCAAAACAGTACCTACTTATCTACTAGCAATTTCTTGCTTCCAAACTGCTAGATTTGTAGGAGCTTTCTAAATTGGCACATAAGCAGCTAAGAATTTAGTCATAAAAATCAGCAGAAAAATATGATGATTGAAAATATTTTTAACGTTTCACATAATTTTTCATCCTCAGAAAATAAAAGTTACAATGACCATAGCTTTCAGTCCCCCAACAAATGTGAATACCATAATCTGGTACAAATCTGACAAATGTCCACTTTAGTATTTCTTATGAAGGGAGGGCTAATCTGAGGCTTCATGGGACTGGCCCACTAGATTGCTGCTAAAACTACACACATACACACACAGAGGAAGAGAAAGAAACTAATGCATGTCTTTGATATCCTCTTCGGTGGCTGTTTCTTCACGTGTTCCTCTCATACTCTTGGCTCCCTAGGATGAGGAACTAAAAATACAGACTGCATGAACTAGCTCTTACATTATTTCCTCATTTTGAGGAACAGGATGCTTTAAGGGTGAGGAGGAAGGACTTAAAAACCTAAGCAGATCTTAATCTTCTGTTTTAAAGTACAGGAAATTATTTTACGACTGAAATTTTCCTGTATGGCACATCGTCTTTATCCTATTACCATCACCTCTTCAGCAGCCCACAGATAAAGTAATAGAGAATATCAGTATGAAATGTTGTGGTGGAGCAAAAGGTAGGTACCGTATTTGCCAGCATATAAGACACATCAGAGTATAAGACGCACTCCATTATTACCAAAATAGCCCACAAGACACACTCCATTTTTCCAGTGTATTTTAAGGGGGGGGGGGAAATGGGTCTTATACACCAGCAGTCATATAAATCAGATAGATAAATAAATAAATATGTTGAAAAAATGCATGTTCATTTTAAACACTTACTTCATGACAAATGAAAAAGTTTTTTCAAAATATTTTCCAAGGCGTGTTTGCCTCCTAATTCTAAATATACCTATTACCAACCAGCAGTGCAGATTGTTACAATTATCATTCAATATATAATAAACAAATAAAAAAACTACTATATCAGCAACAGACAGATACACTTTGCATATAATACACCATAAGAATAATGGAATGAAGAAATGACTGGATAAATGACATTATAATTCCAGGGGATAGTGGAGACCAGAGTTGAATATAAAAAATTAGAAAAATCAACAACATACAAAGACTTTGCAAAAGAACTAACTCCATTATGGATGGAGTTATTAAGAAAGATGAAATACATTTCAGTGATCCTTATAGTCATTGTGGCCTGTGAAACAAGGGCACAGAATTTCACAAATAACTGCAAATCTCTGAAATATTTATTTATTTAGACTTATATTGCCGCTCGCTCGCCATGGAGACTCAGAGCAGCTTACAATCAGTAGCAACAATCTCAGTATAAAATCGAATCACACTACTATGACTAAAATCAGTAAACTTAAACAGCTAAAATAGTACAGGTAAAGGTTTCCCTTGCCGAAAGCCAGTTGTATCCAACTCTAGGGGTCAGTGCTCATCTCTGTTTCAAAGCTGAAGAGTCAGCGATGTCTGCTTTTGCAGACGTTTCCATGGCCATGTGGCATGCATGACTAGACACCAGAGCACAAGGAACGCTGTTACCTTCCCACCGAAGTGGTCCCTATTTATCTACTTGCAATTTCTTGCTTTCGAACTGGTAGGTTGGCAGGAGCTGGGACAAAGACGGGAGCTCATTCCGTCCTGGAGTACTCAGGAATCAAACTGCTGACCTTCCGCTTCCCAGTCAGCGTCTTAGAGACTTGAGCCACTGCAGTCCCAAAAACAGCTAAAATACACTTTGTTAAAACATCTTTAGATGGCTAGACTAAAATCCCCAAATGACAGGTTATTTAGAATAGTCATATGAGCCAGCGGGGAGGGGCTGCTCCTGTTGCAGCATCCCACACCCATTGGGGTAGCCAGGTCTTCAGGCCTTTATATTTTTGCACTATTATATTTGCACTAATTCATTACTAACTATACATGACACAAGAAAGGTTGCTAGGTTATATTTCCTTGGGCATAAATATTCTCCCTTTTACACAAACGCTCTCCCCAACCCAAAACCCTGATCAACAGGTGTGCTGACTTGGGCTTCTGCTAATTGCAGTCCAAGAACACCTGTAGGCCCAAGGCTGAGAAACCTTGCTTTAGATGGTATTTATAACAATTGATTTGCATCTGATCTTGAGTACACTTCATGCAGCAGATGTGTGTTTAGCACTGTAACATCTACTGTTCTGGGCAGCAGCCAAGAAAGGGCATATGGTTATCTCTACGTCCATGGTTTATTATTTATTTATTTTATTTATTTATTTAGATTTATTATCCCGCCCCAATCAGGTGAACCTGACTCTAGGTGGCTTACAGAAAATTCATAAACTAAAACCTTGAGGTTCAAAATTACTTAAAAGTCAATTGGTTCACAAAAATGGATTCAGATTAGTGGACCATCAGTTTCCCAATGCCTCAGCTATCATGCTCAGTAGTGAGAGCCAAGGGGTGGGCCGCACTCGGGGAACGCAGGACCAATATTTAGTGTTTAAACCCTGGCTACATCTCTGGTTCCTGAGCAGCTAATCCAGAGTGTCCTCTCCCTTAGGCTGCTGCTGGTGAATGCCAGGTCGGTTTGTAATAAGGCCCCCCTGCTCTTAGATTCAATCTTGGGGGAGTGGGCCAACCTGGCATTCATCACTGAATCCTGGCATTTTTTGGAATAGTAGACATGTTAGTCTGTGGTTCAGGCATATCAGAAAACAAAACAAAATAAAAAATTTTAAAAAAACCACTGTAGCACTTTAAAGACTAACTGCTATATATTTATTGTTAGCTTTCGTGGATCAAGTCTGAAGAAGTGAACTTGATCCACAAAAGCTAACAAAAAAAATATGTATTTAAAGTGCTACAGTGTTGTTTTTTGTTTATTTTGTTTTGTTTTCTGATATGCCTGAAACCTGGCTGACGCCAGAGGATGGCCTTCCTCTATCAGAATTGTTTCTAGCCAGGTTCGGTATTTGGCACCACTGTTTGCAATGTGATGTCTCTACTTTTCACTCTGTTCCCCCAGGTTTCTCATCGCTTGCCTCCCAAGAATCAATCGCCTTTTTATTTCATGGCTGCAATCTCCATCTGCAGGGAGGTTTGATCCTAAGAAAGTATAACCTGTCACTACTTCTATTTCTTCCCCATCTATTTTCTAGGCCATCGGGGGGGGGGGGAGCCCCAGTGGCAACCTTCTGCTTTCGGTGTGCTCCACTGGGTCTGCCCAACACATGGAGCCGGGGGTGCAGGCTTCAGACACAGTAGATGGGTGGGTGGGCAGGTCCCTCCTCCACATTGCTTAACTGTGGCGGGGCTCCACCCCGCTTGTGCACAGTGTTCACTTTGTCATATTTTGGTGTGCACTTGTGCTATCTGGTCCTACCCCTGTCTCCCACTTGCTCGTCCATGAAAAGTTTTTTTGTGGGAAAGGTTGGGGACCCTTGATGTAAGGTACTGTATACACTTTTTGTATTCAGAATAAGGTTCTGCCAGACTTAAATGCTCATTCCAAGAACTTTGTGGTGTTTTTTTAATGGTGAACCTATATACACTTAAGAGCAGGGATTCTCAACCTACAGCCTGTAGTGCCAAATAAACCAGCCTCTGCTCTCATTCCAGCCACTGCCGCTGCCAGAATCGGCCGCGGACTCATTTACGGCCATCGTAAATGTGTTTACGACAGCCATGGAGTCGTTTACAGCTGCTGTAAACACATTTACATCAGCCGTAAATGAGTCTGTGGCCGATTCCTCTGCCATTGGTGGTAGCTGGAGCACCAGTCTGGCCCACCAACTGTTTGAGGAAGCATGACCTGGACCCCAACTTCTAAAGGTTGAGAACCCCTGCTTAAGAGAATTAGCAAAGATGAACTAGGAAGGTATATAGCAGTGATAGCGAACCTTGGCACTCCAGGTGTTCTTGAACTTCAATTCCCAGAAGCTCTGATCAGCAGGAGTACTGACTTGGGCTTCTGATAATTGAAGTCCAAAAATACCTAGAATGCCAAGGTTCACCATCCCTGGTATATAGGCACCCAATTGAAACAAAACATTTACCAGGTAATGTTCCAGTCACTTTAAAACTATTTGCTCAAATCTACAAATCTTATCATACATTATATAGCAAAGTTGACCCCATACAAATGTATCTGTACTAATTTCAGGTTATCTTGGAAAAAAGCAGGTAATATTTACCAATCCATAAGATATGCATGCTGTGCTTAAGAGAGATGAAATACAACAACTCAGCGTGCATGCAGTGCTTCTGACTAATTACATGCACACCCTCAATCCTGTCCTTGTAAAACATGCATTTCCCCACCAGCCTTAGCCTGCTAACTATTTCATCACCACTGATAATAATCTGTATAGTTCATGCTTACAGGATCCTGCTAAACTTGGCCTAAAGCCAGTTTTAAACCCATGTTAACCTTTTGACTAAATGAGTATCAGTGGCAATGCAATGCTTATCTATGGATAACACTGGTGGAAGGAGCGGGGCATTACATTATCTTCTAGCTGTAGAACAGTCTTAAGCAATTGAAAATAGTAATACAGTAAGTCATAATCACGATTATTAAAGAAAACACAGGTATAATACTATGCATATGCGGAAACACTACAAGCCAGTTATAACTAGGTACTGGAGCCTAAAACACCAATTACCATTGATTACGTTATCAGTGAAAACACTGAATCAGCAATTATGTTATACATCAAATATTATAGGTTACACACAATCAGTAGTGTTTTATAAGATTATGGTAGTATAAGTTATGAAGTGGGGAAGCAGAGGTCATGGAGCATACACTCTTGGATTTTGTGTGGAAATAGCTGTGTCTGTAGTTTTCTTTTCATTACATGCATACTGGTGAGAATATGTGGTAACAGTGAAAATAAAGGCCTTTTGGCTTCAGAAATAAATATCATCTTCACTAGTTTATTAAAGTCATTTGATATTTTCATCCTACTGAGTAATTCTAGAAATGATGAGTCAAGAGCAATACAAAGAGGAATGAAAATCCATTCTTGCACCTGTCAGAACCAAGGATATTTAGCAGCTCTTAAATCTACAGGAAGACTAAGTAACTAAAAATAATTACTTCTATTCAAGACCAGGAATCCTTGTCTTTTAGTCTCAGTTGCTTGAGCATGACTATGCTTTTGTGCATTAATTCATCACTTATCCTGAAGTACATTTTGAAAGAATAAAAACAAAACAAAATAAGAGAAGCTACAAGCTTTATGTATTCAAACGCATAGTGAACTATAATAAAGCCATTCCTTATTTTGGAAAAGGGATTTAGGTCAAAGTTCTAACTCTCAACTATCTACCCACAAGGAAACCCTGAGAAAACTTATTTTCAGGTGCATACATAACGGAGGCAGCATGAGTCTGTCTCTACGTCTTGTACCCCAATTATAGTGCTAAGGAAGCATGCAGACAAAGCATGAGAAAAGAAGAGTGCAACCTAATAATAAATTTTGCCCAACTGTACTGCAGCATCAATGTATTGCACAAGAAGCAGCACTACTGTTAAATGGAAGAGAAGGCAGTGACTTTATCGGATGGAAGTCCATGAGAAACCAGTTATTCTAAGCAGACTTCAACTTCCTCATTACAGCTCATATGCATGTTGCAAACAAGATTTAAGTCTAGATTTTGTCTTGGGCTGTACATCTGTTCACAATCGGATTCTATAAATAGCTTGTGTACTACATTTTAATAAAAGCACATTTTTCTCGATCCAGGAATCAATCATAAGGGTATACCAGCCCACCACAGCGTATCTGACATTGGTTATTAAAAGGCCAATGTGGCCTGAAAGGCCAATTTTCTTCAAATGATTACAGAAGCAATATACAGGACAAGCGATATACAACCTACAAAGTTGGTGAAGACAATGATCACATTTTCCAACAAATCAATAGCCATACAGTACTTTCCCATTACTTACAATATTAACTATAAATTTAGAAACTTTAATTTTTTTTTTAAAAAAAATATTTCTTGCCTGCATCAAGTGTTATCAGGCTTAAATACATTACAATGGAGCCAGCTGCAACACAGTCTGTTTTATAAGCTTATTTTAAATAAACAGGACAGCGGAGTAGCCAAAATAGAATCAGGAACAGCAGCAACTGTTAGCCAGAAGCCTGTTTAAATAGAAATGGTTTGTGTCAGAACGCAAAAGTCAGAAAGCAAATTATGGCTTTCCTTATAAGATGTCATTATTAAGAAAACACAGTAACTCAAGGCTTCAGAGACAAGCCCCCAGTTTCTAGTGGGGGCCTTCATTTCTAAGTAAGAATCCCTACAGTTGCTTTGCAAGTTCAAAAGAATAGCATTCAGAAAATGACTTTCCCTATGAGCCTAGCATCCAGATACCATCACCAGTCTCAAAGATATCAGAGTAAACTAAACTAAACTAAACAAGACAAAAAACACTGTGGCACCTTAAAGACTAACTCCTGTATTTTAATGTAAGCTTTCGTGGACCAAATCAATTTCATCAGACATAAGAGTGGGTTTTCATGGTATGCATTTATACATTTCATATAGAGGCCCAAAACAGTTGTACACATTTGGTTGGTTCAGGAGATAGACATGTAAATCAATGAATATCAAAGAATTAATAATAAATCTGTAAAAGTTTCTTAAAATAAATTAAGCTGAAAACTAAATTGGACTTCTAGCTATAACTCTTAATACAATAATTGTATTGTCTGGTTTTACCCTGGTGGCACAGTGGATAAACTGCTGTCCTGCAACCAAAAGGTTGTGAGTTCAATCCTGGCAAGGCACAAGATTGACTCAGCCTTCCATCCTTCCAAGGTCGGTAGAATGAGTACCCAGCATGTTGGGGGCAAAATGCTAATTAACCTGTAAACTACCCAGAGAGTGCACTAAAGCGCTATGGGCGGTATATAAGTGTTATTGCTTTGCTTTTTCAATTATACTGTTTATTTTCATCACTCGAATTCATTCCTTTGTGATTAATGAAACACTACAGTCCAGATCTTAATTTTTTTTAAAAAAAGATTGCAATATAGGCACAGTTCTTAATGAGATTTTCCTGCACTGCTGCTTTAAAAGAAACTATATTCTGCCCCCTGTAAAATTCCATTGTGCAATAACAGAAACACACCATTGCTATCGCAAAATTACAACCAAAAGTACAGTCCCCCACTTCAGAGAGCCAATCTGGAATTTCATCTCAAACAACAGAATCTGCATCATCAAATTAAGGCCATTTTAAAAAAGCTTTCTGAGTCTTGTCATGTCACAGCATGCATGTTGCTTACTCATCTACTATACAAAAGGGGTGGAATGAACATGCTGCCAGAGGAATGTCGTCCAAGGAGAGGAAAGAGTAATTCTTTGAGGAAAGAGGTCTAGTGCATCTTGCAGTTGTTCTTTGGGATTCACATTAATCCCTTTACTTGATGAGGAAAGAACAGCTTGTGGAAAATCCAAGTATGACAATTAATTTATTCTCCATGGGTTCATTAAATAGTCACGTTGCATTCACTGAAGTTTCATTTAGTCAAGCTATGTTTTCTCAGGAATGCACACTTCTGCAACTCAGAGAAGAAAGTTAAGATCTACACTGCAAATATCCACTGTGGTGAAGTTGTTACAAGCACCAGGAGAAGACAAAAAGTTTTCTTCAATGTTTTGAAAAAGTATCCTGGTTTCTATCTAATTGGTCATCTGACTAATCTTAACTTATGATACCCATTTCAACTCATGCTTGTTTCACATTATGGTAATTCAGGAAATACCAGCCTTTTAAAAATATACCCATATTCCTTTCAGGATGTTCTCGATGCCTCTGTGGAAGAAACCTTTTTAATTAAAAAGTAGCCTTTTTGACGAGAAATCCAGAAAGCCACTACCTCCTCTCTTAAACCAGACAGCATCCCTCCCTACACCCAAATTTATCACTTAGTTTTCCATAGAGCCTTTCCAACGTTTTCCATCTGCTTCACGCTAGGTATGGAAATGAAGTTTTCCATTTTAACAAGGCTTGTTTTAGTATTAAACTAATATAAACACACATACATCTAGCATAATGCTGGGGTGTGTGTGTGTGCGAATGCCAAGAAAGGAAAGCGTCTTCGGAAAACTAATGCTCTTTCAGTTCTCCGAATTGCACAACTTCCTTTTAGCAAAGGAACACTACATCTACATTTTTAAAAAAAAAAATAACCTTCCTCTTTCAAGTCCCCTTTGCTTGGAGATAGTACTCATTGCATTATATTAATATTAGGAACAGCTTTAAGTTATCCTTGTACAAAAAGATCAAGGCTTCAGCTGCAGTATTTCTGTGAAATCTGAACTTTCGGATGCCTTTGCCTCCCTCTTCCCCCCTGTGAACAGTTTTTAACACAGCCATCACAAACCTCAGCCCATCACCTCATCTTGCTTGCCAGAACCAGCTCCCCAAACCTTTCTCTGAATTTTTTTTAAAAAGCCATACCTTCTTTCGACTCATCTGCTTCGGAGCTCATGGTATGAGACTGAAATCTCTGGAGATCTACGGATGACGTGCGTGTGTGTCAGAGAAGCAGCAAAGTCAACTTCTCAGAAAGGAAAAAAAGAAAGAAAGAAAGGGGGGCTGGGATTAAAAGAGGAAAAAGTTTGGTGAAGTCAACGAATCATAGCTGAGCTGCACTCAAAAGATTCCGCCTCTTTTTGAATGGCATTTGAGCCACTGTCGGAGAAGGAGCACCTTTACAAACTTCCATTTTCATTGACCAGAGATTTACGTTTATATACTTAAACCTCTTATGTTTCTGTTGGTAGTGCTTGATTATTTTTTTTAAAAAAACTTGCTGGATCCTGTTAAGCAGCGTTGTTCATATGTAAGGAGAGGCACCCAAAATGAAGTTCAGACAAAGCATGAGAAAACTGATGCAGTTTTAAATGTCCCATTAAGAATCAGAGACTTGGTAGCTTTGGGGAGAAAGCAGCAAGACTGAAACGAATGCTTTAATAAGGGAAACCACCAAATTGCTCACAGTAATACAACTTAGTCTTGGACAGCAAGACCAGCACTAGTTGTTCTGTAATGTTTCTTTTTCCATCTCTAGAAGAAAGAATAGAAAGTCATCTGAACCATCCCCCTAAAGTGGTGGTGAACCTTGGTACTCCAGGTATTCCTGCACTTCAATTCCCAGAAGCCCAAGTCAGCACTCCTGTAGATCAGGGATTCTGGGAATTGAAGTGCAAGAACACCTGGAGTGCCAAGGTTCACCACCACTGTACTGAGGTTAGCTGCTTGCTTACTATCTTAACCACCATGTTTAACAATATTAAATATTTAAAATTTTGAAGTGGTCACCGTGTTAGTCTGTGCAGTCATATCAGAGTAAATAAAGCAAAAAACATTGTGGCACCTTTAAAACTAAATGCTGAAATAAATATTATTTATTTCATTGCAATACAGTATTGAGTTTAATCTACAGTGGTGCCTTGCTTAAAGAGCATAATCCGTTCCACAGGATTGCTCTTTAAGCGAGTTTGCTCTTTAAGCTAAACACCATTGTAAATGACCAATTGTGGGGAGTACTGCAAACCCCAATTTATTTGTTAATCGAGTTTTTGGTTGGTTTTATTTGTTAAGCGAAGCGAACATTCAGAGAAAATGCTGCTCTTTAAGCGAGTTACTCTTTAAGTGAAACGCTCTTTATGCGAGGTTTGACTGTACAGTAAAACCTCATATAACACTAAAACCTGGTTCCACAAGTCTTGGTGTTATATGATTTTTAGTGTTATCTGATCCTCTATGGGATCCATAGAGATACATTGTAACCACACAGGCTTTAGCGGTTGTTATCTGAAGCATCCCATAGGATCTTAATGTTATCTGATGCAATTCTTCCCCCCAGATTCCTTAATGTTATGCGATTTTAGTGTTATTCGATACTAATGTTATATGAGGTATTACTGTATTTTTATTGAATTATTTTACCTTATTTTAATTATTATTACATTTATTATGGTTTATAAAATACTTTTTCAAATGTAATGAATTTTGATATATTGACCAATATTGTGTGCTACCTTACACATTGTCCATTCTGGCAAATTAATAAATTAAACTGTGTTCCTTGCAAAAATAATTGAATGTATTGATCTAATTAGCAGACTTCACAAACTTTGTTTATCTTAAATGTTAGCCAAGGACATTTTATCTGACCTCAACAATAAGCAATTTCTACTGTGGTTTTGATGGAATGTTTTTAGTTCCCATTATCATCCTCTGTTTATTTCATGGCTGTAATCCAATTACAGTAAAATTTCACATAAAGAGCACCTCGCTTAGAGACTAACTTGCTTAAAGAGCAGAATTTTCTCTGAATGGTCACCTCGCTTAACAACTAAAACCAACCAAAAACTCGCTTAAAAACTAAATCGGGGTTCACAATCTCCCCCGCCAGAAGTCACAATTGCTCACTTACAATGGTGTTACGCTTAAAGAGCAAACTCGCTTAAAGAGCAATCGCGTGGAACACATTATGCTCTTTAAGTGAGGTACCACTGTATATATTTATACCAGCATCACTTCAAATACATTTCAGCAAGAAACTGACAGAAGACAAGAAGCGTAAACCTTTCCTGACATAAATCAAGTCACCCTACTGATGTACAGTACCAAACACCTGTGCCAATTTATTAACGTAGAGCAATTCACTGCTGTAATTAAGGAGTTACATTGGCCACGTACGTGAGGTGGATCAAAGCAAAGTCTGTGCAGAAAGGATTTTTCTAACAAGCTACTTTTGTAATGAGTCACTTTCAACGCACTGGAATAAAATCACTTGTTTGCCTGCAACAGTTAAGTATATACAGTAATACCTCAGATAACGTTTACCTCGGATAACGCTAAAATCACATAACGTTAAGTAATCTGGGGAGGAGAATTGGATCGAATAACGTTAAGGTCCTATGGGATGGATCGGATAACAACCGATAAAGCCTGTGTGGTTACAATGTATCTCTATGGAGCTTTAACGTTATCTAATACATCTTCTAAGTTTTTTAACATGCATTGGATAACACTGAAAATCGGATAACACCAAGACTTGTGGAACCAAGTCTTAGCCTTATCCGAGGTATTACTGTAATTCACTATCTTTCAGAGAACAAGAAGCTTCTTACTCATTACTGGCGTGTGTTGAGGGCTAGTTTGGCTTGAGCAATAGGAAAGAGAAGGAGGAAGCATCAAAAGGGGGAGGTCAAGTCTGTGTTGCTGCTTTGTTTGACTCTCCTTATGGACAAAGTGTCATGGAGGAAGTGAGAAAGGCATTAAGATAAGAAGGAGAGCATGTGACCGGGCAATTAAAAGCAAAAACCAGCCTTAGAGGATGATGAGAGGGAACAACGTAATGAATTGATCCAGGGATATTGATAGGAAGTGTTGGGGATGCCAAATGAAAAGGATCCCTTGTCAGCCTTCCTGCATTTCTCCTGCAGCTGTTGATCTAGTCTTTTCACTGATTTTCACTTGGCAGGATGTGTTAACTGTTACTTACATAAACAGGCTAACACCACGTAGCTCTGTTCCAGATTTTGAGGAAGCCAACACTGTTCTTTTAGTGTGCACATGTACAGTAAGTGTCCCACATATTTCCTATATGTGTGTATGGAGGGCCCCCCAGGTGTGTGTGTGTGCACAGCACACTGGATAACCAAGTGATTGCAAACTTCCCTCTATAAAATAGTCAGATTCAAAGATACTGAACAATATCCAAGCTGGCTCAAGGTCAGCACAAACCATGGTTTGCAGACTCACTCTAGACCACAGTTGTCTACTGTAAGCCACAGTATGTCATTTCAGAATTACATAAACACATGACCAAGCTTCCTTAGTAAAAAAAAAATTGAGGAGAAGCCTATACTGTACTGGGTGTTTTTGTTGTGTGTTTCCTTATTATAGTCCTAGTGGAAGTAATTTATCTTTTTCTCCAATATGAGAAATGAAATTATTTCTACCATAGTATGATATAAGAAAATTGTTGCAGTGATCCCAGTTCATGATTAGTATCAAAATCTGAATGCTGTGTTTATGCCAATAAAACTAACTGCACACAACTTTCATTACAGACTAGTAGCCTTTTGTGAAGGACATAAAACATTTCAAGCGAAACAGAACAGTCTAAACTAAAAGATACCATAAAAACCAAACTACATTACTCCTGTCTGCAAACATATACAGAGCAGTCATATCTTCATTGTCAAATAAGTGTTGTGCAGGAATCTGCCAGTGATGTCCACTCCTTGACCGGACGACCCTGCTCATGGTCACACACGCTCTGGTCACCTCCAGACTAGACTATTGCAATGTGCTCTACATGGGGCTGCCCTTGATGACCATTCGGAGCCTGCAACTGGTACAGAATGAGGCTGCCTGCGTGGTGATGGGGTGTGTGTTATGCTCAGGCCTCTCGACTACTGCGGAAGCTGCATTGGCTGCCAGTGTGCCTCCAGGTGCAATTCAAGGTGCTGGTAATGACCTTTAAAGCCCTACATTGTAGTGGACCAGGGTACTTAAGAGACCGCATCACCCCAAGGACATCGACCTGTCCAACCAGAGCAGTTCAGAGGGGCTCCTTAACGGTTCCATCTGCCAGAGAGGCATGTCTCTCTCGCACTAGAAGGAGCCTTCTCCGTATCTGCTCCGGCCCTATGGAACCTCTTACCAATCAAGCTGCGCCTCCAGATAGAGCTTTTGCCTTTTAGAAAGGGAATAAAAACATGGCTAGCTCATCAGGTATGGGGTGCTGTCGGTGTGGCAGCCCCCCCCCCCCGGTTGGTTTATATAAGGGCCATCCAGGGTGGTTTTTAGCTTCTTTGCCCTAGTTCTAGCTAGTTTTAATGGAGAACCGGAGGTAGAGGACTTTTAAGGATTTGATGATTTTATCTTGAGGTTTTTATGATTTATTTCTATGGGGTTGTTTTTATGTTGGGTTTGGTAATATTTATTGTAAGCTGCACAGTCACCCCCGGTGATGGGGCTGTGATACAAATCTAATAAATAAATAAATCCTACACAATTGCAATTTAGATTGCATAATCACAGAAGCTCCTAGGCCTGGCAATTGCCACTAAATGTATGGGTCTCTCTACAGACAAACTCATATTGCAGTGGCTCTACAACTTATTTGTCAGCCTGTGAGGCAAAATGCACAAATAGTTAATAACAATAAATACTACTTGAATCCATTTTGATGGAGGGCAACAGCTTCATCAATACTGGCCTGGGGCCGAGGAGGAATTTTCTTGTCAAAAGGGCTCAGGACCAGAAAGTGACTATGAGAACTGGAATCAGATACAGCACAAGCAGTAGTAAAAACTAGACATCTCTACATGACACAAAGTTAGACATTCAGCATTAGGCCTGCTCTTTCATCCAAGCAGCTCTAGTTAACATTATTTATTTATTTATTTATTTATTTATTTTTCCAATTTTTATACCGCCCTACTCGGATTGGGCCGACTCAGGGCGGTTCACAAGCACAGAGAAACAACAAATTTATAAACACAACATGTAAATATAGGAAAAATAATAATCAGCACTGTATCAACACCACTAAAAATCTCAACGTCATTACATAATCAAAATTCAATAGGTATCAATTTCAACAACAATAAGAAATTACAGAAATCATCAAATTTACACAAAAATTAGAACAATACCAACAGTCCAGCCGCCGCTGCGGCTTTTAAGCCCCCTGCCCCAGCGCAGCCTCAGGACGCAGGTGGAGGGTGTCCCGGGCTGTGCACGGCAGCCGCCTCTTCCCCCGGCCGCATTCTGTGGTAGAAAGCAAACAAAGGAAATGGGGCCCTTACTGATACTCTAGGCCAGAGATTCTCAATCTTTGGCCCACGGGCAAGATGTGGCCCATGGTATCATTTCATGTAGCCCACCACCACCACCACTCCAGAAAGTGCCATGTGGCAGAGGAAGGACAAAATGGCTGTCTGGCCCCCAAAGCTGTCTGAGGGAGTGTTACCCCGCCCCTGGCTTAAAAAAGTTGAGAACTCCTGCTCTAGGCCTTTTATATTAATAATTCTTCAATAGCTTTCCATAATATTGATTAAAAGTACTTTTCTGATTTACCTTTCCAGAGCAGAGTATGAAAGGTGCCACTTTCTGTTTGCCCTTAGACCAAGTTTGACCCAGTGTGTGTGTGTTCTGTGGTCCAATGTCATCATGATGTTTTGAAGTCACCCATTTCAATTTATTTTCATCCCATACAGATATTCAGATAAGGCCTTGTATTTGCAGAACAGGTGTTTACTGAGGTAATAAATTAAATCTCAGGCTACAACAAGTTGGAGGTATCATTGGTGAAGAATTGTCTTCAACCAGGGAAACAATGGTCAAACTCTTCTGAACAAGTTCTCAACTTTGGGGAATAAGTTCTCGACTTTGGGGTTGTTTTAAACTTGGCAATATTTCACTCTGATGCTTAGGATGAAAGAAGAGAGTGCAAAAGCTAGCTTGAGACTCAACATTAAGAAAACCAAGATAATGGCAACAGGCCCTATCAGTCCCTGGAAAATAGGTGGGGAAGTAGAAGCAGTGACAGATTTTACTTTCTTAGGATCAAAGATCAATGCAGATAGTGACTGTAGCCATGAAATAAAAAGGTGACATATGCTTGGGAGGCAAGCTATGAGAAACCTGGGGAACATAGTTAAAAGTAGAGACATCACCTTGCAAACAAAAATTCGCATAGTCAAAGCAATGGTATTCCTGGTGGTAATGTATGGTTGTGAGAGCTGGACCATTAGGAAAGTTGAGCGCAGAAGAATAGATGCCTTTGAAATGGGGTGTTGGAGGAGAGTTTTGAGCAGTGGTGAACTCAAAATTTTTTTTACTACCACACTGTGGATGTGGCATGGTGGGCGTGGTCAGGGGGAAAGTCCTGCGTTGCACCTGAATTAGAACTATTTTATTTCAAAACTTGGATGGGCGGGGGCAGCCAGAATTTCTGCTACTGGTTCTGGCAAACTGATGCAAACCTGCTGATGCCCACCACTGGTTTTGAGAGTACCGTGGACACCGAAGAGAACAAATAAATCAATCCTAAAAGAAATCAACCCTGATTGCTCCTTAGAAGGTCAAATAGTAAAGATGAAGCTAAAGTACAATAAAACCCTGATTTACAAATGCCCCTACTTACAAATATTTGACTTACGAATTGGTTCTGCACTGAAATCCATGCCCCGATTTACAAATTAATTCTTTTTCCTCTGTGTTTTCCTCTGTGTTGCTCTGTGTTTCTAGCTGTATTTTTCTGAGTTTTCTGTCCATTTTCAAAGCTTCTTTAAGGTAAGGAACAGAGCTTTTAATTATGCATGCTTTCCTTTCAATGCTGTTGTTTTTAAGTGGTTTGACTGATTTTTCGAGGGTGGGGTAGGAGCTTTTTCTTTACCCCTATGGGGATACCTCGACTTACGAACAAATTCAACTTAAAAACAATGCCATGGAACTGATTTTATTCGTAACTCAAGGTTTTACTATACTTTGAACACCAAATGAGAAGAGAAGATTCACTTGAGAAAGCTTTGATGCTGGGAAAGGTGGAGGGCAAAAGAAGAAGGGGATGGCCAAAAATGAGATGGCTAGATGGTATTGTAGATGCAATGGGCACAGAGCTGGATGGGCTGAGGAAGATGGTGGAGGACAGAGGTGCCTGGCGGACAATGGTCCATAGGGTTGCAAAGGGTCGGAATCGACTGTGCGACTGAACAACAATAAATAAAATTGTTTTAAATGTTCAGAAACCAGCCTGTTCAGAATATGGCAGGATATTACAACAAAGATTTTTCTTGCCATTACTGTATTACTATTATTTCCCCTCTTCTTTGTTCTTAATTGGATATAGCATACATGTTAAAATATTTTTTTAAAAAAATACTAGACTCAGTTAAACATTCTGGATTTAATACATAAGGTCTTGGACCAAGTATCTGATACCAGCTTTCCCTACCTGACCAAACTTGATAACTGATCATCATGAAAGGCCCACTAGTGATAGAGGCTACTGAAAACAAGTGGTCATTTTGGTTGTAGAGTTGTTTCTTTTAATTAGTCCACCCATTTTTTTATTTTACTTTTTTTTAAAAAATGTACATATTGATTTCTCACTGGGGACTCAGTTAAAACAACACAATAGTTACAATTAAAAATGTAACATTGAAAAAGATACAATATTGAAACACAGTTAATACATTAAAATACCATTACAAACATTTCAAAACACACTTTTTAAAGTCTGAATTTAATAAATGTAGCATCCCTAATCCCACAACTGGTCCAAATTACTTAAAAGCCTACTTTTAAAGGAAGGTCTGTCTGTGAATGGAAGAAAAAGAGCAAGCATGGCTCCCTAGGGGAGTGGATTCCACATCCCCAAACGTTTTGTTTGGCATAATTTGTGCCATTTTCCTTCAAGAAGAAACAAATTATTTACTTACATGAAATTCAGTATTAGATTTGCCTTCATGTTGACTACTAGTTTTTAGTATTTTACTGTAATACTAAAATTTCAATATTAGCATTTAGTCATTTTAGTTTTTTTGGTTTGAAATAATATGTGAATTGCCTTCATAGAAAGATGGAATAAATATTTTAAACATAAATCACTACACAAATAGACTGCACTTCATGCATTCTCCACAGGACTGCAGACCTGCTTAGTGACCCTGGCTGTTCCAAAGTATGAACTTATTGGCTGAGCTGCTAATGATGAACAGATGTCTTAGGCTAGGAGTTCTCAACCTTTTTAAGCCAGGGGCCGCGTCACGTTCCCTCAGATACTTTTGGGGGCCAGACAGCCATTTTGCCCTTCCTCTACCACACGGCACTTTCTGGTGTGGTGGAGGCATTGGGGGGGCACATGAAATGGTGCCACAGGCTGCACCCAGCCCACAGGCCGCAGGTTGAGAATCCCTATCTTAGGTTATGGCACACAGGATCTTTTAAGAGAGAAATTTCATTTTCCGAATAGGTCACTCAAGATATATGACAAGCAGGAGCTCAGCATGTCTATAAAAGTATTATTTCTGGGAATATCTGCATGTATCCGCCTTGTTACTTCTCCTCTTACCAGGCTGCATTTTCATCTCCAAAGGCTGAGGTATATTAATTCCTAAGCAGTTGCTTTATATTGTGTCAGAACAACTGATGTTAAGGTGGGCCATATGTCCTTCTTTAGAGAAGACTGGTCTGCTTTTCGATGATGTCCTTTGCAGTGATGGCTAAGTGGTCACCTTGGCACAGCAGGGAAAGTAGTACAGTAGTTTTGATTGGTAAATGTACAGTGTCTAAATATCTCTCTATTTTTAAAAGTAAAATGGTTTTGAGGGTGGTCATTTTGTAAGAAAAATGCAATTACACACACTGATACAAGCATTGATGGATGTTAGAATAAATATACACTAGTACCCCGGATAACGTTATGACTTGGTTCCACAAGTCCCGTCGTTATCCAGTTTTCAATGTTGTGCGATACATTGATCACACAATGTTTAAAAAAGCCATTTCCCTGGAGGCTGCAGCAAGCCAGAACGTCGGGATTTGAATCCTGACATTTTGGCTTGCTGCAGCCTCCAGGGAGGTGGGGGAACTTTGGAAACAGCTTGGATCGGGTCTTCCCACCTCCCTGGACCCGGCCGGGGGGGTGGGTGTCAGAGACCCCAAAATTGGTTTAAAAAAAAGTCTGTTTTTTTTTTTACCAATTTTGGGGTCTCTGACCCCCCTGCCGGGTCTAGGGAGGTGGGGAGACCCGATCCAAGCTGTTTCTGGGCTTCCCCGACGTCCTCAGCCAGTGCAGCAAGCCAGAATGTCGGGATTTGTATCCCGACATTCTGGCTTGCTACAGCCTCAAAGAGGGTGGGGGAACTTCAAAAATAGTGCACATCGGCTCTAGGGAGGTCGGGAGACCCGATGAGCCCTACAGCCTGATCCCCAGGATAAGTGGCTCGTCTTTGGGTGTGGGGTTGGTGGGTATATTTTAATGTGTATTTATTTTTAATGTTTATTTTTGTGTTTTATGTGTATTTCATGTGTATGTTTTGTGTTTTTATGTCTATTTAATTTGTATTTTATGTGTACTTATTTTTATGGTTTTTTTAAACTTTGGCTCTGCCCATGACATCATGACATTGGCTCCACCCACGACGTTGGCTCCACCCACAGTGTGGTAGTAATTTTTTTGGCTGCTCACCACTGTAGAAATTGCAGAACAAGTGAAGAGGAAAAAGCATAACAATCCAAAAATTGTTCCATTAAGAATCTGTAAATAAGCTTAAATTCCAAAACAGAAATGGAAAACTTTCAAAACCAATTAGAGGTAGAGGTTGTTGCTTGCCCTTTGTTTTATTTTGAACAATGAGCAGTTTATAATCTTTCATTATGACTAGTTTAAAAAAGGACCCACAGAGACAGACCATGTCGAGAACTCTATTTTCATTCACCTTCTGAGCAATGTGTTGAATTTGGCTTCAACAGATTATTTTTTGCCTAGTGAGCTACTGAATTTAGTCTCCAGCTTTTCCATTATGGAGATTATCATGTTTCTGTATGCTTTTATTCCAGGGGTTCACAACATTTTCCTGCCACAATCTGGACCGACCCCTAACACAGTTATGCAAGCCAGAAGCATGGTTCTTCCCAGTGCTTCTGTTTCTGTGACAGCATGCGCAATCACACAATTTTTTCAGCTGGTTTTGCAACCTCTGTCACTCACCATGGCGGCGGGAGGGTGTTTGGAGCAGTTTTGCTCCATTTTTGGATTATTATTTTTTTGCTGCATTTTCACTGTTTTGGCAGCAAAAATGCAGTGTTTTGGCATTTCCAGCTGGGATTTCCACCTCCCCTCTGGCAGAGAGGGGTGGTTGGGAAGTGGTGGTGACCAGGCTGTGCAGGGTGGGCCTTCCTCTCAATGGCATGCATGCCAGGAGAAAGGCTTCTGTGTGCCATTTCTGGCACACGTCATAGGTTTGCCACCAATGAACTAGGGTGATGAACTTTGTATGCTGTGTTTTAATTGGTTAAAACCCTGGAAGAAGAGGCATGAGTGAAAAAAAAAGATGTGTTTTGGTTGTATGGGAAGTGGAGGAGAAAGGCCATGATTTTGGATCACTGGCTACGATGGTGCTTGTGAGTAAAACATAGCAAAATGTAGTCAACTGTGTAAGTAGGCCAGGCCAGCCCAGAGAAAATATCTAGTTATGCTTTTCTTGTTTTATTTTCAGAAAGGGACTAGCAATTATATTCATCTCTTCTATTCTTCTGAATCTTTATAACTGTACATTACTTCTAAATAAATCTGATTGCATCCAGAAAAGCTCTCCCTGCCACTAAAGGTGCAAAAACGCTTTTAAAATGTAGCAAAAAAATTCCAAAAATTCCATTTCAAAAATGCTCTGTACAACCTCCTGCCACCATGGGAAGCAGCGGAGGCTGCAAAAGCAGCTCAAAAAATGACGTGATTGCACCAGCCACCGCAGCAGCAGAAACTGGAAGTGCCAAGATGGTGGGAGAAAATGCAGTTCCTATATTGGTAACACTAGTAAAGGTAAAGGTTTTGCTTGCTTGAAACCAGTTGTATCTGACTCTAGGGTTCAGTGCTCCTCTGTTTCAAAGCCGAAGAGCCAGCGCTGTCTGCTTCTGCAGACGTTTCCGTGGTCATGTGGCAGGCATGACTAGACACCGGAGACTAGACGCACGGAACACTGTTACCTTCCCACCGAAGTGGTCCCTATTTATCTACTTGCAATTTCTTGCTTTCGAACTGTTAGGTTGGCAGTAGCTGGGACAAAGACATGAGCTCATTCCGTCCTGCAGTACTTGGGAATCGAACTGCTGACTTTCCGCCTCCCAGTCAGCTTCTTAGCCACTTAAATTAATCCACACTGCAGGTCCTACCTAATCTAGCTAGTTTGTAAACATAAACTGTCAGTGATTGAAACCTATCATAGATTTCTCTAGCCTGGAGCAGGACCACAAGTACTCTGAAGCAGCTTGTGAGGCTTATTCTTACAGTCACAAGCTTGAAATTTTTATTGCATGGCTGGACACGTGGCAGCACAATCCAGTTCAATTTCTGGGTAACTCCATGTGCAAATATTTACATTATGTTCAATGAGATACAGGCCATAGCTTGTCAATCTGTTAACTGCTATAACATTTGGGACTCTTAACAGTAAAGTCTTGTTTCCCTTCATTGTTCTCCCTACTTTCTTCTTGTCCTGGAGCACTTTTTGTGTATTCAGTACATGCTATTTCCGGGAGAAAAGTTTAGAAGCTAGCTAATTTTGTTGTTGTTCATTCGCACAGTCGTTTCCAACCCTTTGCGACCCCATGGACCATTCTCCGCCAGGCACTCCTGTCTTCCACCATCCCCCTCAACTCGCTCAGCTCTGTGCTCATTGTCTCTACAATACCATCTAGCCATTTCATTTTGGGCCACCCCCTTCTTCTTTTGCCCTCCACCCTTACCAGCATCAAGGCTTTCTCAAGTGAATCCTCTCTTCTCATTTGATGTCCAAAGTACTTTAGCTTCATCTTTATTATTTGACCTTTTAAGGAGCAGTCAGGGTTGATTTCTTCTAAGATTGACCTATTTGTTCTCCTTGCTGTCCAGGGTACTCTAAAAACCCTCCTCCAACACCACATTTCAAAGGCATCTATTCTTCTGCGCTCAGCTTTCCTAATGGTCCAGCTCTCACAACCATATATTGCCACAGGGAATACCATCGCTTTGACTATACGAATTTTTGTTTGCAAGGTGATGTCTCTACTTTTAACTATGTTCCCCAGGTTTATCATAGCTTGTTTCTCAAGCATCAGTCGCCTTTTTATTTCGTGGCTGGAATCTCCATCTGCAGTGATCTTTGATCCTAAGAAAGTAAAATCTGTCACTGTTTCTACTTCTTCCCCATCTATTTTCCAGGGACTGATAGGGCCTATTGCCATTACAGTAATACCTCGGATAACGTTTACCTCGTTAAGTAATCTGGGGAAGAGAACTGGATCGAATAACGTTAAGGTCCTATGGGATGGATTGGATAACAACTGCTAAAGCCTGTGCGGTTACAATGTACCTCTATGGAGCTTTAAGGTTATCCAATCCATCCCTTAGGATTTTAACATGCATCGGATAACACTAAAAATCAGATAACACCAAGACTTGTGGAACCAAGTCTTAGCGTTACCTGAGGTATTACTATAGCTTGGTTTTCTTGATGTTGAGTCTCAAGCCAGCTTTTGCACTCTCTTCTTTCAATCTAAGCAGCAGCTTCTTTAGGTCTTCCTCACTTCCTGTCATTAAGGTAGTATCATTTGCATATCTAAAGTTGCTGATGTTTCTCCCAGCAATTTTGATCCCAACTTGTGATTCGTCCAACCCTGCATTGCGCATTATGTGCTCTGTATATAAGTTGAATAAGCAGGGTAACAAAATGCAGCCTTGTCTTACTCCTTTTCCTATTCCAAACCACTCTGTCCTTCCGTATTCTGTCCTAACTGTTGCTTTTTGACTCATGTACAGATTTCCCATGAGGCATATAAGCTAATAGCTTTTTAATATTTACATTGGTCCAAGTTACTGTTGTTAATCCTCTGCTGTTCTGAGCTCTTGTCAATCACTTCTAGAATTTAGAAGCAAATAAGAACACATTTCACTTCATATTTTCTCTCTGGGTCTTTTACTATCTTATAGGCTGTCTATTTAGTAGAAGTCCAATTGTGACATGCTTCTACTTAATGCTTTCTTGATTACACTTGTAACAATATTAACTGAGAATGTGGCTAACCAATTTCCCTGAATAATTAAGGATCAAACTGAGGTTCAAACCATGATTTGCCACTTTGACACAAGACTTTTGGTTAAACCTGTTCATTGGTACCATTATTGCTGAACTGTTAACCATGGTGAAGACTGGCTTAGGGAAGGGTTTCATTCAATTGAGGAGAAAGATGAAAACCCCTCTGGAACCACAACCACACTCCAATGATATAACCACTATTGCTGCTCAGCTCATTCAGAAATCTAACAGAACTGGAAAAATCTCATAAACTTTCATTTTGTATATAAAATTGCTTTTGTATCTGTTGTATTTCTACATTCATGCTTCTGACTAAAAAACAGAATAGGCTCAAGTTTTTTGTATTGATTTTTAAAAATAGTTAGGTGATAAATTAAACTTGTTTTACCCAATCATTTTATGCATTTCAGCATTACTATCTATTCCAGAGATTCTTGTCATCTTGTGATAGGTCAAAAAGTATGATGTGTTATTGTTCAGTCGCATAGTCGAGTCTGAACCTTTGCGACACCATGGACAGCTACACATCAGGCACCCCTATCCTCCATTATCCCATGCAACCTACTCAGCTCTACGCCCATTGCATCAGCAACACTAAAAAGTAAGATAGCCTCAGTTAATTTTTGTTGTTGTAGTTTCTAGAGTATTCAGGTATGGTTTGGTCTACCACCCTTTTGTTTTTCTTTTCTTTTCACTATATTTATAAAGCTCTCTTTTACATCACATTGCAAACAAATTGACTTTTTCCAAGTCAGCATATTCCATTTTACAGCTTTTACATCCATTTTTGTTGTTCAGTCGCACAGTCGATTCCAACCCTCTGCGACCCCATGGACCACTGTCCGCCAGGCACTCCTGTCCTCCACCATCCCCCTCAACTCGCTCAGCTCTGTGCCCATTGTCTCCACAATACCATCTAGCCATCTCATCTTGGGCCGGCCCCTTCTTCTTTTGCCCTCGACCTTTCCAAGCATCAAGGCTTTCTCAAGTGAATCCTCTCTTCTCATTTGATATCCAAAGTACTTTAGCTTCATCTTTATTATTTGACCTTCTAAGGAGCAGTCAGGGTTGATTTCTTCTAAGATTGACCTATTTGTTCTCCTCGCTGTCCAGGGGACTCTCAAAACCCTTCTCCAACACCACATCTGAAAGGCGTCTATTCTTCTGCGCTCAGCTTTCCTAATGGTTCATTAGTAATACTATAAAATACTAATCAATTAATAATAACAAGCCAAGTGAGATGATATGTGGCCTCATTGCTTAGCAGTGTTCTGTATTTTCTTACTGGTCAGAAAGAAGTGCAGTCTGCATCTGCTGGTTCAAATGTTGTAGCACAAATCTTAAAAAACTGATTTTATTCTTTTTTAAATTTTTAATTGGTTATGTTTTTAAATCATATATTTTAACTACATTTTAAGCATTCAGATTTTCAAAGTTTCCCTCCATTTTCCTGTGCTGGTCGTTGTCCGTAATAAAGCGATTGATTGATTGTACAAGTCTTGGCTTTCAATGCATAGCCTTTTACAAGACAATTTTTCATAGCTACTCTTTGTAGTCTCAATCTTATGATTTCTAGACTGCAGTTTCCATTTGGACTGATGACTGAACCAAGGTACAGTCAAACTTCGCATAAAGAGCACCTCGCTTAAAGAGTAACTCGCTTAAAGAGCAGAATTTTCTCTGAATGTTCGCTTCACTTAACAAATAAAACCAACCAAAAACTCGCTTAACAAATAAATTGGGGTTCACAATCCCCCCCACAATTGGTCACTTACAATGGTGTTTCGCTTAAAGAGCAAATTCGCTTAAAGAGCAGCCCTGTGGAACACATTATGCTCTTTAAGCAAGGTACAACTGTATAGGAAAACTTTAGCAATGTTGATGATTATTTTCAATATTAACATTATATAATTCAAGTATAGTCAAGATTTTTGTCTTTGTAAGGTTTATTTGTAAAACTTTGGCAGCACATGCAGTATACTAAAATCATAACGGCACAGAGGAGATTAGCATGGCCCCTGGGCAAGGATGACACTTCTGAACTTTTTTGTTTTAATTTTCCTAGAAGCTGCTTTCTGCTGGTAATATGATATCACTTCCATATATTAAATTACTGAAGTTCCTTCTTTCAGTGTTCACTCCTTGTTCATTTGAATCCAGCACATTTTGCATGATGTGTTTTGCATATGGATAGAACAGATGGGGAGATAAAATACACTCTTGTTTGGCACCGTGTGCAAATCTGAAACCACTCTGTTTATTCACAGTCCATCTTAATAGTAGTTTCTTGCCCAAAGTATAGATTGTGCTTCGGCCAAATATTGTAGGACACCATTTCTTTCAGAAGGTTTAGGACAGTGGAGGTGAACCTATGACACATGTGTCAGAGGGGGCACTTAGAGCCTTCTCTGTGGGCACACATGCTGTGGCCCCAGCGAGATGAGGAGACCAGACACCCCACATACACCCTCCTATACTTCCAATCATGTGTTTGTGTGTGCACATTGCCCTATGCCTAGGCGAAAGAAGTAGCGGCAACGTACAGGCAGGCACTGTGCATACACCGCTTGAGGCACTCTGGTAATGTCACGTAGGTGCACGTGCACATTTTCTCCATAGGTTGGTGCCTGCCTGTGCGCCACATCCACCTCCTTGGGCACTTTGTCTAAAAGGTACAAGGTATCTTTGTTCTCTACAAATCTTATTTTAGTTTGTCCTTCTTACTCACTCTCATTGGCAGTACTTGATGAATCAATATGCCAGGCCATACAGTGACCTCTAGCACTAAAGGACAACCCATATCTCTAATCTGTTCTCAAAACTACTATAACCCCCATGCTACCTTAAGCTAGACGAAAATGAAGAGACAGAAGATTCCTCCTGCAAACTGGGACCACGGGAAAAGAGTTAGCTAAGCCTCAATGGAAAGAAATCTAGTGTCGTTGGAAAAGGACAGAAAGATTAAAATTTGAATGAAAACTTTTTGTCCCATGCAAAATATGACTGCTGTGAGAGCATCTCCTACATGAGAAAGCATGTCTTCCTTGCACTTTAGAGAATGGACCTATTAGAGTAAGTACAATATTACTGTATTATATCTTTCTCTTACAGTGGAGGACATCCTTACTCAAGGACATGCCAAAGCACGAGCTTGTCATGTGGATGAAAATATTCTACTCATAAAATACATGGATGTCTATCCAGTGATGGGATGTTCCTGGTTCGCACCGGTTTGCCGAACCGGTAGCAACCACCCGGGAATTTTTTTTTCTTTTGAGGCATCCAGTTCGGACCCCTCACCAGGATTTTTTTTTTTTAATTTGGAGCCAAAATGGTTTCCGGGAACTGTGCATGCATCAAACCTTTATTTGATGCATGTGCAGTTCCCGGCAGGCATTTTGGCTGCCAGGAAAGGAAGGGCCTAGGGAGCGCCTGAAGAAGCGGCGGCAGCCTTTCCACGCCTGGCCCCGCTGCCCCACCAGGACACCGTGCCATTGCAGTGTTTTGCTGCCACAGCGGTTTGCCATTGCACCACCACTTCCAAGGGTAAGTGAGGGGTTTGTGTTTGGAGTGGGTGGGTGGGTTTATTTGGGGTGGGGGGGTGGATGTATTTTTATATATTTTTTATTTTATTTCTTTATTTCTTTTATTTATTTACGGGTTTGTGTTGTGGTTGTTTGGTTGGTTGGTTGGTTTGAGGGGTATTTGTGTGTTTATTTTAATTTTATTTATTTTATATTTTTGGCCCCGCCCACAACATCATGATGATGGCTCCGCCCATGATGTTAGTTCCACCCCCACTGTGATGATGTCACGGTGGGGTAGTAAAATTTTTGCCATCCCATCACTGTGTCTATCCTAGCGTTATGACAGGGCACCATTCAAAAAAGTGATATCTAGCCATGCTCTGGATACAGTCTATTGAGGCCTTAGTGCTCTACTACCTCCTCTGCTGCTTACATAGATGAGCAATTTTTCTTTCTTTTTTTAAAATCCCTGAGAAACAGAGGGGGGAGGGATGGGGGGGGAGAAATCTTGATGACAAATGCTCTAAGCTTTACTCAGCTTACTCCAGCCTAGAGGGAGAAAAAAAACCCACCTTCTTTCTACCAGTACCAATTATTTTTGTTTTCTTTCCTGCTGGTATCAGAGGGAGAAAAAAGAGCAATACAGTACCTGCAGAGTTACTGTATTCTTGTCCCTGCTTCAATTTTGCCTGTGATATAACTGAGGAAGGAGGAGGTTTTAGATCCCAGAGATCCAAAGAAATACCTCTATAAGGGCCTCTTTTCCTTACCATTACTTCACCTCAGCTGAAAGAATAGCTACTGTGACAGAAAACTCCATTACTATCAAGGGAGAAGTCCTTCTTTGGCCCTAAAGGTCAAGGTGCAATATTAGGGATGTGAAGATACAGTAAAACCTCATATAACACTAAAACCTGGTTCCACAAGTCTTCGTGTTATATGATTTTTCGTGTTATCTGATCCTCTATGGGATCCATAGAGATACATTGTAACCACATAGGCTTTCGCGGTTGTTATCTGAAGCATCCCATAGGATCTTAATGTTATCTGATGCAATTCTTCCCCCCAGATTCCTTGATGTTATGCGATTTTCGTGTTATTCGATACTAATGTTATATGAGGTATTACTGTATCTCACTGCCAAGATTCAAATCGAGACTGGGTGTCTCATGACAGCTGCTTTCACTTTCTCCAGCCCCCTCAAGAGATGTCAACAGCAAGAAAATAGAGAACTTTTACATGTGTGACTAAATGGGGAGAAAGCCCACTCTGATGGAGAGAAAAAAACAACCAAAGTTTTTTTAAAATTTGACTATTCAAGGATGAACAGATTTACATCTCTACTCCTCCTCCTCATTATTATACTGCCCTACGCAGTAGGACCAACTCAGGGCAGTTCACAAACACATATAAAGTTACAAGATCATAAACATAACATGTAAATATCATAAATAATCAATATCAGTACCACAAAACATCAAAATATCATTACAGTATCAAAAAATTAAATAAGCATCAATCTCAAGTAATAATAAAAAATTTCCAAATCTCAATCAAGTTTACACAAAAAATTACAAAAATTACAAAAAATACTAATACACAAAATAGAAAACTAAGAAAAAACAAAATAATTGCTAAATCCCGCGAGAAGTGACAAGCATCTCTGGCCGGCCGCAAATGTTCCTGGTGGCAACGTGAAAAGTCCTGCCACTGCAGTGGCTCTTAAATCCCAAGCCTGGGCAGGGACCCGGGGACAGGTGGAGGAATGCTGGGGCAGGATGTAGTGGCGGCCTCTCTGCCTGGTCGCAAAGCTAGTATCCTGGATCCCTGGATCATACTCCCAGAAACCACAGAATTGCACCTTTAATTACGTTCAAAGTCGGTAGTCAAGATGAAACATATCATATTGAGAAAACTCGTCCACATGGCATGGCAATTATAAAAGTCTGTTATTCATGTGCATGCTTCTAGCATACCCACATTAGAGAAAATGTTGAATGCCTTGATTATAAGCTTTAAATGCTAAATGACAAAGCAGAAGAAGAAGAAGAAGAAGAAGAAAGGGGAGTACTTTTTTGCAAGTTGAGCATGGAGGGGAATTCCATTGGCTGAACAAAGCAAAAGTACTCATGTAAAGGATTGCAATAGCCTTTAATTCTGAAAGTGAAAACTAGTATTCAATGAACTACTGTTAATAAGATTAAATAGAAATTGAATTTCTGTAGTGACCATAATGTACTCAATATGCTTGGAGAAAAGGGAATTGTGATATAAACATTTGGAGACACATCAGAGAATTGTCTTTACTGATATTGCTTTTCCTATTCTGATCTTACTGACAATAAGTGAAATGTATTGCCACTAAAGTAAAACATAATCTTTAATTAAAAGCTGCATTGTGCAGACATTTTAAAATCAGCAATGATATCTGACAGCAGGATAGTTTAGAGCGGGGATTTTCAACCTGTGGCCTGCAGGCCAGATGCAGCCCACGGCACCATTTCATGTTGCCCTCCACCGCCTCAACCACACCCAGAAGTGCCATGTGGTGAAGGAAGGGCAAAATGGCTGCCTGGCCCCCAAAGCTGCCTGAGAGAGTGTGACCTGGCCCCCAGCTTTCAAAGGTTGAGAACTCCTGGTTTAGTGATTACTTATTCATAAGGTAGCCATAAGTCAGAAGGAATCTGATGTGATATAACAGTAGCAACAATGTCTGAGTTACTAGTATTTTTTTAAAAAACATGTGAGACATCTAATGAAGTCTGGGATCCTAGGAATTACTTTTAATTATTCTAGGGGTTTTAATTCTGCCAGCAAAGCCTTTTATAAACTTTAAAATAGACATACAAAACTACTGGGACCCTTTCACTACATGAAAGTGCCCAAGGTTTCAAAACATTTTGTATCGAACAGTATTGTATGTGTGAATGAATGAACATTAATCTTACCATTTTATCTACTTCTCTTCATAAACATATACTATATGTGCTTAATCCAATAGACTTAGTCTGCAGCTGAAAATATGAAAGTTAACGAAAACTATGGTTTCTCTTTCAGTTACCTTTTTAGAAAATGCAGATGTAATCGGGTGCCACTAGGTGGCACAACAGCGCTAATAAACCATTGCCATTAGTACACAAATACTGTACTGTATAGGAAATGTAAAGGCTTTTATTATTTATTTATTTATTTATTTATTAGTTCAAATTTATATTGCCGCCCACTCGCTGTGGCAACTTCTAGACAATGTCAGTTATAGTAAGGATTTTTCCCCAAAAGGAAGAAGACGTGGTTTTAATACCTTAAAGCTGCTGCATCAAAAAGACTTTTTCCCCCAATTTTATTATAAAAATGGTGTATTTTTTATATTTTTTCATCCTGTCTAAACATTACTCTTCAATATGGCTAAGCAACTCCTGTAGATTAGAGAAAATGTGTTGCTACTTAATGTCACATAAACTGAGAACAGAAACATTTTGGTTTCCACTTAGGGGAATTTTCATATTCAATTAAAAGTTAAAACATAGTTCTTTTACATTATCATGACCAGAAAACTTCTTATACTGCTCAAAACAATTACTTCTCAAATCATTTTTTAAAATTTATAATTCATTTCATTTCAGGATTGCCATTCCCTCCCCAAAAATGTATGTCCCATGTCTTGAACACCAGGGTTAAAAGGCTCAACTTCAGCATCCTTCTCACAAAGCTGTTTCGTAGGCTTTATAACTAACGTTAAATTTCATTTTTTTTTCTTTCATCAGTCCAGATTGTTCTAACCCTCATGTAACAAACCTTATTCACAGTGCAAACAAAGATACTGTATCAGAAATGTCAACAGGAAAGAAAACATGTAGCTGGAAAAGGAAATAAAAACATATACTGTAACTCTGTTCCTCCAGATCTTTAGTGTGTAAACATCCTGGGACATAAACTTAAGAGTCATAATTTTAATTTTGGCCCACTCATTGGACTCATGATACTTCCTGAATATGTGCATGATGAAAACCTAACATTTACCCAGTGATGGGATGTAACAGGTTCTCACCAGTTCTCCAGAATCGGTAGTAACTTTTCCCAGTGTCCCGGAGAACCGGTAGCAGTTTTTTGGGGGAACCACCTTCGGGGCTTACCTTTTCACTTGGTGTGCATGCATGCCTACAGTGCTTGGCGCGTATGCACGGCCTCCTTGCTATCCTTGTGTTCTGGGTGGGTGGGTGGGTTGAGGTGTGTGTGCTTATTTTTATTTTATTATTTTTTATTTGGCTCCGCCCATGTCATGATGTGAGCTCCGCCCACACTGTGATGATGTCACGGTGGGGTAGTAAAATTTTTGACATCCCACCACTGCATTTACCTCTGGGCATTGATTTCAACAAAAGAGAAGATGGCAAAGTTTGACAGTATGGTAGGTGGTGATGGGGTTTGGAAATTATTTATTAAGATGCTAGACTACCCCCGCCCCCCCCCCAAAAAAAAAACACAACACACCCTTTTACCCCACATCAATTTTAATTTAGATTACATCTCAAATAAAATGCAGGTCCAATCCAAACTGAAAGAGTTTCAATTTTGAGGTACAAGTTGACTGAGGAGGGGGCAATGAGGAAGTCTCTCGAATGATCAGGGATGCCATTTTGGGATGCCAGATGCAAGTGGAAGTCCCAGATCTTTCCCTTACCCCAAAAGCTGTACGAGGAGAAGAGCATCAGCAACAAAGTATACCAAGAATGGCTGAACATCTAGTTTGTATTGGTTTCTGGCAAATGTGTGCACTGCTACAAGCAGGCCCTGCGCTAAATGGAGGCCCAATCATTGCTTTCCACCACCTCAGTAAGTTCATTTTAAACGTTTGGTGGAATCACCACTACTACAAGTTTTTCAAAACATGATTTTTATTCACATTTCCTAATGCAAAGTCAATGTATCCTCCAGAAACTCTATTATTGTGAAGGTATTTCTTTCAGCCTCAAATGAAAGTGACGTTGTTAGATAATGTCTGTTCAGAAAAAGTATTGCTCCATCTTCACTAGATGGGCTACATTCTGTATGTCTCATTTATCCAACCATGTTTTTAGAACCCAAAATGGTTTCAGTGGCACAGAACATCTCTCACAAGCTTACTTTGTTGATTTAGTTACAACCTTTTCTTGAGAGACAACCTCTATTTCAACAATGAACGATCCTGTAAACTTTTGCAGTAACTCAAGGAGTTGGAACACCTGGTTGCAGGAGCAAGGGGTGTGAATCCTCATTGTGCCTCTTAGGAGAGAGGCCAGCAGAGATCACCTGGAAGAGCATGTGTGCCTGGTGCAGTTATTTTGATTTTATTATTTATATTCTACCTGTCTTGGGATCTTTTCCTACTTGGGGCAGCATACAATAAGAAATTTCCAATACAATATACAAACAGACATAATACTATAAACAAACCAGTTAAACACATTCCCATCTGTGTAGCCTTATGCAAGGTTCATGGTCCCAGAGCGCCACCAGAAGGAGGTATTGGAATACCTGACTTGGTTTTCACCAAGTAGGGCGGCATATAAATCAAAATGAATGAATGAATGAATGAAAATATTATTTCTGGGTACTTTACAACTAGTAAACTCAGAGGATCACTGTAAATCACAATCAACTAGACACCATATAATAGGGATCAAATTATGCGACTGAAAACATATTGAGATAGAGTAGCCAGAAAATACTGATGAATCAAATGACTGTAGTAGTTATTGCCGATGTAATCTGGTATAGTAACTTGAGATTCTGACATAGTTATTAGTGCTTTAATTAAGGGAATGTATTAGAGCAGGGGTTCTCAAACTACGGCCCAGGGGCCAGATGCAGGCCATGACACCATTTCACGTGGTCTACCACCACCTCCACTACACCTAGAAGTGCCATGTGTGGCAGGCAGGGCAAAATGGCTGTCTGGCCCACAAAGCTGTCTGAGGGAGCATGACCCGGCCCTCGGCTTGAAAAGGTAGAGAATCTCTGCATTAGAGCATTCTAAAAGAAATTTCCAAGTTCATTCCAAATTACAAATCCACTGACATCACTTGCATGGGGAGAAAAAAGGAAAGTAAGCAAATAGCATCAAGGGAAACAGTGGTGCTGAAGGCAGAAATTACAGAGCAGTAAAATAAAAGAAGTGTGATTTGCCTCTCTGACCTCACTTGGAAAGTATGCAACTACAGCATTTCTATTGGTATCAATGAACAATGTTCATCCTTTTGGCATACACAGATATGCAGTACCGTAAACTCTACATTATTTGAACTTCCTAATTTGACACTCTAAAACACCCTCTGTAAGTGCATCAGCTGATGGAAAAACATATTTATATCACAGAGCTGCACAACTTAAAATTATGGATGTATATAGAATATAGGTAAACTTCAAACTGAATGAAATGTTAAAACAATTAATTAGGTTGACAAGAAGCAGAATACAGTAATACCTCATATAACATTAGTATCGAATAACACGAAAATCGCATAACATCAAGGAATCTGGGGGGAAGAATTGCATCAGATAACATTAAGATCCTATGGGATGCTTCAGATAACAACCGCGAAAGCCTGTGTGGTTACAATGTATCTCTATGGATCCCATAGAGGATCAGATAACACTAAAAATCAATTGACAAAATCTGTTGGTTTTGCTATCCATAGGTTTGGGTTAGCCTCTTCTGATTACACATTTAGAGTTTGAGAGGTAAGCAGGAAAATTTCCTTGATTTCAGCCATCATCTAGATCAGTGTTTGCCAACCTTTGATTTGTGGAGTTCAATTCCCAGAAGCCTAACTCAATTCCCCAAAGCACTGATCAACCAATGCACTGACTTAGGGTTCTGGGAATTGAAGTCCCCCTGTGAGGCGAGTGTCCCCTATGTTGGGAACCACTAATCTAGAGGTTTTGTGTCCATGAAGTGGATTGGTTTGATGCTGTATTATTTTACTTCATTTGTTGTTTGCTAGGATCCCTTGAAGTACTTCCAGATGGGCAATGCCTGCCAAATAATTGACTTTTTCAGTGGGTTAGCTGTCATGCACCCAGTAATAACTCTGCATCATTCATTTAGAGCAGGGGTTTGCAACCTACAGCCCATGTGTTGAACCTGGGGGCCCTGCTGTTCAATCCATCCCATGACGACGACTACCATGGAAGTGGACACACTCATGCATGTACAAAAGTGCACGTCGCCATTGTGTCCGGCCTGCAACGTGGTCTGAGGGGGAGTTGTCCGGCCCGTGGTGTGGTAAGGTTGGGAACCCCTGATTTACAGCTAGATCCACTTGTTTAGCACTTATTGATTTGTCTCATGATGGCGAACCTTGGTACTCCCAGTGTTCTTGGACTTCAATTACCAGAAACCCAAGTTAGCACTTCTGCTGATCAAGGCTTCTGGGGATTGAAGTTCAGGAACAGCTGGAGTGCCAAGGATTGCCATCACAGAATAGGATGCCAGCATATTCTGCTGTTGAGTACTGCAGGGAAAGTGCTGTTCTTCATATTGTTTGTGGATATGCATCTCAGTCTCAACGAGCCAGTTTCCTAGGTGTGTTATTTCTGGTAGCAACTTTCTGTTTGGTGTTTGGACTCTGTTTTTTGTAACCTGGTTTATTGCACCAGTCAATAAGATGATAGCAGCACTTAATAGTTTTACTATTAATTGTGTCATTAGAAGAACAGCATCCATTTTTGTTAGTGGCTGTTGAACTCTCTAACTAGAAAGTAACTGTTTTGGTTATCCATGTTAGATGGCTTCTTAAAGCATAATGGTATATTAAGTGTTTTATAAATCAATGTTACTATATACGAAACCACTTCAACCATCATGAGTTCTATGTTGTTCTCTTCTGTAATATGTGGTCTTACAAAAATGACACTTCTGCATCGTCTATGAAGCCTCCCAGCCACTAGATACATCCCAGAAACCTTTGGTCAATGCTGATCAGTTCCCCCGTGAATTTCCTGGATACAAAGGATGTCACATTTCTATTTATGGCAAAGTAAAGCCAAGAATTCCTCTTTGGATGAAGAGTTTCTCTATATATTATTAGAAATTACTGATACAGTAAAACAACTGGATCGGATAACGCTAAAATCGCATAATGTTAAGTAATCTGGGGAGGAGAATTGGATCGAATAATGTTAAGGTCCTATGAGATGGATCGGATAACAACCGCTAAAGCCTGTGCGGTTACAATGTATCTCTATGGAACTTTAATATTATCCGATCCATCCCATAGGATTTTAACATGGATTGGATAACACTAAAAATCGGATAACACCAAGACTTGTGGAACCAAGTTTTAGCATTATCCGGTGTTTTACTGTATGTGTGGTCCTAAAAAGGACCATTGAATCATTTCACTCATCAGCAAGTTTACAGTGCAATGCCTGAGTGTGCTCTCAAGAGTGCCATTCACCAAGCCATTTTATACTAGCTGACCTTAAAGAAATGTTGGAAGTTATAAAGTGAAGTAGGTGACTGTTTGTCCAGATGTCATATTTGTACATATTTCCACACTCCCTCCACTGATCCCTTTTTGTGGGCACGCGTGCTGTTTCCCCAGCAGAGACCACCCCGTCCCTCTGCCCAGCAGCCCAATGGAAACACTTCCTCCCTCCCCCAGCAGTTTGGCCTGTCCCTCTGCCCAGCAGCCCAATGGGAGTGCTTCCCACCTCCCCCAGCACAAAGTGGGTTTTGGGTTGCAGTTTGGGCATTCAGTCTCTTAAAATTTCACCATCACTGCTTTATAATATCAAAGAAAGTGCAATGAAGAACTTTATACAATTTAAAATACTGAAAGTTAGGTTGACAGCTTAAGTAAGCCACCTCCCCACTTTATTTTGTGAATGTGACATCAAGCCAGAACATTATTCAGCTTACAGGTCTTTTAAACTACAGTCAAACCTCGCTTAAAGAGTAACTCGCTTTAAGAGCAGAATTTTCTCTGAATGTTCGCTTTGCTTAACAAATAAAACCAACCAAAAACTTACTTAACAAATAAATCAGGGTTCGGTATCCTCCACACACACACACACAATTGGTCATTTACAATGGTGTTTCGCTTAAAGAGCAAACTCGCTTAAAGAGCAACCCTGTGGAACACATTATGCTCTTTAAGCGAGGTATAACTGTATTTCAATAACCTCAGTACATTGTGAGAATTACTTCCCTCCGGCATACATTTATTCTAGCAAACCTCTGGTAGCAGTCACATTAAAATTTCTGACAAGTTGGTTGCTGCTTTCTAACCCAGTATACAAATAATTTTACTTCTATTTACAACACAACTTCCATTCCAGTTATTCAAAAGAAAACACTGAGTTATTTAAATGTTGAAAAAACAAACATACCGAACCATTACCAAGCTGAAATATATGTGAATTGAGCAAACAAATAAAACACCAGTTTTCTGGGTTTATTGAAAGGTAGTTAAATCATAAAACTGGAAGAATATATATGAAAAAGTTTATTGTCATTTATGCATACAGAACTGTTTGACCATGATCATGTGAATTACTTAACCCATAACCATGTACCTTTCAATGCTCTTCACTCCTCCATACATTGTTTTACCACAAAATTTCTGTATACTGTATACTGAAACTATGTTTCTCTGTTCTTACTGCAAGCTCCAAGCTATTTTCTTGGATCTATGAGACGTTTTTGTTGTAATCATGTATAAAATTTAGCAGACATTTTACATTCACCTCAACAATTATTTCACAATACTGTACTGTACAGTAGTATATAACGAACACATCATATAGCGAAAAATTCACACAACGAAGCGTCCGTTATGCAATGGCGATACCCCGGATAACAAATTTTTTCCTGTTATGCAGGGTTTTTGGCAACTGGCATACCCGCTTAACGGGAACCCCGGTTAACAAACTTTTTTTTTTTGTTATGCGGGGCATTTCCCATAGGAAACCGCATAATGAAAAAAAAAACACATAGCGAAGAGCTTCATGGAACGGAGTTTTTTCATTATGCAGGGTTCTACTGTATATTAGTTCAGCACAACTCAGTGCTTTCTATTGAGTGACACTCTCTTCTCTCTTCATCAAGATAGTTTAAGGTAAATCCTACTCTTTAAGTGAAAAGAGTTAGAAATACAATAAATAAATAAGTTCAATTATACTTCTACTCAGCTGCAGTTGCAGTGGATGAAACTGAGTTTACCTGTGAATCACATGGATAACACTGGATCACAAAAAATAAATATTGTATGTTATTTGGTCTAATCCATGTGTCTTATACAAAGTGTGCTGAATCCAAATCTGAATCAAATTCTTCCTAGGACATCAGGATCTTAAGTAAACAAATCTCACCCTCTTCGTTAGATTCTTGTGTTGATCATGTGGGGTATATTTGCCACAAATGTAGCAAAAATTGTCTGGTTTATTAACACAGCTGCACCTACTCATCTTTAGCTCAAAACTGACTCACTATGGTCTAGCTGTACTATCCAATAATATGGTTTTGCACTAGAGACAAGCCCTTGGTCCATCTTGCCTTATATACCTATTTCTGACGTCAGCTCACTGACATGCCCACTGCTGGAAAATGCATGCCATCAGGGGACGTGATTCAGCTGAGACAGCAGTAGGCATAGTGGTAGCTGCAACTGTTATAATGTTCCTTTGTAAAAATACATTACCCAATACAGTAAAACCTCATATAACACTAAAACCTGGTTCCACAAGTCTTCGTGTTATATGATTTTTCGTGTTATCTGATCCTCTATGGGATCCATAGAGATACATTGTAACCACACAGGCTTTCGCGGTTGTTATCTGAAGCATCCCATAGGATCTTAATGTTATCTGATGCAATTCTTCCCCCCAGATTCCTTGATGTTATGCGATTTTCGTGTTATTCGATACTAATGTTATATGAGGTATTACTGTACCATTTGAATAGCTATAGCATGCCTATAACTTTAAATCTGTATGTGATAAGCAAATTCTGAGTTCAGATTTTGAATCATCACACTCGATATCATGTAAATCACATGTGTTATTCCCAGTAGCAAAATTGTTGTTGTGGAGTGTAATTAGAGCCCACTTAATCTCTATCTAATAACAATACTCAAACACAGGTTTTGTATATTATAGTGTACACCATCAAAGAGAACAGTTTGGATCCCATCAGAACAGCTTAACTCTTAGTTTGTACAAAGAGTGGTTAACATCCTGTTCATGCCAGCATGAGACAAAATTATATTAACATAAATGTGCAGGACATTACTCCTGGCAAAAAAAAGAGACTGTGTCATGCAATTGCAGAAATGGTTGCATGTCCCCAGCATGACCATCTCCACAAGACACAATAAGAAGTGCTTTGGGAATCATATTTCTGCCTTAGAGGTTTCATATGTACCATGGATTCAACCTAGAGTTGTGAGCACATAGCTGAGGACAAAAGGATTTTATACATTACTGTACAGTATTACCACGATGTAAGCATTAAATTTTCACAAATACTTCAAATACACTTCTGAGCTGCAGAATTTAAAAAATGTATTTAACAATGAAACAAAGCTACTTTAATTCACATAAATTTAAAGTTATATAGGAGGTAAAGGTCTCCCTTGCTCGAATGCCAGTCGTATTCGACTGTAGGGTTCAGTGGTCATTTGTTTCATAGCTGAAGAACCAGCACTGTCTGCGTCTGCAGATGTTTCTGTGGACATGTGGCAATCATGCCTAGATACCGAAGTGCACGGAATGCTGTTTACCTTCCCACCTAAGTGGTCCCTATTTATCTACTTGCAATTTCTTGCTTTCAAACAGGACTTGCAAAGCAAGTAAAATGGTTTCACCAGTTTCTCCCCTCTATGGAGTTTCTATGGCCACGAAGGGAATTGAACCCTAGTCTCTGGAGTTGTAGTATATTACTCTATCTACTATACCACACTAGGAAACCCAACATAACTTTACACCTTTGTAAACGTGCCAGGTGACTCATCCTCACAACCAGGATTGCACAAGTCAATTATACAGTCACACAGTTCCTGTTTCGATTGATTGTGCAAGGTATCGGCACAAGTGCTTTGTAAACAGCAATTCTGCCCTGACACAATTGCAGTCACTGTGTTCCTTGGCTACAACAGCCACTCATGCCATCCTACAGAGGAGTCCTCAGGTCAGAGTGTTTGATATTCCACATCTTACATATATGAATACTAGTACTGTACCTGGTCTAGTATCCAGCATCTTGAGCCTCACCTTTTTAAAGCAACTAATCTTTAAGGCTATAAAGATAAGATTGAAACAGGCCTTGTGCAATCCCAGAAATGAGAGCAAGTAATGAGCAAGAAACATTTTCACTGATTGGCTTATTTTACCTTGACATTGATTAGCAGAAATATATAATGCAGCCATTTAAGTAAACAATAACTTAGTTTTCTAATTTAGACAACATAAAGAATCCAGCTTTTCTTAGTAAAGAATACATGTTGATAGTAGACTGAGACTTTTTAAACTACTGTAAAACCAAATAACATATAGCTTTGACAGACCTAGTTCTCCTCTAGGAAAGTGTCTTGACTTAATGTTTGTGGCATGAGTCTGATACAGGGTGCAAGAATTATCCACCACAACAGATGTCATTAACTGCAATCCATTGCAAGGATCAACATTCATGATCTAATTCCTGAACTACTCCCACTCAAACATGAGTCACACATACTAAGTGGATGTATCAGTTTATGCTTTAAAAATGCAGAAGGATGATTGGAAGAGCATGAGTATATTGAGTCACTCTGGTTTGCATACAAACATATTTTACATACACATAAACTGTATAAAACATTTCAAGAGAGTTTCAGTAAACTGAAGTTTCAGACTAACTGAAGCAAACACATTTTACTGAATATTGTGTTCAGACAATTGCATACTGCCTCCGCTTCAAAAGCTCATGAAATTCGCATTTACATTATAATTACAGCCCTAGCTTCACATTATGTGTACAGGCTCCTTATCATTACTCTACCACCCAAATGTTGTCAAGCATTATGGTGTAATGAAACCAACTAAGGCTGAACTGCTAAGTAAGTCCAAGTTGCTCTGAGATGACAGGTCAGTAATTCTATTTTCTCTGTATTTACATCTGGAGTAGACCACCATCTTGAGTAAAAATAAAAACACAACCTAGGTTCACCTGCCTGCTAGCCAGCCGGTTGTTTCAGCTGCCAGTATGTAGGACTGCCGCTCTTCCCAACTAAGCGTCTCTTTGTCTTGGCACTTTGGAGTATTTAGACCAGAGGTTTTCAACCTGCAGCCTGATGCAGCCCACGGTGCCATTTCATGTGCCCCCCACCTCCACCACACCCTGAAGTGCCATGTGGTGGAGGAAGGGCAAAATGGCCATCTGGTCCCCGAAGCTGTCTGAGGGAGCATGACCCAGCCCCCGGCTTTAAAAGGTTGAGAACTCCTGATTTAGACCATCAAGTTATCTCAGGATTGTGAATCAGCTGTAGTTCCAACTGCCCTTCAATCTGTTGGCTTGATGCCTGATGCCTGAAGAAGGAGGCTACAGAAACTGACTCAACTTGGGAAAGTCTGACACTGATAGGCACAAGATCAAAGGGAGGTTTTCCTGTAGGGAAACCATTTTAGGGGGAGTTTAAAGGGCCAGGCCCCCTATTTAATTGAACTGAAGGCCATTTGTTTGCTATTGCCTGGCATTTTAACATTGGAAGATGACTTCTATTATAGAGGAAGTACTGTACAGTAGAACTCCGTATAACGAATGCCTCGTACAGCAATTAAATCATACCACGAGGATTTGAAAAAACATTGTGCTCCGTATAACAACTAAAATTGTTGTTGTTGTATGATTTTTCTCATAGAGATATTCGTTGTACAATGCATCCCATAGGATGCATTTTTCTCATAGAGATATTCGTTGTACAATGCATCCCATAGGAAAAATCGCGCTATATGATGCATGCATCGTATAGCAATTTTTTCATACAACTAGCCCTGTGGAACGAATTAAAATTGTTGTAAGAGGTATCAAAGTATTTTCAAAGAATTGAGAGTTCTGAAGGTGAACAGGCATTTATAGCATCATACAAGAGGGACTAGAAAAGGTTTGTTTTCTATTTTCCCCAAACTTTCCCTCAAAAAAAGGTAGTCTAGATAGCTGGGCAATAGGTTGAAAATGGTGCTGCTAAATGCCAGGTCAATGCCAGGTATGCATGCTGACCTGGCTTGTATGATAGAGACAGGGAATTAATCTGTCCTGGATTTGCCCACCAGGATATTCTATTTAGCAGCACAAAATACCTGGGAGGTGAAGAAGAGGAGTCACAGGAGTCTTTCATGATTCTATTTCTCTTAACAGGTAGGCTGTCCCACAGTCTGGTGGGTATGAGTGTTTGCTCATTTTAAAGTGGGGACTCAAAACGGAACAGGAATTCCATTGGTGTGCGGCTGATCCTGTTGCTCAACATTTTCCCTATCTCTGCTATCTTCACGGATCTCAGGATTTATGCTGGAGTTTTCACTTGTGGTATTAGGAGATTTCCATATACATCCCCTGACCATGCTTTCAGGGACAGACTCAGGACTTCATGCTTCCCATGGTGACTGGGAGCCTTTCATAATGGAAAATCACCACCAGATTGCTGGCTGTGAGACGGCCCCATCCTGAGGTTCTCAAAGGCTTCCAAAGAACAAAAGGGATTATAGCAAGCCTCATAACCTTAAATAAAGTGGGAGTATAGGAAGATTTAAATTACATCAAATTAACATTTTACATTGCATAAAGTTGCACAGCAGAGTTCCAGTCAGATTTTAATTAGTTTAAACTTATTATCAGATTTTAAATATTTTTGTAAGCCACCTTGGGTCTCAGCTTGGACAAAAAGTAGATAGAAACTAAATAAATAAATGAATACACAGCTTATTGCTTTTTTTTTTAACTTTATCATTATTTCTTAAAAGTGCTTGTTAACTGAATTTCTGCCAAGAAAACTCACAAAGCAATGTGTAATACAATAGATTATTCTTTTTTAAAAACTTTTAAATGCTACTTCCAAAGCCAAATTTTAAAATCATTAAAAAGATACAGGTCATTCAAAATGTTATATGGAGTTTTTGCCCACACACAAAAAGTTGAATAAGGAGTTATCATGTCATAGCTTGCTTTCCAAAAGTAAGGTCTGGGAAGACAGAAGTACCAACAAATACAGCCAGGCAAACACAGAATCAAGAGTCAAGTCATTCAGAGTGAGTCAAGTAGAAAAGTACCCAAAAATTAAACCCAGAGGCAATGTAAAAAAGTCAGTCCAGACCAAGGGTTCCCAAACTTTTTGGGGCATGAGCCAGTCACATGGTGCAGGGGTGTCCAAACTATGGCCCATGGGGCGGATCCAGCCGCAACACCAATTCATCCAGCCCACACTGGATGAAGTATGGGCGCATTTTACTTCTGCTTCTGGGAGCTATGAGGGCGGCACAGGCCAGGTGAATTGGTGCCGGGGTCCGGATCCAGCCTGCTGGCCATAGTTTGGGCACCCCTGGTCCAGACTGTCAGGAGCAGTGTTTGAAATTTCACCTGGTGCCTTCCTTCCACACTCTTGTCTTCAGCCTGCCTTGCTCTTGTGGGCAAAATGGAGGATCAGCTTCTATCTGAGACCTAATTCCTGAGCCTCAGGCAGCTGCAGAATGGGTCTTCTGGCTATCTGAGGGATCTGCAGGGATATAACAGTATCCTTCCTGTATCTGGTTCTGGGACATGTGGCTCATCCTTACCAGAGGATTCTGACAGAGGCATGACACAACCTGATTAATTTGGGGAGGAAGTTCCACAAATGAGATACTGCTACAGAGAAATCCTTATCTCATATACTCACAACCTAGCTTCTAGAGATGGAAAGACATACAACAGAACCTCCACTGAAGATTTTAGTGGTTCATATTTGAAGCTGGGCAAAGGCACTGCTAAGTTAAATAATTTTAACAACAGTAAAGGAAATTTCTTATTTGAGGGCAACAGAATTTTGTGATGATTTGTCATTTTGGTTTTCTCCAGTTATAAACATACCAGCTCAGAATTCATCTTCATTCCTTTTGAGAACTCCTCCCATGAAGTTCCATCCCTGCATGTCACATTAAAATCAAATTTGTGTGCTTCTTATGTGTATGAAAGAAATTTAACATACTATTGAACATTACATGGCATCATGAGGCCAGTCTCTCTTCCTCCTGAAATTAAGAGTTGTATCATTAACTCTTGCTTGTAGAGGCAAAAATGAATCCTGTGATTCTCCAGAACAAGGAGGCATTACAGAAATTGTAATCTCTTGGCATTCAGGAAGGGGAACAATCTGTCCCCAAACAAAGTAAAGAGAACTTTTTCATGAACATGATCAGGTGATATCAGGTGATATATACTGAGGGAACACAGGACAAACATTTGCAAGAATTTTTTCATCTGCCCCATCCCTAGAAGCAAAAATTCAATTCAAATGAAGTCAATCAACTGAAATGCAAGTAAAGGTAAAGGTTTCCCTTGCTTGAAAGCCAGTCTTATCTGACTCTAGGGTTCAGTGCTCATCTGTTTCAAAGCCTAAGAGCCAGCGCTGTCTGCAGACGTTTCCGTGGTCATGTGGCAGGCATGACTAGACACTGGAGCGCATAGAACACTGTTACCTTCGGGTAATTCCGTGTCAGTTCAACCAGGCTATCTCACCAAACATCTCAGATTTTGGTGAAACTTGGCTTATTTGTTCTACCCACAAAGATAAGTACCCATGCCAAATTTTAACACTCTAGCTCACTTTGTTTCCATTTTATAGGCTTTTGAAGTTTTGTATTTATGGCAATTCTAACCAACGGATGTCACAAAATGAAGGTCGCTGACATTTTGAAAATAATTTATAACTTTTTTATTTACCATCCAATCTTGATGAAAGTTTGTAGTCTTTTTCTTCAGAAAATGAGGATTCTAGAAAAAATACATAATACCTCTAAGAAAACCTACTAAGTCTGAAAAAATATTTTCGTTTACATCTTTGTATTTTTAAAAAACCAAAACATAGGTCAGCGTAAAATTCCATATCACAGAAAGGGTATGTGATAATCACAAAATCTTTTTTTCAAAATGATCCTTACTAAATGGGCTATCAAATGCAGAAAAAAAATGATGGGGTTTTGATACCTTTGTTGTGTTTCATTATGTTATATATTAGTTTTTCAAATTGTTTTATTCACCGATTTTACTGAGTAATAAGGATTTTAAGGGATTAAAATTCTCTAGGTTTAGACTATTATAAAGATTGGACAACTACCTATTTTATCAGACCTTATTGTTTCTTTATGTTGTTGAGTTAGTCTAAAATTAAGTTATTGAAGAAGACAATTCTGGTTAAAATATTATGTTATCAACTGATGATAAAATAGGTAGTTGTCCAATCTTCATAATAGTCTAAATCTAGACTAAAGGTTGCCTACCCCTGTTCTAGTTACTTTCGAAGGTTACTTTTAAAACAGTATGTTACATCATCCTTAGAGCTATTCTGACAAGACTTGTTATAACCCATCCTGTAACATTGGTCAACACAATTTTTCTGGCATGAGGTATTTTAAAGCTTCTAAGGTAATTTTGAGGTGCTGATTCCGAATCTGGCATCTGTTTTTTTCTAGCACATCAGGTTTTTGAGATCTCAAATATTGCAATATACCTATGAACAGCAAATTTATCATCATACACAGCTATTTTTTTTTCCTGGCATGAGCTTTTGCAGTTGTTTTATACTAATTTCAGGCTGCTGATTACGAATATGATCTAAGATTTGCTCTATCACATCATATTTTTATGCTATTGGCCAACCCAACTGCATGTTGGTGTGATTCAGTTATAGAATTATAGCGATAAAATTAGTGACTGGTCAACACAATTTTTCTGGCATGAACCTAATAAAATATGTACAAAAACGTAAATTGACAATATCTTGGAAACTCAAGAGCACTTGGATGTAGAATGAGCACCAAGATTCACTATTTACATAGTAACTTGGCCAACTTTCCAGAGAACTTGGGTGACGTGAGCGAAGAGCACGGTGAACGTTTTCATCAAGACATTAAAGTAATGGAAGAACGTTACCAAGGCTGAAGGAACACCAACATGATGGCAGATTACTGTTGGTCCTTGATGAGAGACATTACACACGTTGAACGTTGCAAAGCGTCCAAGAAAAGGTTGTTCATGGCAATGTAAGGTCGATATTGTCAATTTACCCTTTTGTACATATTTTCATATCTTAACGTTTCAATTCTTACATGTTAATATGCTTTCACTCTCAAGGTTGTGCTTCAGTTCATAATTATATATGTTTGTTCAATAAAGTATTGCATATTGGATGTTATTTTATTAGGTCCATATGTCTGTTTAGCTCGACGAATATGATGATAAATTTGCTGTTCGTAGGTATAGTGCAATATTTGAGATCTCAAAAACCTGATGTGCTAGAAAAAATGGATGCCAGATTCGGAATCAGCACCTCAAAATTACCTTAGAATCGTTCATGGCAGAAAAATTGTGTTGACCAGTCACTAATTTTATCACTATAATTCTATAACTGACTCGCACCAACATGCAGTCAGGAATGACAATTGGGTTGGCCAATAGCATAACATTGTGATGTGATAGAGCAAATCTGAGATCATATTTGTAATCAGCAGCCTGAAATTAGTATAAAACAACTGCAAAAGCTCATGCCAGGAAAAAAAATTTTTTGTATAGCTGTGTAATCAATCCTAAGGGATAAGAGAAATTTAGTAGACATTGGACTTGCCACAGCTTGCTTTAGAGACCTTCCCTTTTAAGACTATTTCAGTGTTACTCAATGCCTCCCTATAAACATCCCAAACTCTCTATAACCAGCGAACTGACATCAGGAAGTGCAATGGCAGAGAAAGTTGGAGGTAACTGACAAATGAAACAAGCAAAACAGCATAGGACAGTCAGAAGAAAAAAATAATGCAGCCAGTAGGAATAGGAGCAAGACACTGGAATATGGCTAGGAAAAGAAAGAGAAGGAAAAAGTAGGACAGAAAAAGCAAGTAAGGCAACATAGAATGGATAGAGTAAAAGAAAACATGAGAGGGGCCCAGAAAGAGCAAATAAGATGGTGGAGGATGGAAGGGAGGGGGAAAGAGTGGAAATGAAGATTGGGAATTATTTAGGAACTAGACCTGTTTTAACATTGACCCCAATGGAGAAGTAAAATTTTATTTACGACAGCATGATTTACAACTTCCCTTGAGGAATCATTAAGTGGTGTGTACTGTTTTGCTTTTTGTATTTTTAGAACTTATTTTCAAAGGTAGTACAGTAATACCTCATATAACGCTAAGACTTGGTTCCACAAGTCTTGGTGTTATCCGATGCATGTTAAAATCCTATGGGATGGATCGGATAACGTTAAAGCTCCATAGCGATACATTGTAACCGCACAGGCTTTAGCGGTTGTTATCTGATCCATCCCATAGGACCTAAACGTTATTCGATCCAATTCTCCTCCCCAGGTTACTTAACGTTATGCAATTTTAGCGTTATCTGAGGTAAATGTTAACCGAGGTATTACTGTATCAGAAGGGACCACTAGATGAATCTTAAAGGTATGACTAGCTAAGGTCGTCCTTGCTAGAAAGCCAGTTGTATCCAACTCTAGGTTTCGGTGCTCATCTGTTTGTAGCCAAAGAGCCAGTGCTGACTGCATCTGCAGATGTTTCCATGAACATGTGGCAGGCATACCTAGACACTCGAGTGCATGGAACACTGTATACCTTCCCACCAAAGTGGTCCCTATTTATCTATTTGCAATTTCTTGCTTTCAAACTGCTAGGTTCGCAGGAGCTGGGACAGAGACAGGAGCTCACTCTGTCATGCAGTACTCAGGTCAGGGAGCAAATATAAAGGAAGGGTAAAGGGGCTGCCTGGAAATAGCAAGCAACATGCCGCTTTAACAACAACAAAATCAAAAACATTCCATTCCCTAACTGGAACATATATAATCTGAATATTTAGATTGCAGTCATGTCCTCAGTTGGGTTGTTTCAAGCTCACTGACCTCTACATCAATGCTCAGAAGGCTGGTCCCATTAATCTTAAAAGAAGACAGTCTGGAAGGTACACTTCAAGAGGGCATTACAAATGTAGTTCAGTTTTCTTGGACAGAGTAGGCAGATGGAATAATGGAGACAACAGGAAAAGGAAGTGAAGGAAACAGGAAAGGTTTCCAATTTCCAGGCTACCAACCTCTGACATCCAAGTACCAATACAGCCTTGCCTCTCGCCCCCTCCCAAATCAACCTCTTGATTCCCACTCAGCAGTCTCCCCTTGGCAATAATAAGCATGTGTATTTATCCCTGCATGACGTTCTGATGCACCTTTTTTATCCTTAAGCTATCAGCGGTACTATCAGAGTACTACAGGACGGAATGAGCTCCCATCTTTGTCCCAGCTCCTGTCAATTTAGCAGTTTGAAAGCAAGAAATTGCAAGTAGATAAATAGGGACCACTTTGGTGGGAAGGCAACAGCATTCCATGCACTCCAGTATCTAGTCATGCCTGCCAAATGACCATGGAAACATCTGCAGAAGCAGACAGCGCTGGCTCTTCGGCTTTGAACCAGAGATAAGCACTGACCCCTAGAGTCAGATACAACTGGCTTTCGAGCAATGGAAACCTTTACCTTTACTTTATCAGAGGCTATTTTCTTCCATTGCCTGTCCTGTTTTAAACTTGCACCTGGAAGAGTCGTTTCTGCCCAATGCAAAAGTTTGCTTCTTAAGCTTACAGCTTGCAGGGGCGGTGCAGTGGTTGAACTGCTGTACTGCAGCCAAACTGTTGTGAGTTCAATCCTAATCAAGGTTGACTCTGCCTTCTATCCTTCTGAGGTTGGCAAAATGAGTACCCAGCATGGCGGGGGCAAAATTAGCATGAAGTGAGGATGAAATTCATTTGCTAAAGTAGTCACTCACAAAAGAGTCAATCTCTACACCATTGACTGCCTCCCATTAGCTTTTTGTGCTGTTGTCTATCTTGCATCATTAACAATTGGATCACTTACTTACTATAGTTCTAGAGATGCAGTCATCCTATTGTCCACTGGCTCTCTGCATGAGTTATATCTCATGGCTAACAGAATTTCAAGTAGGAAGATGTGGTCCACCCTCCTACACCCATTTTTTTAAAGAATGAGAATAGAGCAGAAGATTATACCTTCAATGCAATGCAATGTCTCACTATTTACAACAGTCTTTCTCAACGTTTTTGAGTCACGGGCTGGATCACTCCCCCTCTGACAGCTGAGCGAGATGGTCATGTGGTTCTGTGTGAGTTCTCATGGATATTCTCACACTTTTTCGGTGAGTTCTCGTGCATTTTTTGCGAGTTCTCTCACAAAAATACGTTTTACCACATTTTCCATTTGTGGCAGTGGGAACGAAGGCAGAGGGCCACATGAAATAACCTCACAGGCCACATCCGGCCCACAGGTTGCTAGTGCCTGATTTACAACAAGGTTATAGAGAGCCCTGGTGGCGCAGTGGTTAAAATTCTGTACTACAGCCAAAACGTTGCGAGTTCCAGATTGACGGGACAAAAGGTTGGCTCAGCCTTCCATCCTGCCAAGGTGGGAGAAATAAGTACCCAGCATGTTGGGGGCAAAATGCTAATTACATTGTGACACACACACACACACTCCGCCACTAAGCGCTATGGGGCGGTAGAGAAGTGTAATGGCTATTGATAAATTGCACAACTTTTCCTTGGCGCAGCCCAAAAACCAGGAGCATTGAGTCCTACGGTTTGGGGAACTAAACCTGTACGTTTCGGTTACTACTCTGAATGTCTCAGATTCCAGAAACCTGTCCTATCACCACGCCGGAGATCAGATGCAGGGACATTAAAAACCAAAGCCTACGAGGAAGAGATAAAGGGCGACTTGTTTTGTTAGTTTCTTTTTGCAGACTTGAAAGAGAGATGGATACTTTTGATTATTATTATTATTATTATTATTATTATTAGTAGTAGTAGTAGTAGTAGTAGTAGTAAGACTTGTATGCCGCTCTACTCAGTAAAAACTGACTCAGAGCAGCTCACAGCATTCACAAACAAAAATATTACAAAGCAAACTAAAATACACTAGCATATAATATAACAAAACACTAGCATATAACAAAACAATTAAATACAGTAAATATTATACAGATCAATACACGTACAATATTATAGTGTAATCAAAATACAATAAATAAATATTATTGATGTTATTATTGATGTTGAATGAATCTTTTTACTGTAATGTGATACTTTTTTTACTGTAATGTGATACTTTTTGCTGTGATGTGATATTTTGATGATTTGTGGTCTGATACTGATTGATATTTATATGTTGTTTTATGAACTTGTATATGTTGTGAACTTTGCAACTTTTGTATATGTTGTGAACCGCCCTGAGTCGGTCCCACCGAGTAGGGCGGTATAGAAGTTGAAATACTACTACTACTACTACTACTACTACTATTACTACTACTACTACTAGTAGTAGTAATAATAATAATAATAATAATAATAATAATAATAATAATAATAATAATAATAATAATAAACAACCCACCCACCCCCACTCCCCCACCACCACCACCACCACAAGTCACCCTCCAACGCTGAGTAATGAACGGTAGCGCTGCTCCCACCTTTGGCGCCTGAGCAAGGCGGCGTCGCCAAGAGCAGCGCCCTGCCCTTTTCCACCTTAGCCAGGGGCGGCATGGAGGGAGCGGGAAAAGTCTCCCTTATCCAAACGGAAAGCCTCCTTCTAGACACAAACACATCCCCTCCTTCCTTTCGTCCCGTCCCCCCCCCCCAAATGCTCTTCCCTCCTGCCAGTCTCTGTAATAAGGGGCAAAGCCACTTACTGTGTGTCCCGTGGAGCCGCGGAGAGAACGGAGCGGAGCCGAACAAGGGGCAATATAAACACACGTCTGCACCGAGTCCCGCACGACGGCGCTTCAGAGGAATTGGGGAATGGGGTGTGGGGGAAAAGAGGCGGGTCCGGGATGGAGTTGGGGGTGGGTGGGAAGAGAGTAGGCGGTGTCTCAGTTGTGGGGCGAATGGCAGCCCTGAGGAGAACAAAAGAGGCGGTGTGTGTGTGGGGGGGGAGCGGGGTCGGGGTTGTGTGTCTGTGTCAGAAACTTAGCTGGAGTGTTTACAAAGTGCGCGCAGGGAGTGGGGTTGCGTGTGTGAGAGAGAAATGGAAACTTAGTTGGAGGGTTTGCAAAGTGCGCGCAGGGAGTGGTGGGTCGGCGTTGCACCTTTGGAGAGCCTACAAAGTGCGCGCAGGGAGTGGTGGGTCGGCGTTGCACCTTTGGAGAGCCTACAAAGTGCGTGCAGGGAGTGGGGGTCGGCGTTGCACCTTTGGAGAGCCTCGGGAAATAGTCTGACAGGGACATTGTTCTCTGGGAAGGAAAGCAACCAAGCCTTGGGCTGTGTCGCAATTGTTGGAAGACTCAGCGTGAAGGTATTGCTCCAGAGTTTCCTTTATAAGGCCAAAGAAATGGACCGGGGGGGGGGGCGACCGGCCCACGGATCATGCAGTGATGGGATGCAACAGGTTCCCACCAGTTCGCCAGAACCGGTAGTAACTTTCCCCAGTGTCCCGGAGAACCGGTAGCAGCTTTTGGAGGGGACCACCTTCGGGGCTTAAATTTTCACTGGTTCCCCCACTGCACATGCGCGCCAAGCACTTGGTGTGTATGCACACCTACAGTGCTTGGTGCGTATGCACACCTACAGTGCTTGGTGCGTATGCACGGCCTCCTCGCTGTCCTCCCAAGCGGGGAGGAGGAAGAGACACTGCTAGCCTGAAGCTCCCTATAGCCTGAAGCTCCCCAGGTGTGTGTGTGTATGTGTGCTTATTTTTATTTTATTATTATTTTTGCCCCCGCCCACAACATCATGATGTCATAATGTTGGCTCCGCCCATGTCGTGATATTAGCTCCACCCACACTGTGATGACGTCACGGTGGGGTAGTAAAATTTTTGACACCCCACCACTGATCATAGGCCTCCTCGTTGGGCGGGCTCACTCGTTATCGGTAAAGGAAGAATGAGTCGCCCTTTATCTCTTCCTCGTAGGCTTTGGTACATTTTGGGGAGAGATCCCGTTTGCACGCGAGCCCTGCTTGCCTTGCTGGGCCTGCTCAGACCTCCTCACCCTCCACCTGAGCATGAGAACGTCCTCGTTCAGTAAATCTATTCGTTTCCCACTTCTGTCCGAGTGTGTGCTCTGGGGAGGGTGTGTGTGTATATGTGCACGCATGCTCTCCTGCAGCAACCTCAGGTGGCTACTGGGAGCCTGGTAAAGGTAGTGGTCTCCCTTGCTCAAAAGCTAGTTGTATGTACAGCTAAAGAGCCAGCACTGTGTCTGCAGATGTTTCTGTTGCCATGACTAGACTCCAGAGTGTTTGGAACGCTGTTATCTTTCCTGCGAAAGCATTACCTATTGATCTACTCGCAATTGCTTGCTTTTGAACTGCTAGGTTGGCAGGAGCTGGGACAGACAACTGGAGCTCACCCAGTCATGCAGCAGTCGGGTCTCAAACTGCTGATCTGCCAACCTTCCAGTTGTCAAGTCCAGGGTATTAACCACTAAGCCATTGCCTGGTGAGATTTGAAAATAAAAGGCTAATCCTGAGAAGGGACCACATTGGTTTAGTAGTTAAGCTTTAGGATTGGAAAGTCAGCAATTTGAGACCCAAGAGCAGACTGAACTCCTGTTGTCAGCCTCAGCTCCTGCCAACTTGCAAGTGGAAAAATAGGCACCACCTCGACGGGAAAGGTAAGTGTTCTGTGTGATCTGGCTGTCTAGTCATGCCTGCCACATGACAACAGAAACTACTACAGACAGTCAGCTCTGGCTGTAAACAGAGATGAGAACTGCACCTTAGAGTCGGACAAAAGCAAGGGAGACTTTTACCTTTACCCCTGGGAAGGGATGGGGGCAGCCAACTTTAGAGGTTTGGGAACCATTGTGAACCAGGAGAAAACTATGAAACCACCAGACCAATTAAGAGCTGAGAACATTGAAAGTAATGAGGAGGGAGAAAGAAGAAAGATGTGAATGAGGAATTAAGAACCTTTGCTTGAGTTTTAGTGGAAAGGGTGATGAGCAGAGGTTTCTTTTCTTTTCTTTCCCCCTGCTGTCACCCTATTTCTCTTGTTTTCTGCCTCCCAGGAGCAATGACAGCATCTAGAAGCACTGTCAAAGAGATTGGCAAGGAGAGTTAGGACCAGGGATCCTGTCACAGCAGGGATTCATTTTGAAATCTGGAGCTAACTAGGATTTGTGATTTCACTTTTCTCTGCAAACCAAAGCGGCCCTCTCCCAATCTAAGCACAAATCCCACTTGAAGACATGCCTCCAGCTAGGCTTTCTCTGCTTATGTTCAAGCAGGTTGCATTTCCCAGGCATGCAGCTCTCACATTTAAATAATAAAAAGACAGTAAAGTATCCTGTAAAGTAGTTTCAAACATAGCTATGTGTCTGAAGGAAACAAAACCAAGAAGGCAGAGTCACAGATTTAAGTTAAACCTGCTCCATCCTGACAATGAACAGCAAGTATTGTTGGAAAATTGTGACCTTGCCAGCTTCTCCTTTCACACTTGGTGACTATGTAGAATATGCTTTAAATCTTTTATTAACCTTAAGTTTTTTTTAAAAAAAAATGCCTTAGAGTCTTCAGGACAACCTGTGAAGATTCCTCCAGGGTTTTCTTTCAGCCATTTAGTTATGTTACTTTGCAATTCCTGAGCATGTGAGATTGAGGCAGGCAGACTGTGGTCTTGGCTGCAAGCCCTGAGGGAAATCTCCGTTCCCAGCTGGACTTGGCTGTGCTTTCCAGGAATGCAGAAACCACAAAGCTCCTCTGTAAAGTAGAAAGGCTGTCACCGCACACATTACTCAAAGTTATCAATAGGTAAAATGAAGGGCAAAATATGAATTTAGTGCCATAGACCCCCAACTCAATAATCCTGTGTCGTCAAGTCAATTCTGTTTTATGGTGACTATTTCCAGGGTTTTCTAGGTAGTACAGTATTCTGAAGTGGTTTACCCCTCCCTTCTTCTGACGGCATTCTTCAGCTTTATAGCTTGCCCAAAGCTAAATTGTCTGGCTCTTCTGGGATGCTCATTGCACAGTTGAACTCCCCACCTCTGGCTCTGGATCACTGACACTGGTAAATCTGAGGAAAACTTTCTAGCCCAAGCTGTGAAATTAAATGAACTCTGACAATAGACACTCATGCATGTCTTCTCTGGAGAACCCTTGGTTACTTTAGGAGCAGTCTTATCCTAGCTTGGTGTGGATGTTTGTGTTTGGGCTCCTGTTGGCAAGGCTCAGCACGGGGCTCTTCCATTTGTATCCTAGGCGGTTTATTTGCTTGGAGAAAGTTCTGCCAAAGGTGAAGTTTAAGCCTCAATTCTCTGTTCTTCAGAGCGATTTTGTTAAAACTCCAGGGGAAGATACAGGATTGGACCTGGTGTGTCTCTCCTAAGCAGTAGAGGCACTTTTCATGTCCATCCTTTAGAGGGAACTTGTTGCAGTCGATACACCTCTTGAAGGGGGCCACAGAGGCTATAAAATGGTGGACCAAGATGGCCAAAGACAGGGAACTTCAGTAGCAGTATCTCAGCCATTTGCAAGATCTGATTTTTTAACATGGTGGGCAAAATTTGCATGTACACAAATGCTACATTGACACACAGAAAATTTGTCCTTTATCCAAGTAGATTACAGTATTCCTTTATCTTCTTACTTTGCTCCAAAGTCTATTACATGACTTCCAGATAGTTCATGCAATTTTGTCCTGGTGGGAGACATTCTTCAACATTCATCTACAGTCAGGTCTAGAAATATTGGAACAAAGATAACTTTTTTGGCATGTATCCCCTGCATCCCACCAGTGAAGATGGAAAGAAACACTCAAGATGTGAGTGAAGTCAAGACTGCCAGATTTTATGCAATTCCCAGAAGCCCAAGTCAGCACTTCTGCTGATCAGGGTTTCTGGGAATTAAAGTTCCAAAACACCTGGAGTGCCAAGGTTCACCATCACTGTTCTAGGGTATCCACTCCCCAAGCACCATATTTCAAATGAATCAATTTCACCCATCAACTTTCTTTACTACCCAGCTTTTGCATTCCTACATGGTGATCGAGAATAGTGTGGATGATGATCTTGGTCTTCAGTGACACATCCTTACACCAGTAATTCCTTCCTTGCTGTCAGTCTGTCTTGTTTCTTTACTGCAGTCTTCATTTGGATTGTTGACTAAACTAGCAGTAAGGTGTCACTTACAATTATTGATCTTAAATTATTGATGTTCTAGTAATTTTAATTCCTTCAACTGACATTAGTCCAGCTTTCCTTTTATGTTCTGCACACAGATTGAACAGATAAGGAGATAAAATGCATCTTAGTCTGACACCTTCCCCTATAGGATAGTACTGTACTGTCTTTCTTCTTATTGTCCTAACAAAAGCTTCTTGTCCACTACATAGATTACACATCAGGACAATCATGTATAGAGGTACTTTCCTTTCTTTCAGAGTAACTATAGGACTACTGCTTTAATAGCCCTTGCAAGCAAGATGATGTTCCAGGCGCTGCAACAAAGACTCCTACTTAAATGGAATGAGAAATGTCTGATGTTCAAGATGGATTGTGAAAAGGAAGAGGCACTCAAGATTATATTGCAAATACTGTACCTGTTGGATACTGAAGTGAACCATATAATTTTGGAAGGACAGTCTTATTGTGAGAAACAGTGGATTACTGCACTCTTTGTAATCTCCTTTTTTAGGAATTAGAATGTATATAGAGTGTTGCCAGTCTATGAGCCATTGTTTTATTTTCCAGATTTTTGGCATGTTGTTGCTAGAATTTGACAAATTTAGTCTCTGGCTTGAAATAATTCTTTGGTATTTTATCCAACCCTGGTCATTTATTTCTTCTTACTACTTTTATATCAGTATTTACTTCACTTTTTAGAACTGTAGGTTCCTCATCATAGGAATCAACCTCAAAGGAGTCTGTCAACCTTTTATATTTTCTGTATACATCAGGGATTTCCAACCTGTGGCCCATGAGCCAGATGCAGTCTCTAACACCATTTCATGTGCCCACCCCTCCGCCTCCACCACAGCAAGAAGTTCCATGTGGTGAATGAAGGGCAAAATGGCTATCCGCCCCCTGAAGCTGTCTGAGGGAGCGTGACCCAGCCCCCCGGCTTAAAAAGGTTGAGAACTCCTGGTATAAATCTTTATTATACTGTTTCCACCTTATTTTCTCTTGCTCAGATAGTGTGCTATCCTGTTGATCTTTCAGCATTCCTAGTTGAGGGTTAAATTTCTTTATAATTTCTTGGATCTTCTGGAAGAAATGTCATTTTCCTTTTTTTGTTGATCTCCTTAATTTTTTTACTGGTTAATAGTGGTTTTTTAAAAAAATTATTTTATGGGCCATTTGCTGAAAAATTGCATTCTGGTCCTATTTCTGTCACTTTTTACTTTTGCTTTTCACTTGTCCTCCCCAATTTTAAGGTTTTTTTTCCTATCGTTCATCTAGGTTTTACTTTTCTTTTGACTACAGAAAGTTTTTGCATTCTTCCCTAATAATGTCTCTGGTTTTAACCCATCATTCTTCTGTTTCCCTGTAAGTTGAATTTAGTACTGCAAATCTGTTTGTTAAATTAACTTTAAATTAATCAGGAATGTTGCTTAAATTATATTTTGGCAACTACAGTTCTTTTTCATCTTAACTGTTACGTATTAGCAGTTCATGATCAGTGCAACAATCTGTTACTGCTCTTGTTTTGGCAGAGAATACAACTTTTCTACTTCCTGCTTCCAATTATGTAGTCTATTTCATTTTTGCATTGCCTTTTGGGTGATGTCCACATCTACAGCCATCTGTTTTGTTGCTTAAGTTTGTGTTTGCAATAAACAGTTTGTTGGCCTCAGAGAATTCTATGAATAGTTCTCCAGCTTCATTTTTCTTCCCTAGGCCAAATTTTCCAACATTTGATTTTGCTTTGCCTCTTACTTTTGAATTCCAGTCATCTATTATTATAATCATGTATTGTTTTGATATGTGATCAATTTCCTAATGGATGCTTACATATTTTTTCTTCTTCTTCAGTAAGTTTGGTTGGAGAATATACTTTGATAACCAATTCTGCTGGTTATACTAATAGGTTTTCTATAGAACCTGATAGATTTTCAGACCTTGCATCTTGCCTCAGTATGAGGACCACCCCATTTCTTTTGGATCTGCAATTTTCAGAGTAGAATACTTTGTAGTTATCTGATTGAAACATCTCATTTTAGTCCACTTTAATTCACCGACATGATGCACTGCAACGTTTATACACTTTGTTTCTGGCTTTACAGTTTCCAGTTTATATTCCATGTTTCAATTTTATGTACTGTGCAACACTGGACTTTCTTTTCACTTTTGCTTATGTCAGCTATTACACATGCTTTTGGCTTTAATCTAGTAGTTGTTTCATTAGCAGCAGAGTGATTATTCTTTGTTCTCTTCACTAGCTGATTGAATGCTTTTTGACACAGGAATTTCATCCACTAGCATTATCTCTTGTTTAAGTTTGGTTTATCTTAGTATAGGGTTTTCATGGTATGGGGAAAGTTCAGCAAACGTTTACCACTGTCATCCTGTGCAGTACTAACAAGTTATTTTGAGTATCACTGCCATTGCTTCCTCTGCTAGCATCACCTTCAGCTACTGCTGCTACCCAGTAGCGGTCAACATTTGTACTAATCAATCTCAGGCGGGTAGTTTAGGGGCACCCAGTGTCTTTTTTACATACTGCTCTCCTCCACCATTACTTCCCCTGCTTTGTAGTTTTAATGGCTGCTCCCTAACTTCTCTTATTGTCCCTTAGAATTAAAGACCCAAGTTAACAATTTTTGGCAACAATATCAGGATGGTATGATTAGGGAAGATTTGAGCATGTGAGATATAGGGGTGGAAGAGATACAAGAGAGATTAGAGTCTAGGTCCTCTTGAAGTTCTGATGGACTCTCCACACCCACATATTCTTGGCATGCAACTCATTCTGCTGACATCAAGTGCAACACTAATTTGAAAGCTATATCCACATGTTTGGCATGTGCTGTTTTTTTAAACTATATGTTTTCTTTCCCTTTGTGGGTTTGCTTTGGATCCTGTAGGAGAAATCTGTGTTGGTTGAAGTGTTGGGGACTGATGCTTTGAAGAGGTCTGCTGGTATCTAATGGAGCTCCAATACCCTGACGGCATTAATGGTGAGTTTGACTCCCAAGCCAAGGCAGTGCTTTATGTTGGGAAATGGATGGATGAACACCTATCTTGTTGGCTGCCAGGGTCCTTTTTCATCTAAGACAGATGAAAACTTAAGATACAAAACATAAGCTGGCAGCAGGAAAATCCACTTCCCAATGTAAACTGTTGGTTTCGTATGAGAGTTGGATTTACTGTTGGTGCCACTGGTATCCTGCCCCCACAGAGCCTTTTCTGCCCTCTTCCAGCCATGTCTGCAAGATACAGCAAGTTCTACCTTCTTATTCACCGAACCAGTGCCCTCTCCTCTCTTTATAGGCAAACAGTTTTAAGGGGTAGAATTTGTGAGCCAAAAAGGTATGGCAGCAGCAGGTAAGGTGGGACTGGAAGCAGGAGAGAAAAGGAAGAGAATGAGTGGCATGCAGATCTGAAAGAGGCATCAAACAGAAAAACAGCAAGAAATGTACAGAAGGCACACACCCTCACATGTATATGCACAGACATGGACACATAGAAAGGTAGGTTTAAAAAAATGCTCAGCTTCTGAGTTGGGATCTGTGTTGTCTCTAGCTGTGGAGTGAGCTGCCTGCACATGCTTATGTGCATGTGTTTGTAGTACCTCATGCATATGTCTGGTCCACAGATTCCTGTGCAAAATATATGGGCTCCACTTAGGATTGTATGTGTGTATGTCCACATATTCAACTTATATACAGAGCACATAATGTGCGATGAATCACAATCTGGGATCAAAATTACTGGGAGAAACATCAACAATCTGAGATATGCAGATGATACTGCCCTAATGGCAGAAAGTGATGAAGACCTAAAGAAGCTCCTGATTAGGTTGAAAGAAGAGAGTGCAAAAGCTGGCTTAAGACTCAATATCAAGAAAACCAAGACACACTAGTACCTCGGATAACTATGAGACTTGGTTCCACAAGTCTTGTCGTTATCCGGTTTTTAACATTGTGCGATACATTGACCGCGCAACATTAAAAAAAGCCCTGTTCCCTTTCCAAAGAGGAAAGGGAACGGGGCCAATCCACCTGCCTCTTTGGAAAGGTCAGTGGGTATTCCATGCGTGGAATCCTCACTGCCCTTTCCAAAGATGCAGGCGGACTGCAGCATGGGATCGGCTGCTTGGGTTGGGGGTTTGAACCGGGCGCGCACCTGTTCAACTCCCCCAACCTAAGCGTTGATCCCACGCTGCGATTGCAGTGCCCAGGGAGGTTTGGAACAGTGCAGATCAGGTCCCCCAACCTCCCCAGAGCCGGCAGGGTGCCAGAGAGCCTGAAATGGGTGAAAAAAACTTCAGGTTTTTTAAAAATTTGAATCGTTATGCGATTTCAGCATTATCAGATGCAATTGTTATCCCAAGGTATTACTGTAATGGCAACAGGCCCTATCAGTCCCTGGAAAATAGATGGGGAAGAAGTAGAAGCAGTGACAGATTTTACTTTCTTAGGATCCAAGATCACTGCTGATGTAGATTGCAGCCCTGAAATAAAAAAGCGACTGATTCTTGGGAGACAAGCGATGAGAAACTTGGGGAACATAGATAAAAGCAGAGACATCACCTTGCAAACAAAAATTTGCAGTCAAAGCAATGAGAGCAGAAGAATATACGCCTTTGAAATATGGTGTTGGAGGAGAGTTTTGAGCAGTGGTGGGCATAATTTTTTTTTACTACTACACTGTGGGTGTGGCCTGGGGGAAAGTCCTGCATTGCAAAGCAGTTTGTTGCTTCTCTTGGTTCTGCTCAAGCAAAGGAGACAATAAAACAAAGAATATTGGATATCCACCGGCAACACGATTTAAATAAAATAGTCCCCTCTTTGAAATGCCCCCACCCAACAATATGAGGCCCTTATCTTACTTATCCAGTTTAAGTAATCCAGAGCATAGGAGATCATACACTCTTTTGCATTTTAACATGTTACCATCAGCATTCAGAGAAGGGTTATTTAAGAAAGTTCCTGTTCAGGAGCGCTTATGTATTTGTCAGGCTGGGAAGGTGGAGACATCTGAACACATGCTCCTAGACTGCCAATTTTATGACAATCTCAGACGTGACCTTATTGCTGCCTTCTCGCAGATTGAGTTGAATAACCACATGCTTATAGTCATGCTTTTAGAACCACTGACATCTCATGGCTGCTGTTGCCAGATTTGCCAGGATGGCTACCAGGGTTCATAGCATTAGGCAGAACCTGCTACAGTGGGGACAGGTTAAAAACCAACAATAAGAATTTTTATTGTGCACTAGTAATTCTGTTTATATCTTACTAATGCAACTGGTATTTACTATGTGCATTTTTAGAAATACATTTTTATCTTTATTTTATAACTGCAAGTATAACTTTTAAACTGTTTTATGTGCTGTTTTATTCTTTTTAAACCAGATACCTGTCCAAAATGTAGTATAAATTTAAAAACTGATTTTATTCTATTCTGTTTTAATCATATGAATGTGATTACAGGGGTGCATTTTGATGGTCTTTCATGCACCTAAACCCTTTTTACTGTACTGGTCATCGACTGCAATAAAGTTTGATTTGATTTTATATTCTCAGTGGTAATGTATGATTGTGAAAGCTGGACTATTAGGAAAGTTGAGCACAGAAGAATAGATGCCTTTGAAATGTGATGTTGGAGGAGAGTTTTGAGAATACCCTGGACAGCGAGAAGAACAAATAAATCAATCTTAGAAGAAATCAATCTTGACTGCTCCATAGGTCAAATAGTAAAGATGAAGCTAAAGTACTTTGGACATCAAATGAGAAGATCGGATTTACTTGAGAAAGCCTTGATGCTGAGAAAAGTGGAGGGCAAAAGAAGAAGGGGCCGGCAAAAGATGAGCTGGCTAGATGGTATTGTAGACACAATGGGCACAGAGTTGAGCAGGTTGAGGAGGATGGTGGAGAACAGAAGTTCCTGGAGGACAATGGTATATGGGGTCGCAAAGGGTTGGAATCGACTGTGCGACTGAACAACAACAACAAATGTCCACATGACTATGCAGATGTTTCATAGCTTCCCTTCCTGGGCTACTGTTGCCAATATCATTCCACCTCTCCAGTAAACTCAGTTCTATCCTCTGTAACCACTTTACAATTTTGCTCAGCATGATTTGCTCAACTTCAACCTCCATGTATGTGAGTGTGAGAGGGAGACTTGCTCTCTCTAGATAACCTTTTCTCCTGGCATGGTGTCTCTAGGGAAAAAACAGTCAGGCACAAGGTGAGGAAGAAATGAAAGTAGGGAAACGAATATGAAAATGAAGTATTAGCTAGAAAGAATGCAACAATAACTTATGAAAATAATAAAAATGTATTAGATGAATTATTGCATATATTAAATTTTCTTTGCATTTTTATTTATTGTCTAACAAAAGTCCCATGCCCAGTTTGCACTATAAAAATATAAAATCTGTGTTAAAATAAAAATTGGTGCAAAATAGCTTTTGCTGTCCAGCAGTCAATTTTGTGGTGCTTTTTAAGTCACGATATTTATTATAAAATGGGAAATGAATGAACATTTCTACTATCTCCCTTGAACACACAAGGGCAGGAGAAAAGCAGAAAGATGACTGCATGAGCCAAAGATGCATTTTTTTAAAAAAATTCTACTTCAGACAACGATCAGGAGGAAAACAGACATATAAAGTTATAATTATCCCTAAAATTGGCTTGATGCTAAAACAAATGTGTCTATGCACAGTTTGTAGCACCTGTGGCATTTTGGAACCATGAAACACTGCATGACTATCTAACTATTTAGTCACTACAAAACAATATTTAAAATCTTATTATCTTAAAAGCAAGAAAAACATTCATCTGTTGTTTTTTTTAAAGGAGCATTTTACATGATATTGAAATCTTGGCTGGTTGGAAATGAAACTTGTCAAAGGTTACTAAAAGATTATAGTACCCACCAAATACAAATGTCCATCCTGTTGCTCCTAAATGCAAACACAATTATTTAAATTACAGATAACCTGAGATATAAGATTTTAGCAAAAATTAGTTGTCTTGTTATTAAAAAATTTAAAACCAACTGAAAATTAAGACTTGTATCCAAAATACAAAAATGTAACTAACATTTGTTTTTTTAGTTTTAAATGTGACAGGTAATAGTATTCATAGAATCAATGGTCTAATACAGGGGTTCTCAACCTTTTTAAACCACATGAAATGGCACCATGGGCCACATCTGGCCCATGGCCCACAGGTTGAGAATTCCAGGTCTAATATTACTTAGAGTAAAATGATAGCAGCACTAAAACACATAATCCTGTTATAAATACTTCTGCAGACTATTTGTTATGCCAGTGCAATTTTGCTACAACCCTTCCACATCTTCACTGTTGATTACTTCAAACTGGTCCCGTAATGTACTATCCTAAGAGTCAGCATCTCTCAGGTAGAAGGAACATACAGTAAAACCTTGCATAAAGAGTGACTTGCTTAGAGACTAACTCGCTTAAAGAGCAGAATTTTCTCTGAATGGTCGCCTTGCTTAACAACTAAAACCAATCAAAAACTCGCTTAACAACTAAATCAGGGTCCACAATCCCCCCCCCCCATCAGAAGTCACAATTGGTCACTTACAATCGTGTTTCACTTAAAGAACAAACTCAAAGAGCAATCCCATGAAACACATGCTTTTTAAGAGAGGTACCACTGTACTGTATCTATTTTCAACAAGTCCACATATGTGACCTTAACAATCAGATTGTAACTTTCAAATGCCAGTTAATTTACAATTGAAGCACTGTATCAAACATCTGCACAAGTTCTTTAAAATACTCTGCATTTCTTTTCTAAAATATTATATATTATTGCACAAATTTATACTCGGCTTAGTGCTTAAAAATCCACCCCACTTACAGAAACTACATTTAAAATAATACAACATTTTACCTAAACTTTACTTTTAAAAGCAGTGTCCTGAAAATATTATAAATTCATTAAACAAGCCCTTCATATTTATTTTATTTACAATGTCCATTCCCAGACAAATTTGTTTTACAAGAAATTATATGGATACTGTTTCACAAAATATTTTAGCAAAAAGTATTTCATTTGCATCTGAGTAACCAGTCATTTGCCTAGATTAAGTATTTTTCAAGCTTTTTATCCTCGTAAAGTAAACCACAGATACAATATATGGACTGTTTTTGCACATAAAAATATTGAAGGCTTTAAGTATATGCATATTTCAGTCAAAGCAGAAAATATGTACAATTTTTACAGTTTGGCAAAAAAAGAAGAATGTTGACATACTTTGATTTTGTTCAATTATAAATCTATAATCTATTTCATACATGAGAATATTTTCTTTTGCAGTATTTTCCTGATTTGTTTCATTCAGAAAAGCAAATACAAAGTTAACTGCTGATCTAGGAGCTAGAAGAAACCAGCCTCTTTGGATTAAATCAAACCAACGTCACTTGAAAGAGTAAATAGCATTATTTGTCTGTTTCTTGTTACCTTACTCATACTTTAATCATACAGAATTAAAATCCAATGTCATGCTACTGGAAGTCTCTTTGTACATCCCTGTGGCACCTCCCCCCCCCCAATAAATTTGATCTAAAGCAGTTCCTGGTACTGTGGAACAAACTGGGGAGACTGCCCCTTTCGTGGCCATTGAAAGAAACAGTTCCGCCAGCGGAATGACATTATTGGATTCATTCAACAGAATATTATCATCCTATGCAACACATTCCTATAGTTTCATCAATACTAAAGCTTTATGTATTAAAATTTTAATATCCTTAAATCATTGTATGAAGGCAATACACACAATATTTGCATATCTTTAAACAGGCCCCAGTTAAAAATATATATCCTGTATATCTCTTGGTTGAAGGAAAGACTGCTATCCTGATAGCAATCGTTTAAGTACTGAAAGTTCTAGAATAAAGTATAGTCTTCAATTCTTCACTTCATAGACAAGATTTCAAATTGCAACAATATTTAACATAGATCCTAGTTTCAGCGATGGTTCAACTGTTAGAATGTTTTCTATTGCATGTCCCGGACTAGCATGGATATTTTTTCAGTTTTATTTTGTGCAAGTACAAAAATAGTCATAATTAGATAGGACAAATTTGGCAATGCAGTTCTGTGTATCAGGCTAAGAGATAGCTTAAGGCTTCCTTGTAGAATATTCTTTAGAGAATGAAGGAAAAAGACTGTGCTCATCTACGTAGGGTATCTTCATCACAAAATTAAAACCACAGAACACTCTCCCTGCATATGTGTTATAAATATTTACTGAATTATCTAAGATTGCTTATAGGCAAAATCTGAAGGAACTTATTAATCTTTAAGGCAACAATGCATCAAGGACTAAAGCTCCAAGAAATAAATATAAACATCAGAAAATATTACTGTGGTGCTACCTGTACAATCACCAACATACTTTTACATTTGTTAGCTAATTGTCAAATATTTTCTAGTACTAGTGTTACTTTACAGCATGAGTTTCACATCAGTTTTCAACACTTCATTGAGTAAGCTAAATCGATCAGGTAAGATCCTCATCTTTACTGTCCCATCAGCTCCACATGAGAATATATGATTTGCTGGTCCTGTCTCAATCTGCATGACTCCTGTCCCAAGATTTCTGAAAATAGACTGCCGAGAATGCTCATTGATGAATGTATGAAGAAGACTGAAGTTAGACAAACTCCATACCTAAAAGATACAGATAAAATCTGTTTTTTCCTTTTCTTTTGTGAACACAAATAAAAACACTCATCTGATCATGTTATTATTAAGTTATATTAGTAAATTATAAATTATTATTAATCTACAAAACATTGTTTATCCTGATCAATGCCTGAAATGGCAAGAGCAAGAAACCTGGATAGACACTTTTGATATTATATCCTGAAACCAGTTCACCAGAGCTACATCTGATTTGTCCTGAAAGCTCTTTGAAACAGTAAGAGCTGGAAATGGCAAAATCTGCATAGATGCTACAGATTTCTTAACATGAAGTAACTGGACTTACTTAGTGTCTGAAATCTTCTTGCTTAGTAAATCACATTAGAGTACAAACCTATTGAATCTGTAAGTATTTAATGAGCCTACTCCTCAAGTAAATTCCACTCATTCAAATGAACCTAGTCTAGCTGCGATTTACTTCACTAAAATAACTAGAATAGGATCATTTAGCCAAAAGGAATTTACAGAGAAGTTAATTCACAAAATCTCCACTGAATGTGTTTATTTCAGCTATCTGGTTGATCTGGTAATGGGCAAAGTAAGCACTTGGTGAAAAAAGATAAAACAATCTGCATGGAGGGGAAATGCGGCAGGAGACAGGGAATTAAAGTGATGTTGGAACTCACTGCACAGAATGAATACTGAGGTGGAGGGAATAATTAATAATGTTGCATTGGGGAAGAACCCTTAGTGGGGAACTGAATCAGCAGGTTTTAAGCAGGAAAGCTGAGTATATGAGCTAGTCAGAATCAATAATATAACCCACATATTTTAGTTACATGTTAATAAGAATCAAAGCAAAAACTGTCTTTTATACAGGAAAAGGAAAAATAGGGTATACATTTATTAGACTAAAAATCTGCCAGAATCCTACTGTGCATAAGTATAATTATGTAAATCATGATGTGAATTGTCACTAATTAATGAGTTGGTACTTTTATACAGTACTTGGTGATATGCCAATCAGGCAATTTAGCATGTGATCAAGAATGCAAGCAGCAACTCATTAATCTGCAGCAATTCAGTACTTCAGCAGACTCAATTACACTTCATGCCAGCATTAATAATAATAATTTCATGTCAGAAATTATTCTGGGTTGAAAGGATTTTTGATGGAGAAACTCCGCTCAGGGAATGTCCAAATGAGGCTCCTTTCATGTCCCCAAGAGCTGGGACAGATGCAGTACCCGGTTCTCAAATTGCTGAATTGTCAGCCTTCCAGCTAACAAGACGAGGTTCTTAACCACTGAGTCACCGCAGCCCTGCATTAATGTCAGCATTAATCCCTGTTAACATTCTGACTAATAGTTAAATGAAAAAGAAAAGGATAAAGCATAAAAGGACAAAACACGTTGATAATGAATATATATAATCTAACAATCCAGTGTAATCTAAACATGGTATCAATAGAATACCACCCAAATTACCTTTATATTTCCTTCCGCAGAGCCTGTAACAAAATATTCTTCTGTAGGATCCACAGCAATTGCTTTAATGGGAGAATCATGACTCTGGAAAAATTGGCGTTGCTGCTTTTGGCGAAGATCAATTAAACAAGTATAACCTTTTCTGCCACCTGATATTAACAGCTGGTGTTTCGGGGCATAGGCTAAGACTGTTGCTCCAGTATCATGGCAGGTAAAGGCTGCAATACAAAGGAAATGAGATAATGCTCTTACTATTACAGTGGAACCTTGCTTAAAAACGGCTCAATTAACATAAAAATCACATAACAAAAGGGAATCCACAGAAAATAGTGGCTCGGTTTACGGAATTTTTTGGAACAGATTAATTAGTTTTCAATGCATTCTTATGGGAAACCATGTTTTGGTTAATGTATTTTGGTTTTCAATGCATTCCCTGTGGGAAATTCAGTTAAAGTAATTTACACTGTAAGAAATATCCCAGAGAACGCATTAATTACATTAACCGAGGTTCCACTGTAAATGTTTTCAATCTTGAACACTGCATGTTGTTACTTTTATGAGGGGTTCCGGCACTGGGGCCAAAAGAATTGCAAAGGAGCCAAGGAATGAAACTTTGGTTCATAAGAACACCTATATTTCCATAATGATTGCATATTTTATATACCTGAAACCTGAGAGGCAGCAAAAGACATATTCTGACATACTTGTTCTGTGGTAATTAGAAGACACCAAGTCTGTTAGTCCTTGTAGCTTTTTTCAAATCTATTATGCTGTCCAGCATTCTGATAAAGACTCAAAGCTTTGTTTACTGTCCAAATTTCATACCAATACACACTGTACAGGAATACAAGAGTGTGCTGATGAAATGCACTCTTGTCTGACACCTTTCCCTATAGGAAACTATTATTTCTGTCCATATTCTGCCCTAACAATAGCTTCTTGTCCACAATGCAGGTTATGCATCAGGACAATCTACTGCTGAGGTACACCTATTACTTTCAGAACTACCCAAAATTTCTCATGATCCACAGAGTCAAAGACTTTGCTATAGTCCTATGATGGTGAACCTTGGCACTCCAGGAGTTCTTGAACTTCAATTCCCAGAAGCCCAAGCCCCTGTGAATCCAAACAAATGGGTTTGGTATGATTCATCCGGCCCACGACAAGCCACCCTTGTCGTTCCTGGGAGCAGAAGTAAACATACGGGCATGTTTTACTTCGCTTCCAGGAGCGATAAGGGTGGCGCGGGCCAGATGAATCACACCAAACTCATTTGTTTGGATTCACAGGGGCTTGGGCTTCTGAGAATTGAAGTTCAAGAACTCCTGGAATGCCAAGGTTCACCAAGAACATCTGGAGTGCCAAGGTTCGCCATCACGGATCTAGAACAATTTTTTCACAAAGTGAAGGAGGAAGATAGAATTGAAAGTCTATTAATTTGAGTTACCAGTAGCATTAAATTCATATGTTTTACTTAACTACGGAAGATTGCCCCTGAAATAAATCTCACCCTATTACCTTTAGCACACATTTTGATAATATATTGGCCGGTTTCCATTACTGTTCTTATTGCACGTACGAAGAATAGTTGTGATCTATTAAAACAAGTCTTAATGAGCCAGCATGTATTACAAGGAAGATTGGGTTACAGCTGATCTTCCCATAACAGCAATAAACCATACAGGAAACTATTATCTAAGTGTTTAACCCTCAATTATCGATGACTGATCCAATGTAAAATATCTACCTTGCATTTTCATAAACTTGTCTTTATTCATGTAAGCTTACCGTGTACTAAGCTACTGGTTGCTGCTACCAGAGTATCCCATAGACAGATATTTCTAAAGGAAAAGAACATAAAGATAACCAATTGCTAGCTTGATATAATAATAGTTTTCACATAAATGATGACTGAAATTATAAACATATATCTGTAATTAGAAGAAATATGAGACCACTGTGACAACGGTATGGGAGGTGATACTGGTGTTTGCTGCTCCCACTCTGTTACAAACAAGAACCTCAGTGGGTCTGGAATTCCTTTTATGAACTGAAGGGACAGTTGAAGCAGTTTTCTTCTGAGGGTTTGTGTCACTTGTAGCGAAAGTACAATAGAGCAAGAGTTCTCAACCTTTTTGAGCCTGGGGCCAGGTCACACTCCCTCAGACAGCTTCAGGGGCCAGATGGCCATTTTGCCCTTCCTCCACCGCATAGCACTTCCTGGTGTGGTGGAGGTAAGGGGGCACATGAAATGGTGTTGTAGGCCACATCTGGCTCATGGGCCACAGGTTGAGAATCCCTGCCATAAACACAACCATGACTAAAGTGGCAGGAGATACCTGAGCCCCTCCCCTCTTCCCCCAAATGCCCTGTGAGAGCATTAAGTGTAACTGGGAGAAAAATGGAGAGGAAGACCAGAAGGTAAGACAGCAGATCCATTGACAAAATCTTTCACCTGGTCCTCTAAAGTGCATATGCTACAACTTCAGGAGGCACTATGTAAAGAAACTATAGGGCTGCACGACTCTGAGGCCCAGGAAGCATTGTGGTAGGAAATGTAGGCCTAAAATGCAACCTTGCTGGCCTAGGTCCTTCTCCAGATGAGGGAACTAGGTTGCCCTTGCTCAAAAGCCAGCCTTATCAGACTAGGGTTCAGTGCTCATCTCTTGTCTACAGCCAAAGAGCCAGTGCTGTCTGCGTCTGCAGACATTTCCATGGACATGTGGCAGGCATGACTAGACACCGGAATGAATAGAACACTGTTTACCTTCCCACCAAAGTTGTATCTATTTATCTACTTGCAATTTTTTTGCTTTCAAACTGCTAGGTTGGCAGGAGCTGGGACAGAGATGGGAGCTCGTTTTATCATGCAGTACTTGGGAATCGAACTGCTGACCTGCCAACCTTTTAGTAATCAAGTTCAGCGTCTTAATCACTTGAGCCACTGCAGTCCCTTGAGGGAAATACAGGTGACTAAAGGAATAAGCCTGTGGCTGGAACTCCCAAAATTCTTTCTAAGGAACTCTGGAGAATTCTGGGAATTGGAATTTAAAAAACCTGAATGACACACCCCTAAATGCTTTATATTAGCAGGTTCTCTGCTACAGTATGCAGACAATGCAAAACAGTGTAAAAACTATTTGTGTGAGCTAGAGAACCTTTCGCCTGGTGGAAATGCCTGGCAGACAATGGTCCATGGAGTTGCAAAGGGTCGGAATTGACTGCGACTCAACAACAACAGAGAACCTTCCAGAATAGTATAAGATGCATGATGCAAGAAAAAGCATCTTCCCATAGAACAAGCCACCATTCTATACAGCTCAACATAACCAGTAACTTTATTTTTACACCAGTCTTACCTCTATGATCTTAGAATCTAGAAAATTTTTTTACCTGTTGTCAGTAGACTGCCCAGCTGTGGCTATCAGAGATGAAGAACTGATGAAAACAAAATCACTGGCTGTTTTGTTATGGCACTGCCATGTCTGAAAAATTATAATGTTTAATTGATAAGCAAAGGTAGGTCAAATATAGGAATATATTTTTGTGTTATCATATGTACCAACAGCTTTATTTGATTAGGACAAAAAGCAAAAGATGCCTTGTATTAATTCCAGTTCCAAGTCTAACAAGTAGTCAAAAGAGCTATTCCAAGTACTGTATAATAAATGCCCGTTTCATCATTTTGCATTGACCAACAATGAAAAACAAAAACACTTCCTTCAGTTTCAGAAATAATTTGCAGTATGACATACAGGTTAATTCTTAAGAGAAACATAACTGTAATATCCCCATGAATGCATGAAGTTACACCAGGGGTCGTCAACCTTTTAAACATCGCCCCCTCCCTCTGGGCCCACAACAACGGCCTGAGGGAGAAGACTCCATGGCCTAGCAGTGGCTGAGGACATCGCCCCCTCCTCTGGGCCCACAACAACGGCCTGAGGGAGAAGACTCCATGGCCTAGCAGTAGCTGAGAACATTGCCCCCTTCTTTGGGCCCACAACAACAGCCTGAGGGGAGTTTATTATTTATTTATTTATATTTGTTTATCGCCCTCCTCCCCGAAGGGACCCAGGGCGATTTCCAACAATTTTAAAAACACTTTAAAAACATCAAAAACCTTAAAAAACTTAAAAACTTAATTAAAAGCTAGGTATTATAACTTGGACATACTGGGAGTCAAACCATCCAACTGGCTGGGGAAATTGAACCATCCACTCCCCAGACCAGACCTGCCAGCCAGGTTTTCAATCCTTTCCTGAAGGACAGCAACTCCGTCTGCAGGCGTAGCTCTGTCGGGAGGAGGTTCCACAGGGCCGGAGCGGACACCGAGAAGGCCCTCCTTCTAGTGCCAGAGAGATGTGCCTCTCTGGCTGATGGCACAACCAGAGAGCCTCTCCGGTCTGCTGTGGTGGGACGGGTAGATGTCCTTGGGACAATGCGGTCTCTCAAGTAACCTGGACCACTACCATAAAGGGCTTTAAAGGTAATAACCAGCACCTTGAATTGCACCCGGAGGCAAACTGGGAGCCAGTGCAGCTCCCTCAGCATAACGCCCGCATCCCAACACTACTCGTGCAGCTGCATTCTGGACCAGTTGAAGCCTCCGAATAGTCACCAGGGGCAGCCCCATGTAGAGCGCATTACAATAATCAAGTCTGGAGGTGACCAAGGCATGTGTGACCATGAGCAAGGACTCCCGGTCTAGGAACAGAGTTAGTCTGTGTTTTGGTTTGGTTGTATTTTGTGAGGTTATATTTCATAATTTTTATTGTACTGTTGCTGTTTTGACTGTAAGCCGCCCTGAGTCGCCTCGGCGAGTGGGCAGCAATATAAATCTGAATAAAATAAATAAATAAATAAAGTTGAGGGCCAGGTCACACTCCCTCAGAAGTTGAGGGGGCCGGACTGTTGGTCCCCTCACCGTTTACAGCTGCCGTAACCGCGTCCATGGCTGATTCCAAAGGAAGAGGCTGGAGTGAGGGCACGGGCTAGGTGATTTGGCACCACGGGCCAGATCCGGCCCATACGCTGTAGGCTGCTAATCCCCGAGGTACACCATTCATTGAAGCATGCATTTCAGAAATTTAAAGTTATTCCTCATACTTAAAAAAAAGTTGAATGGTATTAAGGGAACTGTTTTGAACAAGGGATCTGTGAAAGAAGCAATTCCCTCTTCTGCCTAAAATCCTCAAAATGTGATTCTAGGGACTGAGAAAATTATAACCTTCCTTTTGGGGCTCTATTTTGCCAAACTAAAATAAGAAAAGTAACACAGAAGTTGTGCAGCACTTTAACTAAGTAATATCATAACAGAAACAGAAATTTATGATCTTAAACCACCTAACTAGGTATTGCCTGAAGCCTCACTCAGCGAAGTTTATAAGCAATTGATAGCAATCAAAATATGGATGCGTACTATGTCATCATGTTGATAAAAGCAAAATAAAAAAGAAGCCTTACATTTATTTATTTTCTTTTAAAAAATCTAGCTCACCAGATATGGTTTGGGTGTGCTTCCATTATGCAAACAACTTTTCCAGTTTGTTTGGTACAGACTTATGTATCCATCGCCATCAACAATTCCAAACTGTGGGGGGAAAAGACCCAAAACACAGCTTTTTAATTACAACAATAATAAACCCTCAAACAAGGTATCACTCGTGTTACCTGGCATCTCTACACATAACCTGCATCTTATACTGTCTTGTGACTGTAGTTTACTAACAACTAACAGGATTTGAGTCTAAACCTAGTAGGAAGATCAGAAAACAAAACAAAATAAACAAAATAAAAAACACTGTAGCACTTTAAAGACTAACTGCTATATTTTTATTGTTAGCTTTCGTGGATCAAGTCTGATGAAGTGGACTTGATCCACGAAAGCTAACAATAAAAATATAGCAGTTAGTCTTTAAAGTGCTATAGTGTTTTTTATTTTATTTTATTTATTTTGTTTTCTTTTCTGATATGCCTGAACCACAGACTAACACGGCCACTATTCCAAAACATTCTAGTAGGAAGATTTTCCCAAGACTGTTGCACAAAGTGAAACCATGCTTTTGCAAATCAACTGATCTTTTATGTGATCACAAAAACAAAGTGTGTGTGTGCACCCATGCACGCGCACACACACACACACACACACAAACAGAATTCTTTTAACATTACCACATCTGTAAATATTTGTGAAAGCATCAATTAAGTTAATCGTAGGAAAACAGTGATAATTTAAAGGCCCTTTTTATTCTTACAAGAGACAAAGGGATACCACCTTATTGCCTTGATAGTTGAATCTCATTCGTGTGATCCTGGGGTTTCCACCAGACCGAAAACATGTAATTTGCTGAGAATGTCCCCATTCAAACATTCTCACACTGCCATCCTGAGCTCCTGTCAAATCTGCAACAGGAAAAAACAAATCTTTACCACTTTTATTCTATCTCTGAATGTAGGATGCATTTAAAATGATGCTTAAGAGAACAGTTTTAGTTTTAATCTGATAAGCACAACAAATTATAGAGTTTTATAGCTCTGTAGTACAAGTAGGAGATTGTCAAAAAGTGATATACTTTTATAGGGTATCTTCAGTGTCATATTTTACATTTTGTTGACACTTGCAAGAGACCCCGTAATGGCTCACATTTTCTTCTTCGTCTGCCATATCCAAATCCAAATATAGGTGATCATCATGGCGATAAGCTATGAAGACTGTCCTGAGAATATGATTCAGTGGCCTTTCATCTGCCTTCTGCATCACAGCATAACCCCCATACCACTGATCCAGTTCCATGAATAACTTTCTGGTCCTGAGCCTTTTTGGCATGCAAAGTCCTTCTCAGCCCCAGACCAGTATTGATGAAGTTGCTGCCCTCGATCAAGATGGATTCAAGTGGGATTTAATCCACTTGGGGACCATCACCCTTCCCCTGTGGGGAAGCACCCAAGGCTGTTAGTCCTCAGAGTTGTCAGATTAGTTAACCACTGCCTAACACTTGGCGTTGAGTCACTGGCAGTATGGTTTACTCTATTACCATAGCAGGATAACCTGGCCAGACTTCACTAGAAAGAGCCATTTCCCTTTCTCTCTCTACCTTTACTACATGTTTATGTCTAGTATAATAGATGCCTTTTTGGCACCAGTTTATCTTCAAAGTCTTTTAAAACAATAGGGAGATTCTCTAATGTTGCTTTTTTTTTTTACTATTCCAGTTTTTAATTTTTTTTAATTAAGCTTTTACAGTCTTTACTGTTTTACAATCTACAACAGTCATGATACTAGGATTATATTGTTAAAACAAAAGGTAGAATAGAAATGCAGAAAATAAATCTGTATGCCTTAATTGTAATGTTTAAATTTCAGAGATTTCACTATGACCTGGGGTTGGTTCACATATTGTGTTGGAGCTGTAAACTAGGGTTGAAGAATGTAGTATATAGTATAGGCAAACAGTCCTACAGTTCTGTGACTCCTTTTACATAGAATTGCATTAATGTACACAGTGCACTGAATGGATACTGAGATTATGCACTCAGTCTGAAGACAGAGAAAACGCTGTATTATTTTTATGTGCAATAAATAACTTATTATCAACTGACAAAACACACACTTTCCAACTTTATATTTATTTATTTTAAAGTTTTGGCAATGTTTAATTTTTGGACATCTCAGGATCATTCATCTTACTCAACACTAAGATACTTGGAAAAATTAAATGGTAGCCCATCCACTGTTTCATCAATGTGACATCTTGCTAGACATATTGAATCTGCTTGGTGCTTATAGCAACCTACCAACCTCACCTGAACATTTTACTTCAGACAATACATGATTATGAAACTCTTGTTAAAATCATGTTCTTACTTAACTTCCAAAAACCTAGTTGTTTTGTTATAAGTTCCTTATATATTTCCAGTAATTGAAATATTAATATGGCCAAAGGTGTAGCAGAACTTACAATAAGGTAGTGTTGGATGGGAAGCCATTCTTCGGACATTGCTAATAGCTTTCTTGATCATCTGTTAAATAAGTAAAATTAAACAAATAAACTGAAGAATCAATGAAAGCACACTGAATGCAAGTTTGTTGTGATGTAGAGTGCTATCATGTTTGCTTTCCTCCATGAATTTTGGATGAAAATAAGGATGCAGCTCAATGAAAACGGGATTCTTCTCTCACCTTTAACTCACATCTTACAGCAACAGAATTAACCCAGGCGTGTGCCAGCTGTTTTCCCCAAATGTCTACAGTTCTCAACAGAGACACTATAGACTATAGTCTTACCTCTTTTCTTGCCAATTCCTTTCTGATTCCATTACATTTATTGGAATTTTCCTGTATATTGTAAGGTAAGTAAGACAGAGGCAGAAGCAGAAGCATGTAAGAGACAGGCAAGCAAACTTATTAAATAGCAATGAAAAGGTTAGGCATTGCAATTAACTGATCACAGAACAATTAGCTGTAAAATAGTGTCATCAACTGGAAAGTGCATCAAAGGAACTCTTAGGTGAAGGACGCATACTGCTGCAGATATTAAGGTACTCACATAGCTAGAATTTACATTCACGAAATTTGCATCTGAATTTTAAATGAGCCTTATATATTTAAGAGTAATTGTATAATAGAAATTGGTTTAATATGTCTTTTTAAAAACACTCTTGTTTTTAAGCAGAGAAAACACCTTTTCAGTTTTGCTTTGATATATGTGGAGCCAATGTGTTTTATTGACAACAGTATGCTAGCTCTGCTTCTCCTCTGTTGTTGCCTCCAGCATGTAAATGTGGTTTTGTAAAGCAGGAAATCTGGATGTATCCAGGTAACAATCATATAAGCCAGAACTCAATTTGGAGAAGAGAATTCTGGCTCATGAAAGAGAGACAGAATTGCCTCTGCTTACAGATGATTTTCAATCAATGATGGAGCTATCCATGTTACAGCATGATTGAAAAGGGCTGAAGTCTAAAACCTGTGAGATTAAGGAACCATTACTTCATACTCATCTACACTAATAGCTAACTGCCAAAAGAATAACAAGTGTACAGCCACTGTACATCCTGTAGGAAATTTCATCCCTGTTTTCAGGATTGTTATTAAGAGATATGTTCATTTGAAAGAGGCCACACTTTAGCTGAAATTCAAGGATTACATACACTTTAGAAAGTATAATTAACATAGAGCAAATCACACTAGACCATTATATTTATCAATAAAATTATCTCAACCACCAGTGGCAGCTAAACCAGTAAATATTTTCTTTTCTTAACAGTGTTTATTACTTAACCAAAGATTACTTATAAAATGTCTAATATACTCTGTCCAATATTATACATCTGCTTTGCTCTTCTGACAAATCTGAAGTAGTAACCCTAGATTTCTCCTGCACTGAGATCACTGCATCTCAACATGCTGAAAATGCCTAAATTCCTCCTCAGGAGACTTATAAACAAATAATTTGTAAATACAAATCCATATGTACTACTCGCGAGTGTAAATGAATAGTTATGCACAAGATCACAATTTTGCTGGCTAGGGACATAAGATGGTTAAAAATATCAATGCTATTTAGAGCAGTGGTGTTCCAATATTAATCTTAAAAAATATGTGTGAGAGAACCTAAGAGTTTCATCCAAACGTATCTATGTTGGAGAGGCTCTGTGCTTGAGTTAAGGTATCCGTGACAGAACAGGAAATGAAACTATTCTGAACAACCTCCCAACTGTCTGAAGCACAATGAGGGGCTGCAAAAGGAATCAGCAACAACTACTTGTAACCTGCTTTTTGTTCACTGAAGATTCCATTGGATGAAAGAGATTTTACTAAAGAAAAGAACATTAGACACACAACACTCACATACTTGTTTCTGCTTTTGCTTCAGTTAGTATGTACAGCAAAGACAAACACAACTTGACATGGATCCAAAAATAAAATTATTAAGCACAATTATATCCTCCAAGGTGTTTCAAAATTTATATCTTTATCTATTTGTTTCATTTATAGGCTGCCTTTCTCTTGATGGGAGAAAGATCCGATTCAAGATGTTATGTTGAAGCCAATTATAATTGTATCAAGTTGTATTTATTCTATTCTTTGGCTACTAGCAAAACTGCATATAACTGAGATTACTAACATATTTCCAGTGTTTAGGCATCTGCAACTTCATGGGTCATGCAGGATTCTTCATAATAAAATTAACTCAGTAAATTAAGAAACATTTTAAAATGAGAATAATTTGTATAAACAGGAAACTGGCATACCACAGTAGCCTATCTCTAGTGAACAAGTGATTTCATGCTCCAGAATTTTAAAAAAATTCTAAGTGCTAGGAGGGGGTTGGAGCAAAAAACCAAAATAACAGACAAATATTTCTAATTTATTCTGAGAAAAGAGACACCCTAGAACAGTGATGACTAACCTTGGCACTCCAGGTGTTCTTGAACTTCAATTCCCAGAAGCCCTGATTAGCAGGACTGCTGAGTTAGGCTTCTGGTGATTGAAGTCTAAGAACATATGGAGTGCCAAAGTTAGCCATCACTGGCCTAGAACTAAATGCTCTTCCTGGTTCAAGGAACAAAATAGCTATTCAAGAATACATAAAAAAGATCCCTGGAGGTAAGAAAGCTTATCAAAAGGTTATAGAGCCATGATGGCGAACCTTGGCACTCCAGGTATTCTTGGACTTCAATTACCAGAAGCCCAAGTTAGGACTCCTGCTGATCAGGACTTTTGGGAATTGAAGTTCACGAACAGCTGGAGTGCCAAGGTTCGCCATCACTGTAGAGAGCCAGCAGCATACTGATATATACAATAAACAGCATCTGGAAAAAAACATCACAGAACAAGGCAGATAGAATAAGTAAAAAACAGAATCTGTTGGTTCCAGTTATATTTCTGCCTGAAACTCCCTGGCAAATTATTTTAGCCAGGGCATCCATCCTTCTGCCACCTGCACTAAGAACACAATAGGAATATATGTAGAGTTTATATAGTCCCCCTCTCCCCAATGAAGAAGGTTTTCTTTAATGAAAACTGCTAAAGCTGTGTATGTATGTTGTTTAATGCATTTATAATACAGTCAAACATCGCATAAAGAGCGCCTTGCTTAAAGAGTAACCCGCTTAAAGAACAGAATTTTCTGTAAATGTTCACTTCGCTTAACAAATAAAGCCAACCAAATACTTGCTTAATAAATAAATCAGGGTTCGCAATCACCCCACCAGAAGTCACAATTGGTCACTTACTGGTGTTTCTCACTTGCTTAAAGAGCAATCCTGTGGAACACATTATGCTCTTTAAGCAAGGTACAACTGTTCATACACTTCTAAACAGAGATGCATAAAGATGAATATATGTAACAGCATTACTAATGACCAACTCACCACAGCAGCACCTCTGCCAGTCTGGGTACTACTAAGCCAAGGCATATTGATTGGAGTACCAGGATTGCTGTGAGTATAAGGTGTCGTTCCATGAGTATTTCCCAAGTCTTCCCGAGCATGTATAACTAAGAAGTCATCAGCTCTATAAAATGAAACAGTAGAGTGAGAATTGATTATGTCTTACTAGCTGAAAATATTATCTTCCCTATCTATCACCTTCCAAACAAAAGTCTGCATAGTCAACGCAATGGTATTTCTGATTGTGATGTATGGTTGTGTGAGCTGGACCATAAGGAAGGCTGAGCGTAGAAGAATAGACACCTTTGAAATGTGGTGCTGGAGGAGAATTTTGAGTCTCCTGGACAGCAAAGAGAACAAATAGGTGGATCTTAAAAGAAATCAACTCCGATTGCTCCTTGGAAAGACAAATATTGACAATGAAGCTAAAGTACTTTGGACATCAAATGAGAACAGAGGATTCACGTGAGAAAGCCTTTATGCTGGGAAAGGTGGAGGGCAAGAAAAGAAGGGGGCGGCAAAGAATGAGATGGCTAGATGGCATTGTTGAGCAATTAGGAACGAAACTGGGTGGGCTGAGGAGGATGGTGGAGGATAGGGGTGCCTGGAGTATGGTGGGCCATGGGGTCGCAAAGGGTCGGAATTGACTGTGCGACTGAACAGCAAGAAAAAATCTAGTAAAAGGCTCACAAGTTCTCAGACACTCTTTGTCAGCACAAGACAACTGCAATGCCATAGTAGTTCAGTTAGAGAATTATGAATGACTAAAGGTGCACATAAAAAGTGAATAAAGGAGATGAATGCAATGCTCACTAGAACTACATGTATTTCAGAACATCAGAATAAAGCAGAGATCTGGCAAAACAACTTAGTAATACAAAATTATACTGCATTGATAATGTCATCAGCCTGGCCATATTTTGGTCATCAAAAGTTTCCTTTTTGCAAAGGTTCCTAGACTCCTCTAGGAACCCTTTGTTCCTAGGGAAACCTTTAAGGACAGCAGGACAGGGGTGGGACAATTTGTACATGTCCAAAAATCATTGCTACAAGTCTGACAAATGGAATTTAATTTCTCCACCTGTTACAACTTGATGGTTTTTATATATATATATATGTATATGTATATGTATATATATATATATAAATTATATATATCCATGATATTAACAGATTCTTTTGGTAGTGGTGGAAGAAAAATAACTACCAAAATATGATCATGGCTGATGACCATCCTCAAACTAATGGGTCCTAATTTTACATAAACCTATTTTCAGCCAGTTTTTTAAAGGTTTTAAATGATCACAGTATTCAATAAATAGCAAAGTATAGTTATAATACATAACTCAATGCTAAGTGATATAGGCAAACAAGAAAGGTGAAAAGAAAGAATACCCTTTAGTTTCCACTTCTTCGTCATCAACCCAAGTGTAGAACTGTGTTGCTAGAATTCCAGAAACATCTAGTTCTTGAATATCATGACTTGACGCTATTGCAATACAATTCCTGTTTGCCTAAAAAGATACAATGAGCGGGGGGGAAATAAACTGGAGACAAATACAACTGACAAAATACTTTAATTTTCTGATAGCTTCATCATCCTCCATTCAAGTGTGATTAGGTGTTTCAATGAATTGTTCTAAGAATTCCAAACAGTAATCAGTATACAGTACTCTGATTCTCTTCCCTTGGGTAAGTGGAGGATACAACAGATTAAAACACTGTAATTAGTGCAGGTCTATCTTGTCTAGTATCCTGAAAATCTACAAGCAAGGCACAGTTGTCTGTCTGTCCTAAGTTAGCATTAGCAAGTTAAGTTAGTATTATTTCAAGGGTCAAACTTCTCAATCAAAGGTCTTCCTACTTAAAACAGTGACCACAAAATTCTACTATAATTATTCACCAATAACAATTAAAATTATAAAAATTAATGCTTGTCACCCATAATACTTTAGCATGGTAGTGATTACTGAAAGAGAAATATCAGTACTCTTTACACATATAGTGCAGAGCAAAACCATTAACATAGCAAAGAAATTTCTAATTTCTTCAATTGCTACAGTTGGATTTTTAAAAATCTACAAGAGTACTAGAATTACAATACTTTGTCCTTCATCTGCGCCTGAGTTAAATATCCCACACATTGCAAAAATATCTCATTTCTCTCCACCTCCCAGTATATACCTTATTGACAGCAAAAGCAGTAATAATATCAGACTCTTTGTGGATAATCCTTGCTTTATTTCCAGGGTATCCCAAATCAGCTTCTATCTGTATTAAAAAGGGATAGGGTGGGGAAGGAAACATAGAACCCAGCAGTGTTATTTTTTGTCTTTTATTGGTTTTCTAATATTAAGCAAAAATAGGAGTACTATTCAAAAAGTTGTTTTCATCTGTACCAGGAGATGGCAAGTAAAAGCAAGATACGGCAGTAGAAATCGCCATGAGAAGTATCTCATTAGGCCAACACATGAGTCATTAAAATATGTAAACTTTCAATAGCTGACAAGATTTTACAAATTGAGGGGTGGTTAGAGTCTGACATGAAACTGGAGTTATAGCATGATCACACTACAAAATAAGTGAAAAGATATTTGCAAACCTTCAAATAAAACTCTAGCAAAATATAAGTTCTGGTCTTCCTTTCATCTATGAATGTTCTTTCTAGTGCTGTAGGACTTTATTGAGTGTAGTGAGTTGAGTAGGAAGGAGATTATACATTATTGAACAGATGAACCTTCTGCTAGTCAAGCAAAAGTTGCCCCACTTGATCTTCCAAAGTATGTCTTATGCTGCAATTAATTCAACTCAGACAAGTCTATGAGCCACAAAGGAGCATCGAAAATGCCGGTAGATGGAGGAAGCAGGAAAATCAGTTTCTGGGAACATCCAACCCAGCATACTGAGCAGAAATAAAATTCATTCACAAATGTATAAAGTCCACATGACTGACATTTTTAAAATGCCGTTATATTCTATCTTACTGTTAAACTTTTACCATATCTACCTTACTGATGCCAGCCTCTTCTGTTGAAGTACTTTTCAAATGTTCACTCTGGTCTTCTACTAACTATACCAAAAAGAATAAAACACACAACAAAAGAGAAAATGAGACTGACATTCAATTCCAAATACAATTTTTTTGAAAATAATATAACTTTATGAACATGCAATAAGAGTTAGCTCTGTGGAACAAGTTCCTGTAGCATACTAGTCACTTCTCCGAGAATATCAGAAAACAAACATAAAATAAAAATAAAAACACTGCAGTACTTTAAAGACTAACTGCTATATTTTTATTGTGAGTCTCATAGATCAAGTCCACTTCTTCAGACAAAGGAGTAAAACCCAGGCATGGTTTATATACACCAGATGCACGGGTCAAGATGTCACAAGGCAAATGAACCACAAAGCAGTAAGTTAAAGAGTATTCAAGCAGAATGACAGACAAGCATGCATATCAATGCAGCTTCCTAAAGCTAGCAGTAACAAATGATTACAGTAATATCCTGGATAACGTTATGACTTGGTTCCACAAGTCATGACGTTATCCGGTTTTTAGCGTTGTCCGATACATGCATCGAACAACGGTAAAAAAAAAGCCCTGACTTCAGGGACAAACCGCTTTAAAGGCAGGCAGGGAAAGAAAGCCACCCCCCATGTATTCAGATTAATTTTAAATGTTTCAATCTTAAAAGTGTGAAGTTATAGAATTCTCTGAGAATGTTTTTCTAAATGGATTTGATATACAGTCATACCTCGCAGAGCGAATTTAATGCATTCTGAGAGGTTGCTGGCTATGCGAAAAATTTGCTATGCAAGTCTGACTCGCATAACGAATTTTTCACTATGCGAGTTGGACTTTCCCTATGGAAAAACTCGCATAACGAGCAATTCTATGGGGAAAACACGCATAGCGAAAAAAATTCGTTGTGCGAGTTTTCCCTATAGAAACGCTCGTTATGCAAGTTTTTCCATAAGGAAAAGTCCGACTCGCATAGCGAAAAATTCGTTATGCGAGTCAGACCGCTTAGAGAAAAACTTGCTCGTTATGCGAGTTTTTTGCTGAGCGAAACGCTCGTTATGTGAGGTTTGACTGTATTCTTTACTCACATGAAATTGTTACCTTAATACCAATACTAAATCAATATCAGTTTGTGTTTTTTTTAAATAAAGCTTAAGAACTTGATTTTTAGTTGTATATTTCTAATTAATCACAATATTAAAGGAAAAGATAAACATTAAAAGACTGTGAAAAGACACAGTGCTTGTGAACCATGCAGTTCCAAATATTTCAAAAATGCAAAATAATCTGACTAAATTAATGAGTAAAAGATCTGGGCAATACACTAATATGGAATTCTTGAACAGCCAGGAACCAATACTGGGTACATCATCAAGCTTCGGCTTTAAAAAGATCTTGAGAGTTAGCATTGTTTAATGGATTCCCCCAATGGTAGATCTCTTCAATTAGTGAAAAGGTGTATTTTGCTTTTCATAAAAATAAAATTTTATTGTTTTAAAATTCCCATGGACATATAAAGCTTGTAACACAATGTGACCATGTTGTAAAACAACTATGTGCAACAGTTTTAAGCACTTTCGCATTTTGTTGTTGTTGTGTGCTATTAGTTCACTTACAGCAACTCTAATAGTTTTCAAAGTATGTGAAATATTCAAGGGGTAGTTTTGCCGACACCTCCCCATGGGTTTTCATGACCAGGCAGGATATAAATCTGGTCTTCAGAGTCACAACACATCGTCCTATCCACTGTATCACCTTTTTACCCCTTTTATTCTTAAGGTAGGAGTTGCCTGAAAGTTTCAGGGTAACGTAGGCATCCTATTTTGAAAGCCTGAGGAAGGTCATTAAAGTAAGGGTGTTTGTTGTTAATTAATGTTAATATGAACGTAGAACACAGACCTCATTTAAGCATCTCTTTTTTATAAATATGTTTCTGATGAAGGTTTCTTGGACCATTTCTTGTTTAATGAGATATTGCCAAAGTCTCTTCACAGATAGTGCATTAAGACTTTTAGACCTAAAGAGGAGAAACATTTTAAAAGCATGCTACAATTTCTGAAACTATTATTTGGGGGTGGGCAAGTAAAATTAGAAAATATGTATTTTGGAATATTAAGGAGGAAATCCTTTGCACCAGGTAATAAGTAAAACAAAATATCTTGCATTACATACAATCTAGTCCAGTGGTGGCGAACCTATGGCACGTGTGCCAGAGATGGCACTCACAGGCCTCTCTGTGGGCACGTGCGCCATTGCCCCAGCACAGAGTTTGCCCCACCGCTCTGCCCAACAGCCCAATGAGAGCTTCCTCCTTCCCCCAAACACAGTTTGCCCTGCACCTCTGCCCAGCAACCCATTGGGAACACTTCCTCCCCCCCCCCCCCCGCACAGAGTTCGCCTAGCCCCTCTGTTTGGACACTCAGTCTCTAAAAGGTTCGCCATCACTGATACAGTCCATGAAAACAGACGGGTAATAGCAGCAGTAGCAATAACATTTATATACCACCCCATAGTGATTTTAATGCACTCTCTGGGTGGTTCACAAATAATTAGCATTTTGCTTCAAAGACACTGGGTACTGAACAACAACAAAAAAAGGATGGAAGGTTGAGTCAACTGTGAGCTCTGCTCAGGATTGAACTCAAATCATGTACTTCCAAGAGTCTAGAACTCATTAGCAATAAGCAAACGTGTGAATAGTATATTATTTGGGCAGGTTCCTAATAAGGCAAACAATCACTTCCTTAGTCAACTGCCAAGCCACTTAGAGCTTTGAATGTTAGAACCAGAACCTTGAATTAGGCTTGGTAAACAACTGGCAACCAATGTAGTCCTTCAGTACTGATATCACACAAATTTGAAATTATGCATGATTTAGCAGAATGGATTAGAAAGGGATGGTATGACTTTTGAAAAGCCTTTGATCTGGTAGTTAACATGCATTTCAAAATTGATCTGCTCAGAAGGAAGATCCTCTGTTTGCTTTTAGCATGATTTAAGTACTGTACATCAAAGTTAAGCATATTTTAAAAACAGAGTGTGCAACTCTTTTCATTTAGCAATTTAGGTACAGCAAAATAGATTTGCTGTGCAGAAAACTTAATAGTGCCTCTTTGCAAAAAATAATAATAATAATAATAATAGCCAACTCTGTTAGTCCCCTGGAATGAAGCCTTGAGACAAATAAAAACCAAACGTAGTCAAATTTATTCTTTTTTAAAAAAACCCAGAGATAAAGAATGTATTACTTGTTCTGCTTTCTTTCAAACAAACAGGGACATCTATGACACACTATATAAGTGTCTAATTAAAATTGGTGTGGCTAGTGACAGTGTAAAGGTATATATAGAATGAGGCATACTAAAATAATAAAGTGAAAGATAAGAATTTCAGAGCATTCTTATACCACATTACTAAAGATATATTATTCAATTATATAAAAATAATAATTCAATTTATTTCCTTATACATACTTACTTGAAAGGGGTGTTTGTTGGTTCTAGCAGGGCTTTATGGCGTAAGAGTGCAGGGCCAGATGAAGCTGCATCTTGTGAAGTATGAATAGAAATAAAATCTTCTGGTGGGCCACCATGCATCTCCAATCGTTTGAAAAGAACCTGCTCCCAACGCTGTAGTATCTTTAGAACAGCATGACACAGCGGGGAGGTAACAGGAAGTTCTGCAGAATAAAGTACAATTTTACTGAACTACAATCATTTCATTAAAGAGCACTACACTTTTGCAATATCACCTATTAAATATTTTGTTAGTATGTTGCTGTCACTTACATGAGTAACACATTATATCCCAGAAATGGAAGTACCGTGTTTCCCCGAAAATAAGACATACCCATAAAATAAGCCGTAGCAGGATTTCTCAGCAGTTGTGTAATAAAAGACATACCCCGAAAATAAGACATAGTGATAGGCGTGGCTATGCAGGGTCCTGGCAGGGAGCAGTAAAGAAGATGGGCAGCTAGTGGTGTAACAAAAAGAAGACATCCCCTGAAAATAAGCCATAGTGTGTCTTGAGAAAAAATAAATATAAGTAAGTCCTAGACCGGGACTCCTTGCTCATGATCACACACGCTTTGGCCACCTCCACACTGGATTATTGTAATGTGCTCTACATGGGGCTGCCCTTGGTGACCATTCGGAGGCTGCAGCTGGTACAGAATATGGCTGCTCAGGTTGTGAGGGTGTGGGGGCGTTATGTTCGTGCCTCACCATTGCTCAGGGAGCTGCAATGGTTGCCAGTATGCCTCCGGGTGCAATTCAAGGTGCTGGTTATTACCTTTAAAGCCCTATATGGCAGTGGGCCAGGATACCTAAGAGACCGCATCACCCTAAGAACATCTGCCCGTCCCACCACAGCGGACCGGAGAGGCTCTCTGGTTGTACCATCGACTAGAGAGGAACACCTCTCTAGCACTAGGAGGAGGGCCTTTTCTGTGTCCCCCCCGGCCCTATGGAACCTCCTGCCAATTGAGCTACGTTTCTAGTCGGAGTTGCTGCCCTTTAGGAAGGGGGTTAAGACCTGACTGGCAGAACAGGTATGGGGTCTGGGTCAGACAGTTGCATCGGCTTGTTGGCTCATCTGACCCCTCCCTCTCTCAATGTATGTTTTTTTAATCTTTTAACTTGCTTAGTTTTAATATTTTAATATTAATTTTAACTGGATTTTATATTGTGCTTTTATGTCTCTTTTAACCTTTGTTAGCCGCCCTGGGTCTCTTTGAGGAAGGCGGCATACAAGTCTGTAAAAGAAATAAATAAAATAAATAAGACTGTCTTATTTTTGGGGAAACACGGTATATAGCTTTCCCTCAACACCCTTACCAGTTGCAGAGTTTTATAACAGGTCAAATGTATATGCAAAATTCCAACTTCTAATAAGAGAAGGGATGGAAATACAGTTGCTAAAGCAAATCTAAAGCCAGCTAATTATTCATTGAATGAAAAATAAAGTTCTTTAGCCCAACCAAAATTGTTTTACTGAGATAAAAGTCAAAATCATCTTGTGAAGCAACACAAATGGCAAAACATTCAGAGACAAATTGGCATAAGTTAAGAAATCACTAGTTGCACACTGAATTATACAACTCAGTATGCAACTGATAAGGTACATGTTGAGTTCCCAACTTGGGGTAATTTACCTCCCAAAGTTACATTGTTTGTGCTGTGCCAGTGTGATTAAGTAAAATGACTTTGGCTTAAGCATGGCTTAGTATATTTTGGATCATTGTATTTGTTAATTATTTTCATGGTTCAATATAAGACAGTCTACAAAGGCATATACATTCTAAACTATGTGCAGGAAAAACATAAGGAGTATTAAATGTTAAGAACATTTATTAATATTATTTAATATTTTTTGTTACTTGCTAAATGCCATTACTTTTCGCTGGAATTTTACAAATGTTACTAACAGAAGGTTACTTACTAAAAAGATATACTGCTTCAGTTTGAGCTCTCTGATTTAGTTTTATTTAGTTACAATTTTATTGTAATGAAATCAAAAGGTAATCTTATTTTAAGAGTTCCTCAATTATGACTTTTCTGTCTCAACTGCCAATTTGCTGTGACTTACAAAACCCCTCCAACTCACTATCTTTTGAAAGTTCACCCACAATGCCTGGAATCTTGTTGTGCAGGCAAGCAAATGGTATAACTTTTGGAAATATATTGCCATAAGTTAAAAAATCTCCATAAATATTATTTGTTGCATCTGGAGCTGCACAACTTGACATATAGGCAATGCCTACAGAAATTCACGTTTAAAAGTTATGCAATTTGTTTAAATGTACAACATAATTTCAGCAGCTAGGAATGTATTAGTTCTCCATCCACACTTGCTGAAAGGGAAAAATATGAGTTTAATTCATTTATTCTGTCTTTCTGTGTATTTTAACCTTGTCTTTCAATGTTTTTCAGTAAAATTACATGGCCTTTTACCCTAGTTAGTATTTAATCCAATATCTTGCAAGCTTTTAGTTTAACAGAAAATTATAGCCAAATCATGTTAGTTATTAATACTAGAATATGTACTACAGCATGTGTCACAGTGGCAAACTGCCATCAAGTTCATGCATCACTGCTTATATTTCTTATAGCAGGCCAAGTCATGTGACTGATACATGATAAGGAATGTAAACAGCAGTTTAACCAGCAGCAATTTCTAGTCTGACTGATGCTACTACAGTTCTGTTAGTATAAATAAGTATAGTATGCTAGCCTATGGTTTTAACTAAAGCAAAAGGAACTGGCACATCTAGCAAAGCAGATAATCAAGGATCAATCAGGATGTGGAATAATATATACATCGTTTTTAACATTTATTAGGTCTGTAACCAGTTCCATACAGCAAAAAATGACATGTCCAGAGGAGGAACACAAAATACAGAATTAAATACACAGCTGTGGTACAAGGTCAGGTTGATGACCTCCAGAGCTGATACAATCAACTCGTATGGGTGCATATATTTATGTATATGGAAATGTTTACATCATTATAATTCTGCAGTGTAAAGTTTAAATTGTATATGTTTGTCCCAAGCACAAAATGTGATCCTTTTACATGTATAGCTCCTGAAGAAGACTGAGAGCCAAAATGCTTTGGGCCTTTTAAAGTTGAAATAAAGTGCAACTTATATATTTTTCTACATCCTGGAACTTAGTCTCTCACTTTGATTATCTGCTATAGTAAAGTAAATAAATAAATACATACATAAGAAAAAGAAGGTGACTTAACTAAATTTTTTTATCTGAAAAAATCCTTACCGGAAAGATCATGACCAGCCAAAGGGTAAAAATTCTTTAAGTTATGAAGAACTAGTTGAACCATAGCCAATCTCATGAGTGACCAGCTAAACAGAAGAAACAAACATTTATTCTCCTTTTTGGAAGCATTCAAAAAGATTTAAACACAGAAATAACTTATATATTTCTTTGTGATTTGTGACTGGTTGTCTTCTTCCAACTGTTTTGAAGATTTCTTTTTATTATAGAACAGTACAAGCCAGTTTAACTATGATGAAAGGATGCTAAAGTATTATTCACCCCAAATTTTAGAATACTGGTAACAGTGCTTCTGTCTGTCCCAACCCTTACCAACCTAGCAGTTTGAAAGCAAGAAATTGCAAGTAGATAAATAGGTACCACTTTGGTGATAAGATAAACAGCGCTCTATGCACGAAACATCTGCAAATGCAGACAGTACTGGCTCTTTGGCTATAAACAGAGATGAGCACTGAATCCATATAAATTGTATACGGATATGGTTGTCTTTATATGGCTTCACTGAACCTTAGAGTCGGATACAATTGGCTTTCGAGCAAGGGTGACCTTTACCTAACAGTGTTTCTGAAGTGCTAAAAAACACTCTCTGTGAATTCACCATAATGGAGGAAGTGAGAATGTAGCAGACAGAGTGATGGACTCAGGAGACCTAATCCTTGCTCAGGTAGGATGGGAAAGGCAATAGTAAATAAATAATGATATTCCTTGGAAACTCTATTAGGTTCACCATAACTCAAATATGATTTGATGACATATACCCCCCACCCACCCACACCCAAAAAGAGAAAGAGAGAAGCTGTAGTATTATATCTAATTCAATCTTAAATTAGTGAGCTGCCGAAGACTAACATGAGGATCTGGCTGAAATGTGATCTGAACCAGGAGCTTCTAGCTCTTTCCATGTCTCCTTGCCCATTACTCAAAATGAGCCTCTGAAATCATGACATAATTTAGATAAACAACTTAATATAATGACATGCTTTATAATTTTCCATTAATACAGCTGCTTTGCCCATGAAATTTATTATTGCTTTTTATAAATTACAATTTACCTTTCTGTAACTGTTCACAACCCCCCCCCCCAAAAAAAAAAGTACATTTACTTTCTCATTCCAATATATTGTATAACAAATATTACCCATTGGTCATACAATGTTGTATGTGTACCTTGCAAATAATATATTTGCATGCTCTGTTAATATGTCAATGTAAGCTAGTATTTTGGGTATGATCAAACCAATCAATTGCAGAGTAGAACTCTTTTTAATTTCAATTTTTTGCTATAGCAGTGGTTCCCATCAGTTTTGCCCATGCCCCACCTAAGCATCTCTAAAATCCTGTTTCTTCCCCACCCCACCCCAGTGACATAAAATTCTTATTATTCAAAAAGTGAACTCCTAGTCACTGGAGGAAGCCTAAAAGCCCGTTTATTTGATTTAGACTCATTCTTGAATTGCCCTCCTTGGGAACCATGGTGCTGTAGCTACCTTTGTAGCAACAAGTAGACTTCTGATCAACTCAGTATTCTTGTTGTAACAACTGAATCCTCTAATAATATCCATGATTTCACCTCAGTACTCCTTCAATTGAAGCATTAGGTTCAGCTCATGCTGAGGTCACTGTATCCTTTGTATAGCACTGAAGACGATTTCCCATAGCTGTTTCATGAGGTGTAGGCACAGAGAAATACCTGTCTTTTAGAACAGTCTTTTTTCATTTCCTACCCATTTTCAGAACACACATTATAAACAGACTCAACAGTCATAATTCTCCTGTAAGGTAGGTTAGCCTGATTTGTATGCCAGCGAGCTTCCACAGGAATTAAATACAGTGGAATCTTGTACAATAATCACCCCGTATAGCAACCAAATCACATAACAATTAGGTTTTGAAGGGAAAAAATGGCATCCCACACAATGATTTTCCCTATGGAAAAAACCATACATCAAATTTTCAATGGGGAAAAATTGTTGTATGATGCATCCCATAGGGAAAATCGCTATACAATGCATGCATCGTATAGCAATTTTTTTTCATATAACAAGCCCCATGGAATGGATTAAAATCGTTGTATGAGGTACCACTGTAATGTAACTCCCCATTTATTGTCCCTGAGGCTTACAGTTTTCCTGACCCACTTTTTCTCAGTTCCTTAGGAATATTAATATAAAAACCAGTTGAAATAGTTACCTACATCTACTGCTATACAGAATGGCAATGTTATCCCCCCCCCCCCCACACACACACACATTTTAGTAAAGAAGCAATACAGGTAACAAGTTTCAAAACTAGGGCACAATGAAATTCTAGGAAAAACAAGTTTGTTAGGATCACTTTTGCACTGCATCCTGCTATCCGACTTAATACTGCTTTTGAAAGACAGCTAATCTCTAAGACTACATGCTAGAGAATATGAACTACAGTGAGAAGATGACTAGTATGCAGACAGAAGAATTTGTTAATAGAGACCTTAGATGAGGTCACTCTTCCCTAGATGCTGTCCATTTTCACATTAAAAATGTAAAATAATAGGGGTTGTTTTTTTTTAAATCAAATTTCTAATTATTCCATACCTGTATGAATTTGAATTTGAATGTTCTTGAAACTTCGAGTCCGATGAGAAAGCACTATCATCTTCTTCATCACTGCTTTCTTGACTCTCTTCTGAATCATATTCAAATTTTATTTGTGACGCTGGAAGAAATGGCTAAAGGGACAAATTGAGAGCTGCAAAACTTTCATCTATGACCAACACTAAACAAAAGCACAAGTCAGAATACTCTTTATTTATTTTGTTCTAAAATAAACTGATTTAGAATAGGCTGGTTTAATGTAGTGGAACCTTGGTTAACATAATTAATGCGTTCTCCGGGACATTTCATACAGCAAAAATTATTTTAACCAAATTTCTCATAGGAATGCATTGAAAACCAAAATACTATAACTGAAACGTGGTTTCCCTTAGGAATGCAATGAAAACCAATTAATTCGTTTCAAAAAAATTCCATAAACTAGGCTACTATTTTCTATGGATTTCCTTTTGTTATGTGATTTTTATGATTTCAGGTTCCACTGTATTTTTAACTGTTAAATCAATAAAAACTAACTTGTTTTTGTCTCCACAAACACAGAGGAAAATGATATTTTTTTTCCTGGATTTAGGTTATAATCACATCTTATCCATGTTTTACAGGCTTCCAGTTTCTTTTAATGAATTCTCACCATCTAATAACATGTTTTCTTCCCATATTTTGCCATTAGAATAAGTTTAGTTTTTTCTTTCTATACTGATCTTGCAAATTACATTAACCTACAAGATTTCTGATGTGACATTTTTTCATTTGAATGAATATTATCTTAAAGACAACAAGAGTAACTTTCTCCCCAGGTGCCACAACACAGTAATAGGGGTGTTTACCTCATTCAATGGCAACCACACTTATTCAGCGAAAATAACCTACATTCACTTTTACCACTAAACAGAAATGAGTGGGTGCAAGAAGTGGGAGATCTATTTCACATAGGATAATCTTCCCATTAAGAGGTGTGTAATATATAGCTGGAGACTTCACTTTAGTTGAATACATTTCTATTTATGTAGCAATGGACAGATGTATTGCCTATTGTGGAACACCATTATTATGGTGAGAAGACTCAGTATGATGCATCACGTTTAGCATGGAATGCATCAATAGCTCCCATTAGCTTAAGTTAATGCCTAAGATTCTGTTAGACTTGATAAGGAGAGTTAATCAGAGGTTACCTGGGGGAAGAATCAACTGATGAATACATTATTTATCCCAGATGTTCTGGGGTGAGAAGGTGAAGGATGGTCATTTGTTAACAATTGTTGGCTGAGACAGTTCTGGAATACTTGCATTCTTCAATATCTGATTCTATTCTTAGTTTGCTGATTCCCCCCCCCCCCCCATCGTGTCAGAAACACACAAAGGTGCTTTTTGGGTTGAAAGGATTTTTGCTGGAGAAACTCCACTCAGGGGTCACCCGAATGAGGCTCCTTTCATGTCCCCAAGATCTTTTCCCACCAAAGTGGTCCCTATTTATCTACAGTGCACCCTCACTTAACAAATGGCTCATTTAACACAAAATTCACCTAACAAAAGGAAGTACACTAGTACCCCGGATAACGTTATGACTTGGTTCCACAAGTCATGTTGTTATCCGGTTTTTAGCGTTGTCGGGGTATACACCGAACAAAGCTAAAAAACATCGGGCGTGTTGGCGCGCGCGTGTCAAACGCGGTTTGGGGAGCATACGGAGATTTTCTCTGTATCCTCCCCAAACCCCATTTGATAGGGGCGCGTTTGCACGATGTTTGGAAAGGGTATGGGGGACATACCCTTTCCAAACATCGGGCACGTTGGCGCGCGCGTGTCAAATGCGGTTTGGGGAGCATACGGAGATTTTCTCCATTTGCTCCCCAAGCCGCGTTTGACAGGCGCGCGCTTGCACAATGTTTGGAAAGGCTATGGGTGACCATACCCTTTCCAAACATCGGGCGCATTGGCACGCACGTGTCAAATGCGGCTTGGGGAGCATATGGAGATTTTCTCCATATGCTCCCCAAGCCGCGCTTGACAGGCGCGGGCCTGCACAAAGTTTGAAAAGGGTATGGCGGCCCATACCCTTTCCAAACATCATGCGGACGGGCCCTGGGGTAGATGTTCTACCCAATCCAATCCCTCCCCCCCCCCACGATTGTTCCGGATAACGCTAAAAATCGCGTTATTCGATACAAGATTTTCCAAAAATCTTGTAATGTTATGCGGTTTTAGCGCTATACGGTACAATCGTTATCCGGGGTATTACTGTACACAGAAAATAGTGGTTCGGTTAATAATTTTTTCCAGAACAGATTAATTGGTTTTCAATGCATTCCTATGGGAAACTGTTTCGGTTAACAAATTTGGTTTTTCAATGCATTCCTATGTGAAATTGCATTCAGTACATTCCTATGGGAAATTTAATTTACAAATTTTTTGTAGTACAAAAGGTCCCGGAGAATGCACTGAATTTGTTAAGCAAGGGTCCACTGTACTTGCAATTTGTTGCTTTCAAACTACTAGGTTGGCAGGAGCTTGGACAGAGGATGGGCACTCAATCCGTCATGCAGGACCTGGGTCTCGAACTGCCAACTTGCTGGCCTCCCAGCTAGCAAAGGCGAGCTTCTTAACCACTAAGTCACCACAGTCCCAGTTTGCTGATGAGTGAGATGTTGTTTTTATTTTGCCAATTAATGAAATGTCAGGTAGCAAACATCAAGAAGGCTGGTAGGGCCTATGAATGCCTAATGGATAGGTACATCTACAGTTAAGGTATTAAAATATATAGAGAACACTAAGCTGGTTTGGTTCAATGAGCCTCAGCACAGACCCAGATTTCTAAAAGCTCTGTGCAACTACTGATTCTAGGGCCACCTACTCTTTATCCTTCAGAGGCTCCCGGCAAGCAGAAGCAGCATTAGGTTTCTATTTGCTCTGCTACTTTACTACTTATGATTCCTGCTCTACTGGCTCTTTAATAAGGTTTGCTATTTCCAAATCCAAAATAATATCTTTAGTAACACAACAGAACATGTGCCAAACCTATAATACTACTACTGGCTTCGTACTGGAAAATAATGAGAAAAGCATCCAACAAAGATGCAGAAGAAGCATCTCTGAAGAATGTCTCTGGCAATCATTTCATTCTAGAAACACCCTTAGATTGTTTCTCACATAAACAAAGAACTCTTACACTGCCCTAAAAGAAACAGCTAAAGATTACACTTTGAAAAAAATTCTCTGGAGAGTACCTTTGAAGTAATGGTCCCCCTAAATTACCTTAAACTGAGAAGGAACAATATGATGTTCTATAACTAAATATTGGGGAAATCATCTATTTTAACCTAATGGCAATTTTTTAAAAATGTACAGTAATACCTCGGATAACACTAAGACTTCGTTCCACAAGTCTTGGTGTTATCTGATTTTTACTGTTATCCGATCCATGTTAAAATTCTATGGGATGGATCGGATAACGTTAAAGCTCCATAGAGATACATTGTAACCGCACAGGCTTTAGTGGTTGTTATCCGATCCATCCCATAGGACCTTAACGTTATTCAATGCAATTCTCCCCCCCCCCCATTACTTAACGTTATGCGATTTTAGCATTATCCGAGGTAAACGTTATCCGAGGTATTACTGTACATGTTTCTGCTCTATAGAAATCCTTTCTTTAAAAAAGCTGTGATCAGTTTTTTTAATGGTTAATCCAGAATTCCACAGAAATTGCACAACAGAAACACACTCTTTGACTTTCTAATTTTATGGTACTTGTAGTAAGGATTTCTTTTCTCTTGTACAACATGTGCAAGGAAAGGGAAAAGAAAAAAATGAAGACAATGGAGAATATGCAATAAGAGGGAACAAAATATTCTTTCCCCTCTGAGGAAATTCAATCACTTAACTTAAAATACAACTAGAGTTTTTTTTAACCACCTACATAACTGAGGCTGAGGATTTAAGGCCTTAAAATGAAAACTAGTCTGAATCAAGATTTGATAGTTTCTCCCTGAAATTGGATTCAACTTTTTGTCATGCTAAATTTACTTTTCATGTCTCTAGCTGACATTTTAGAGTTACCTTTGCTATGAAGTAATCCCATATACTAAGTTCAGGGGGGATAAACTTCTCTTTAAAATTTGGCGTGTCTGTCTCCGTTGATGAAAAAGAGGTTTGTGAAGTTTCTTTCAGGGATAATTTTGATGACAATCTAAAACGTTTATGTTGCTTTTCTTCATCATCTACAGGAGAAGAGGCTACACAGAAAGAAAAATGCATCATAATAGTAAATTAATAAAGGGAAATGTTATGTTCATTTTCAAATCACTCAGACTTTTGAAAGCTTCTAATTACAACAAGCTCTAGTAAGTCTCTATTATATTTAGAATTAACAGTTTTAAAAACCAGAATCTTTCTCTTCGAAAATTAAGCTTCTCCTCCTCCTTACACCTGAGCATTCAAGAAATGGAGATTTAACTGCATATTTTCAGCAAAGTTCATTATTCGTATATAGATTTTTATTTTGTCATCAACATGTCTTAACAGAATTCAAATAAGTCATCTTAAGGATGCATTTTACTTACCGCAACTACTTTTTTAAAAAGCCTTTTAAAATGCAAGGTTCTTTTAATCAGCACAACAAGCATGCCACATGCATTGGATAAAACAGAGCATTAATTTCTCAGCTCAACCAAGAAAAGGAATATTTTAATATTGAAATGGAAGCACAGAAATATAAGCTTACAAAAAGTATTACATGATACAGAGGTTCATACATATTAATTTTCTGTATTTCTGCTTCCCATCACCTGTATCTTTATAGAAATAACTATGCTTAATACTTTTCTCTGATTTAGATGTTGCTGTTTAGGGCTGAAGTACTAGTAATTTATTAGCTTAAAAGTTTATTGATCAGTTCTAAGTATCTTAAAGGGAATGTGAACCCATTGATTTTGAAGAAATTTGCTTTCACAAGTAAAAAGATTCTTGGAGTATAAGGCATATCATTGCACAACAAAGAAATTAAAAAGGTTGCTAAAACATTTATTTATCAGGTATATTTTGGGATAACAGAGATGTAGTAAAAAATAGTCAGAACACCTTTTTCTTAATAATAGTCACCACAAACTGTATCATGTTTTGCATGAACAGCAAGATTTTAAGCATTCCTTAAATGAAAAATTCCAACAATCAGCACATTGAATTTGCATTCCATATATCATTTAAAGCTCAAAATAGTTAGTTTAGTATAATGATGGCGCAGAATTACTTTGGCATGACATATTTTTGTCTTTCACTTGCTTTTTGTCAAGCAACTAAGAAAGCTAGATGAACAACATGGATTTCTAGAAATTTGTTAAAAGAATTTATAATTTTACTCTATAAAATTCTGAATCTCCGCACAGCATGTTTGATTTAGCTAAACAGACACTTGAACATGGTCATGCTAGATTCCAACCCAACATTCAGCTACTCTATCATAGTATGACACACACATTTCTTAAACACTATAGAACAGATTACTTACCTGTAACTTTGGTTCTTTGAGTTACGTCTGTGAAATTAACATGTTTGGGTTTGCGCTTGCGCAGAACTCCATTTTGGATCATACCAGAGCTTTGTGTTAATGGAGGCCCCGCCCACCCCCTTTACAGCCCTGGTATCAGCCGTTTCCCACCTTAGTCCCTTCCAAGCTAACACCAGGTTACCTCAGACGTGAGAGAGGGGAGGCGGGTGGGTCACATGTGAATTTCACAGACATAACTTGAAGAACCAAAGTTACAGGTAAGTAACCCATTATTCTTCTTTGAGACGTCTGTGAAATCACACATTTGGGTGAGTAGCAAACTTCTTACCAGATGGAGGGTCCACATCTGGTTCCGGCCGAAGACTGCTACAAAGATGCCGACAGGACTGTCCTTCCGAAACGGATGTCCTGTAACGCTCTTGTGTCCATCCTGTAGTGCTGGATAAAAGTCAATGGTTGCGACCATGTCGCTGATCAACAGATGTCCTCAATAGGTACCCCTTTTAGGAAGGCTTTGAAGAGGACACTTTTCTAGTGGAGTGTGCTTGAACCTGTGTAGGGAGTGGAGTCTTCACGATCTGGTATGCCAGCTGTATAGCCATGACAATCCATTTGGATATGCACTGGGATGAAATGGCAGACCCTTTCCTAGGGTCCCCGTAGGCAATAAAAAGCATTTCTGAGTTCGTGAATGATTTTTTTCCTGTCTAGCTAGTAAAGAAGAGTCCTCCTGAGATCTAACGTGTGCAAGGATTTCTCAGTTGGTGAGGAAGGGTAAGGGAAGAAGACCGGCAGTCAAAGCATCTGTGAAACATGAAAATCAGATACCACCTTGGGTAAGAAGGTTAGGTCCGGGTACAGCATGACTTTGTCCATGAAGAATTGTATAAAAGGGGGGTCCAAGCATCAAGCAGTCAACTCCGATGCTCTTCGTGCAGACATGATAGCTAGCAAAAAGATTGTCTTGAGTGTTACCAGACGAATGCTAGTAGAAGCCATTGGTTCAAAAGGTGGGTACCTCAGATGTTGTAGTAGAAGCTGGAGGGATCATTGTGGGATAGGTTTCTTCAAGTTTGGAAAAGAATTTCATAAACCTCTCACTGTTACGTTGTGGAAAAGGGATGTATGCGGGGGATGTAGATATCTGGTGCTCTATGACTGCAGCCAGCACCATTTTAATTGATGTGTAGGCTTTCCCAGACTCGGCCAAGCTAAGCAGATAATGAAGAACTGCTGGGACGTCAAAGTTATCAGTGGTCTGGCCACGTTGAGTTAAGAAGTCTAAGAATGACTTATATTTGTAAGAATAGAATCTAGTGGAGTCTTTTCTGCTCGTGGCAAGGATCCGAGCAATCATTGGATTATCCTCCACAAAGTTAGGTGCAGTGACAGTAGGTCCACATGAAGACTGCCCCATTGTTCTGGTGAATCAGGTCTGGTAGTTGTAGGAGATGTAGGAAGTCTGATGCAAGCCGTCCAAGTATGGGAAATTAGGGTTGACTCTGCCACCATGGGGCTATCAGGATGACATTGGAACTGTCTTTTTGGATCTTGACTATGGTCCGAGGTATCAGTGGAATGGGGGGATACAGATAGAGCAGTGCTCCCTTCCACTCGAACATGAAAGCATCTCCAAGAGAATCCTGGCCTGCTCCCGCTCTCAAGCAGTAGAGGTCGCATTTCCTGTTCTTTCGAGATGCGAAAACATCTACTTGTGGGTGCCCCCACGTGTGGCAAAGGAGGCTGACCACTTTCTGCTTGAATTCCCATTCATGTATAGAAGATTCCCTCCAGCTCAGGTCGTCTGCTAGAGAGATGTTTTGTCCCTGAATGTGGATCACATTCTATGCTGTGCTTGATGCACCACTCCCACATTTTCCCAGACCAGTGGAGCAGTTTGTGCGACCTGGTGCCCCTCTGCTTGTTTACATAAGCTGCAGTGGTGGTGTTGTCCATGAGGATCTGTACCACCCTTCCCTTCAGAGTCAGGGCGAAGGATCGAAGCACCTTCCAGATCGCTAAGAGCTCAAGTGTGTTGATGTGAAGCGCTCTTTCCCTTGGGGATCACACATTATGGACTTGGCTGGAGTCATATTGCGCACCCCACCCTATAAGACTCGCATCCAAGATCACCTGTATCAAGGTAGTAGGTGGCTGGAACGAGAGCCCCTTGTTGAGGTGGGTATCCCTGGACCACCGGCATAGTTGTTTTGCTAGGTAACCCGTTATGGTTAGTTTCCAGGATTGGTAATCTTCTGTGGGTGAGAAGTTGAGAAGGAACCAAGACTGAAGTGGTTGCATCTGAAGGCATGCATGTTTGATTACTGCAATTGTGGGTGCCATTAAACTGAGAAGCCTTTGTACTGAGAGTGCTGTTACTCTGCGTCCTGGCTTGAAAATGTGGATTAACGTCTTTATTTTTTGGATTATTTGAGTGGGTAGGAAGGCTTCGGCTGACCCTTAGTCCAGCACTGCGCTGAAGTAGGCCACCATTGTTTTTGGTGAGAGTGGACTTCTCAAAGTTTATTTTCAGGCCTAACTGGGTCATGAGTTGGGTTGCAAATGGGATGTCGTTGATTGGGAGACCAATAATCAGTCGTTGATATATGGAAAAGCAACAATGCTATTTGAAGAAAGAAACACAGTGATGGGAGCAAGGAACTTTGTGAACACACTTGGGGCTGTCACCAGCCCAAACAGCAGAACCTTTTAAAGTCAGGGACCAAGTCATGTTCCCTCAGACAGTTGAAGGGGCTGGACTGGTGGCTGCTGCCGTAAACGCATCAGCAGCCACTTCTGGGAGTGGCAACAGCTGGAGCGAGGGCCGGATTATTTGGTACAATGGACTGGATTCAGCCCAGAGGCTGTAGGTTGCTCAACTATAACCATTGATTCTAAATTGCACAGCTGAAAATCAACTTACTTCCATGCAAATGTCTCAGTGATAACACCAATTGGCCAATGCAACCTTACAACATGAAGAAATCCACTGTCACACAAAAATTAAAACTCAAGTTTTCATTATACACTACATAGTATATGCTACATAGTATATACACAATGGTGGTGAACCTATGGCACATGTGCCAGAAACGGTGCTCGGAACCCTGTCTGTAGGTACCCATGCAGTCACCCTAACACAGAGTCTGCCCTGCCTCTCTGCCCAGCAGCCCAATGGGAGCACTTCCTCCCTCCCGCAGCACAGAGTTCACCCCACCGCCCAGCAGCCCAGTGGGAGCACTTCCTCCCTCCCCCCAGCACAGACCTCATCCTGCCCCTCTACCCAGAGCCCAATGGCAATGTTTCCTTCCTCCCCTGTTGCTGTGTTGGCATGTTGCGCTAAATAAGTTGGCTTTGGGTTACAATTTGGGGAATTCAGTCTCTAAAAGGTTCACCATCACTAGTGTATCATATAATTCCTAACACTGTATATAGTATAATGCCTAATGCTGACTTGACCTTCCTACATACAGTGGAACCTCAGTTTACGAATTCCTCAGTTAATGTAATTTTTGGTTTATGAATGAAAATTCATTGAAAATAATTTCTCAGTTTACAGAATTTTTTTCAGAACGGATTAATTGGTTTTCAATGCATTCCTATGGGAAACTGCATTTTGGTTAACGTATTTTGGTTTTCAATACATTCCTATGGGAAATTTGGTTTATAAATTTTTTGTAAAACAAAAAGTCACAGAGAATGCATTAGTTTCTTAAACTGATGTTCCACTGTATTCTCTGTTGGTTTGTGTAGAGCTATCTAAATAAAGAACAGAACTTCTGCTAAGTGCTATGGGGCAATATACAAGTGTAATGACAATTGCTACAGTTCAGTAAATGGAATGTGTGAATGCTGATGATTACAAAAGCACCTCTTTGTGTCTTTTATGCAATTAGATATCATTATCAAAAATTAAGTTTCAAGTAGAAATCACCTGGAAATATCACATTTTACATTTACTATTTGATATCTTATAATGTTAACCTATGGATATAGATTTTCACTATGAACTAAAGAATTCCATATGTTAAGCTATTACTTAGAAATCCACAGCCATATACACATGGTCAAGTGACACAAAACAAGCAGCCTTAATGAGCAAAAATATATTTGAAATATTTCTTGTAATTGCAAGTCATGGTTTTCCTTCAGTACTGAGGAGTTACAACTGAGTTAGTAGGGAGTATACCAAATATATGAACAGCCAATAGATACTTCTTCACACATCTGATTAATGTAGGTAAGATAGTATATATATAGCACAATTAAATCCTCAAGTTATGACTCACAATCAGAAACATTTCCTTGTAGCCTTATTTCTACATATGCAAGACCACACATCAGCATGGGATTTGAAAGCCTGTAACTGAAGTTAGTATCTTGCCTGCAGGTTTGGTAGGACTATGAGTACTGATGGCTGTTAAAGATTTGGTAAACCCCACGCATTCCATTGAGAATACTACTACCTGGTGTGGGCTAGGCAAAGGAAAGTGCCTACCTGCCAAAGAGAGAAAATACAGACTTCTCTTAGACAGAAAATAGCTATCAAACAGGAAAAATTAACTGCTCAACGAGTATTTTGCTACTCAGAAAATTAGTCCAGCTTATTACATCTTAGAATTTTTTTTAAAAAAAGTCATTTACCATTTATTTTTATAAGTTAAATGCAAACCATTTACAGTACTTAAGTTATAGTGGAACAATTCACAGCAAATTTCAGTTACAGTCAAACCTCGCATAAAGAGCGACTCGCTTAAAGAGTAACTCGCTTAAAGAGCAGAATTTTCTCTGAATGTTCGCTTCGCTTAACAAATAAAACCAACCAAAAACTCGCTTAACAAATAAATCGGGGTTTGCAATCCCTTCCACAATTGGTCATTTACAATAGTGTTTCACTTAAAGAGCAAACTCGCTTAAAGAGCAATCCTGTGGAACGCATTATGCTCTTTAAGTGAGGTACAACTGTATATTAAGAGCCCATTTTATGTGTGTTTATTTTAGGATTCAGCTATTTAAGAGTACAAAGAGCAAGATCATAAGGCAAGAGCAGGAAGTAGGTGGCAACCAAGATCCCAACTGGCATTTGACATCACAGAGGCCTAGGGGGAGGTCAGTGAAACATCATGCCACCTCCCCGCCCCCTGGGTAAGATCAGGAAGGAGGTGGCAACCAAGATCCCAACTGCCATTTGACATTGCAGAAGTCCAGTGGGAGCTACGTTTGAACCATGGTTATATGATTATCTCAACTTTTCAAGATACTCCAGACACCCACCAACAGCCAATTTTTGGGGTCCCTGACCCCCCTGCCGGGTCCAGGGAGGTGGGAAGACCCGATCCAAGCTGTTTCTGGGCTTCCCCGACATCCTCAGCAAGTGTAGCAAGCCAAAACGTCAGGGTTCGAACTCTGACATTTTGGCTTGCTCCACTGGCTGGGGACGTCGGGGAAGCCCAGTAATAGCTGTAGATCGGGTCCCCTGCCTGCTCCAGAGAGATCAGAGGACCCGATCTACAGCTGCAGGGTGGCTGGAGAAGCTGACGGGGACTCCCTGTCGGCTTCCCTAGCCACCCGCCCTTGCCTACAGCTGTGGGGTGGCTGGGGAAACCGACGGGAGAGGGGCCCCCCAGCTTTCCAGCCACCCCACCCCTGCCTCCGTAGCTGCAGGGTGGCTGGGAAGCTGAACGGAGAACCCCGTTCAGCTTTCCAGCCACCCTGCTGCTAAGAACGACTGTATCGGATAACGCTAAAAAGAACGTTATCCGGTGCAAATCTTCCCCCCAAATTTGTCGTCGTTATGCGGTTTTAGCGTTATCCGATGCAATCGTTATCCGGGGTATTACTGTACCCACCTTATAAAATAAATCATAATTATCTTTTACTTCACCAGATTCCTGGCTTGTTAACACATTTGTGCTAGGAATCATGACTTAAAAGAAACAACTCAATTGCTGAACAATCAAATAAATTCTGGACTGTTTTACTGGCATGTTTAACAAACAAGAGCCCCATGTTTAATAAATGAGGAATCAGCTAAAACAAAACATGTGAAGGATCTTGGAAGTGTTATGGGTCACAAGCTGTAAAATGAAATTGGAACAGGATCAGAGAAAGGCATTAGGGATGACCAGGGGACAGAAATCAAGCCTTATAAGGAAAAAAACCCTGAAATAATTTGGTATATTTAACCTGGAGAAAAGATGAGTAAGGGGAGATATGGTGCCATTTTCAAATGTTTGAAAGAATGTCATATGGAGAAGGGGCAGGATCTGTTCTTGATCATTCCAGAGTACAAGACATGTCATAAAGAGCTAAGTTACAGGAAGCCAGATTTGGTTGTATATCAATAAAAACTTCTTAACTATTAGAGCATTGACAATGAATCCAATTACAGCAGGAGGTGGTAAGCTCTCCAACACTGGAGACATTCACAAGAAAGCTAGACAGCCATCTGTAAGATATACTTTAATTTTGATTGCTGCATTGAGCAAAGGATTAACTTTATAGGCCCCTTTCTTCTTCATTATTCTACAATTCTAAGATGGCCTGACCACTTTGTTCAAAAGAAAAGGAGACAGGATTGATTTTTTTAACCCAAAGAAGAGAAAATAGAAAATGAACTAACCCATCTTCATTATTTGTTGAACATGTCCTTTCTTGGGAATCTTTGCTCCACCACCAAAGACAGCAAACCACATTTTGTCGTTAAGAGGATGGGCCACAATCCTGTACAACTCATTGCTTGAGTGTGTTGCTAGACCATGGATGAAGAGACTAAGGTAGACTGCTGTCAGAATTTCACAGAGCAAAACTGTGATCCCACACCGAACATCTTCCCCAGCATGATTCAGTAACTGTATTAAAGCCACTACTCCTAGAAAAAGAAACATCCATTTAATGTTTAAGCACAAAAAATACAAAGCAGGAACTAAGTACAATTTTTCCCAGTGTAAGGTGATAATAAGAATTTTACTATAGGCTCTTTTGTCATTTCTTCAGAAACTAGTGCAAACCAATTCTAAGCTAATGAAACTCAATCGTTGCGTATTCTGGGACAGTTTGTTTGTCAACTAAGTATGTACTATTAAGTTTATTATGTATGTGACGATGAATTACAAAGAAGGGAACTCTCAAAGAAGCAGAATGCTTTATACCAGCTGTACTAGAAAACAATGTAAGTAAACATGTAAAGCATAAAGGGCTTGACATGTATACAGCAATATAAAAATGCATTTAAACATGTTTGTCTCATTCACATGCTATGGTTGCTGGTTAGTGCAGCTATACAGCAAACACTGCACTTCAAAGATAACAATGCTATCCTATAATATATGCTTTCAAAAAAGATGAATATAAGAAAGAAAAAGAAATTTATATTATTTAGGAAAACTACAAAGGGTACAAAAAAAATAAAACATGTAATTCAAGATAAAATACACAAAAGTGCACTGTTTGAGAGAAAACTAGATATTGTGTCAGTCTGGAGGCTACACTAAACCAGTTTAGCATTATGAAAACACCTGGGATAATTTTGAGTTCAAGTAACAACTCCTTGTTTGAATCAAGCATAGCCATGTGGAAAAATATAGAAGCTTTTGCTTCCAAAATGCATCTTGCTATGTTTTCTGAAGCTGATTGGATAGCTCAGTAAGAAAAAACCCTAGAAATGGTATTCATAAGTCAAAATTGATATGATGGCAAAATTATTATTAAGTTGTTTGAAATATAGCATACTTAATAAGGAAAGCAACTTCAGTACCAGGTCAAGAAGTTGGCTTGTGTTCACAAACTAAAGAAAGATTAATGGAAAATTAGCTTTTATTTAATAACATACTCAACTCTGATTAACATAAACTGAAAAGAATAGCTTCTAATTTCCTCATGGCTGCACTGGAAAAGAAAGAGAGCACATATGACTACACTCCCTTATACTCATCTTTTAGCACTAAACTAATGCTTAACCTGACCCTAAAAAAAAATCTGAAAACTCCTGTACCATGATATCAAGAAGAAAGTAAAACCATGACTACCTGGCCACTGTGCTGGTGCAACATTGGGAGTTACAGTTTCATCAGAGCTTGTAGTTCTTAGAGAATGCCGGTGAGAGAGCAGAAGAGTCTGATAAACTGTTCCAGTAAACTGATTTGCTTGCAGGGAACTATACAAAAAGATAAAATTAAATGAAGACAGCTTATACATTATGCTTTCAACTGTTTTTCAACCTATATGCCTGGTTTGATCTAACACTAAATCATGATTTACCCAAATTACCTATCTCTTTCTCTTGTTCTTTTATATTTGAACCCAACCATGATTAGTTTCAAATGTACAGCTTATATATATTTACACTCTAATTATGACTCTAAGTTACAGGGAAGTGTCTGGGCAGACATCCCGCTATGGTAATGGAGTAGACAGTACAGGCAGTGACTCAACGCTGAGTATTGGGTGGCAATAAATAACCTGACTCCATAAAGGGCCCAATGGCTATGGGCAGACAAGTCCCTTTTAGTGATGGCCTCCTCAGTGGATGAAATGCCACTGGAAATCATCAGATTGGGCTCAATGGCAAAATGAGCAGAGGAGGAACCACTTCATTATTCTGATTCCCAACAGTCATTGAGGCAGAAGAGGCCATGCCAGATGGACTGGCTGTGAAGGTGCACCTTGTTAATATCCTCAAGGGTGCGGCAGTCCATTGCAATCCCAGTGTCAAATCCTGCATGTCTCATTTCATACGTGACGCAGGAAATGGCTTCATGATCAATGTGTGAGTCACTTCATGGCAAATCCATGCCAGTGGCATTTTTCCTGAAAAAATGACTTCCAGGAAAAATCTATACTTGGATACAAGTAACAGTCGCTGCCAACAACAGGGAAGTAATGTCATATTTGTTGCATACTAAAGCTCACGTCTAAAGATAATTACCTGTAGTTATGGCTTCCACAAAGAGACTGGTATATGCAAGCTGACAGTGATGCTGCTAATGTATGCATTACATGTATCTGAAAGAAAGATGTTCATAACTGATAAAACTTCATACAATATTACTTATGTAACATTATCTGTTTTCCGAAGCACTTATTTTTTTTTTTATTTAGCCAAATACAAACTACCATATATTCCTGCAACTAATTCAACACAAGAAATAATTATTTCTAAACATACATGCATAAATATGATCTTCATGAGAGTAGCTTCAAAAGACAGGTTTCTGTACTATGTGACGTGTAAAACTATAAATATTTACAGATTTTTACAAAAACGATAAACATTAAAAGTACTGTACTTACATATTATGATACTTACTTTAGTATTCTGTATATCCGGATGTGGTGGTGAATCAAGGTTTATTATAGCATGTAGTACGTCATGTGTCAGATTACTTAGATGTAGTAATGGATTGGCCACCACAGTTTTGGCACTTGCAGTGCAGGCAAACAGAAGTGGTATTGAGCTCTGCTCAGATATGTTATTGATAGGCAACTGCACAGACAGCTCCTTTATAGAGCAGAGAAAACAGAAGAATTGTTTATGTCTCAGATTCCTACATTCATATATAGAGCATTAAGTGTCTATATATCATGACAAACAGCAGCAGCTTTGCTTACAAATAATATTTCAAAAGGTTGAAGAAAACATGGGGCTACATCCAGTGATGGGCAGCTAAAATTTTCACTACCATACTGTGGACGGAGCCAAAGTCATGGGTGGAGCCAAAGTCATGGGCGATCTAGTCCTGCTATATGGCCATTTTTACATCTGCAAACACAGGCAGCACTGGCTCTTTGGCTGTAAATGGAGATGAGCACTGCACCCTAGAGTCAGATACGACTGACTTTTGAGCAAGGGAGACCTTGAACCACTTGCAGGGACAAAACCTGACATCAAATTTGAATACCAGTCAGGGATCTTCTGTTATTAGGTAAAGGTTGCCCTTGCTCGAAAGCCAGTCATTACCAACTCTAGGGTTCAGTGCTCATCTCTGTTTATAGCCAAAGAGCCAGTGGACTTGATCCACAAAAGCTCACATCAAAATACACACATTAAAAATAAATACACATAAAATACGCATAAAATATACATAAAAATACACATAAAATACACACTAAAATAGATATTAAAAATAAATACTAATTAAATACACATTAAAAACAAATATCCATTAAATATTAAAATACACCCACCCACCCCACAAATGAGTCACTTACCCTGGGGAGCAGGCGGTAGGGAGATTTAGGCTAGCGGATGCTCTTCCTCCTCCATGCGCAGGAGGACAGCAAGGGGAGCATCAGCTCCCGACCAGTGCCGCGGCCATGCCTCAGTCCAAAGGCCTCAGCCACGAGGCCCCAGTGCCTCCAAGGAGGCCACCGAGGGCCTCAGCAGCAGCCTCCACTTCCTCCGTGGCTGCGTGTGGTCGCCCGATGCTCTGCGCTGCCACACTCCAAGCAGCAAATGGCTGCTTAGCTTGGTACGCAGAGCTCTGGAGGCACGCATACACACTGAGCACCAGAGGCACGCATGCATGGTGGGGGAAACCGGAAAAAAAGGTAACCCTCCCGGGTGGTTGGCCCCAAAAGTTTTCAACGGTCCACACTGACACCGGAAAGTTGCTACCGGTCCGTGTGGACCGGTGCGAACCGGCTCTTGCCCACCACTGGCTACATCTAATGTTAGTCTTATCTAGAGAAGAACTACTGAAATAAATAAGACTTACTAGTTATCACTTACTTAAATTCCATTTACAGTGGTACCTCATACAATGATTTTAATCCATTCCACAGGGCTTGTTGTACGAAATAATTATACGATGCATGCATTGTTTAGCAATTTTTCCTATGGGATGTATTGTACAACAATTTTGTTCGCTAAGTGGTTTTTCCCATTGAAAAATTGTTGTACAGATTTTTTTCCATAGGGAAAATTGTAATGCGGGACACCATTCCCTCTCCCCTAAATCTAATTGTTATGTGATTTCGTTGATATATGGGCCAATTGTTGTATGAGGTTCCACTGTACTGTATATCAATGCATCTACTCTAGTAAGACACAAGTTGGCTTTTGCACATGGAATTAAAGACCAAAAGAAGAAATCTTAAAGTTTTGGCAGAGACACCTTCATAGTTTAGACAAGACCACATATGCCCTCTTAAAGTCTCAACCTGGCATGAGGTTCTTAAGTCTGAAATATCTAAGCCAGGTTAACCCAAATCTGGCCTCATCTTGTGTCCATGCCAGATCACCAAGGTTTGTCTGCTGTGCTCAAATCTGATGCTTTACCAAATGACTTTAGAAACTTTAGTTCAGGGGTTCCAAAATTATGGCCTATGGGCTGGATCTGGCCCACAGTACCAAATCATCTGGCCTACGCTGCCCTTGCCATTTCCGGAAGCCAGAAGTTAAATGTGCATGCACAAAAAGTTGCTGTAAATGCACCACAACTATGGGTGCATTTACAGCAGCATTTGGCACATGCATGGGTGCATTTTACTTATGTTTCTGGTGGGAGGAACCACATGACCGGCATGTGGCGTGAAAAGTTTGGGAACTCCTGGTTTAGTTCAAGAACCTGCATTTCAGAGCAGGTTGCAGGTACCTATTTATAAAATTTATATACTGCTCTTTTAGAATCACTTTTGAAATGCAAGTTCAAACAATATTTATGTGACATATTATCTGTTGAAGCATGGAGAAGTGTTCAGACAAAAAAATAAAAGCAAAGAGAAACAAAAATAATAATTCAGCGTGAGCATTTGTGGATAATTCAACATACAGGATCTGAAGAAAGTAGATATATTCATAAAAGCTCACAGTGAAATACAGTATATGAATGTTTTGGAATATATGTTTTCATTTCTATTTTCAATGGTACCTTATACAACAATTTTAATCCATTCCACAGGACTTGTTGTTGTACGAAACAATTGCTATACAATACATGCATCATATAGTGATTTTCTCTATGGGATGCATCGTACTTTTTTTTGATAAGTGGTTTTTCCCATTGAAAAATTGTTGTATGATTTTTTTCCATAGAGAAAATTGTTATCCCCCCCCCCCAAAAAAAAAAAAAAACAACCCACACACAACAGCACACACCTGACTTGTTATGCGATTTCATTGCTATACAGGGCAATTGTTGAGGTTCCACTATAATTTTATTTTGTTTTAAGTTTGTTTTTGCCATATATCCATGCAGATTAACACAACTACTTCTTTGAAAACTAAAAAAATTGTGATATGTCATTATGTGCAATGAAGAGAGTTACAAATGCAGTTTGCTTCTTTATAAAGTAGATCCACCTTAAACAAATTCATGCCAATGACATTTTTCCTGCTTCAGGAAAAAATGGATTCTCAGATACAAGCTGCAGTCGACAGTACAGTATCATAAAGATTCCTACTATCAATTTAAAACTGTGCAAGCAGTTTTTGCAATTTTCTGGCCATCTGACACATGCCCAGAAGCATAATGAAGTGTACAACTGAATGTGTGTCCTGGGTATGTCTGAGCATGCGACATATAGTGTAGCTGTGGCACACAAAGGTTATCTAATTTGGGGTTTACACTGCATAAATGCAATAGGATTCTAGCAAATTATCTTAATTTTTAATTTTAAAATATTCTAATATAACTATACAGCAAAGAAAAGCTGCATGCAATTTTAAATACTTTAATGTTAAACCCAGACAGTTAGAAACAAGTACATACCTGCTGGGATTCTTGTAGAAGCAAAATTAGTTCCATTCTTACAGATGCCAAACCCCCACCATGGGATCCATGCAGGATGCAGTAACTCAAAAACATTCGCAAAAGTGACTGGTATTTTATAAGCCATTGCCATCTCTGAGAATTATCCTCCTGCTGTGTATTTAGCTCTGTGTCTAACAGTTCTCCAGGCATTTCACTTAATGATGCTTCATCCACCTTGGGGCTGATTCCTGACTGAATAGCTTCTGTTTCATCAGTATAGTTGCAAGCTTTCTGAAGAGCAACCACTTCTTTTTCAAGCCAATGATAAAGTTGGTATCTTAATTTTCCACCATCAACTTCATAGCCAGTAGATAATGTGCGAAGCTCCACTGTAAGAATCTTCAAGCAAGCCCTAAATTTCAACTGTGCAGAAATAATGTCTTCCTCTAAAGTTAAAACATCATTTTCAATACCTGAACTATATGTTTCTGTGCAGGTAGAGGTAACTTCATTTGTTTTGTCACTCACTACATTCTGCAAAGGTTTCATTACAAGACAAGAATCTTCAATATCCTCTTCTTTGTCACTGTCCCACTTTAGTTCCAAAGGCTCATCCTGGAATGCCATACTAGACTGACTCCAATCAAAAAGAGCAGAACTTGACTGCTTGTCTGATGATCCATCTGAAGATGAGCCCAAACCATTCACTACAGGTTGTGTCCAGTCAATACTAAAAGACTTGTCACCCTTTAATTCCACCGGTAGAGGAGAACAAGGTGAAGAGTCTTTACTAGTATCTCTTAAACTAGAAGTTCTTCCTAAAGGCTTTGACTTTTTTACCACTTTGGGCATCTTTGACAATACTTCCAAAGCCAACATGGGACAGCCAGCCTTTAAGTGAGCATACGCTGTAGTAAAGAACAACCTTCGTTCCCCTAAATTGATTTCATCCGCCAGGACATTTTCTCCTGTTACACATATCTTCGTAGAAGATAAATCAGAAGCCCCAAAATAGCGTCTCAGCAAGAGGGGATGTGTCCTCAGATAATTATAAAAATTAAATACCGAAGGGTTACAGCTTGAGATGCTTCCTCCATCTGCAACATATCACAAGACATAATCCTATTACGTACTTATTGCAGTTATCATCTCATAAGTCTCATGACTAACAAAATATTACCACGATGCCATATTTGCAATTTGCAGCATGACAAATTTCCAAAACAGTTTTATCTTAGGAGCAAACAAAGCTATCAAACATTCATTCATCCACTGAACCATCTAGTTCAGAACTATCTACAATGGTTCAATTCATCATCATTTATTTATTTAATTTTATCTCACTTTTCTTTTCAAGTGGGGACGATAGGTAGCATAAAAAACAATGAATATAAACAATTAGCTTAAACAAATTACTGTATTTTTCGGACCATAAGACGCACCTGACCATAAGACGCACCCAGTTTTTGGAGCAGGAAAACAAGAAAAAAAATTCTGAACCAAATAGTACTCGTATACTAAAATAACAGTTCGACACAAGAAATTGCAATTAGATAAATAGGGACCACTTCGGTGGGAAGGTAACAACGTTCCATGCACTCCGGTGTCTAGTCTTACCTGCCACATGAGCACGGAAACATCTGCAGAAACAGGCAGCACTGGCTCTTTGGCTTTGAAACAGAGATGAGCACTGAATTCTAGAGTTGGACACGACTGGCTTTCAAGCAAGGGAAACCTTTACCTTTACCTTACTAAAATACCGGTATTTATTAAAATAAAGCAAAATACGTACCTAGCCTCCCATCTAGCCTTGACCTCCCCTCCCCCCCCATCTAGGCACTCAAATCCAAAAGGCCCTGCCTGGCGCCTTTGGACCATAAGACACACCCTCGTTCCCCCTCCACTTTTTTTGGGGGGGAAGTGAGTCTTATGGTCCAAAAATACGGTAATTTAAACTTTAAAAGTACAATATATAATTCTCTAAAAACATTATTTAAAAACTAAATCTACCTCCTCAGCATGACAACGATTATTTCATTTCCAGTTTTACCAATTATGGTACGTACATGTATTCTTTAAACAAAGTAAATTCCTGATTTACATGACACACTCTTAGTATCAGATATTAGACAGGAAAATCAAAGGATGGGAAACTGATCATCTTTTCAGACTTGCATATTTCTTACATAGTTAAATTGTCTCTAGTATTCAACAGTATTAATCTAGAGACTGTCCATGCAAATCAACACAAGAATTCTAATCTACGCCTTGCTATTTCTTATACAGTAATACCTCGGATAACGCTAAAATCGCATAACATTAACGTCCTATGGGATGGATCAGATAACAACCGCTAAAGCCTGTGCAGTTACAATGTATCTCTATGGAGCTTTAACGTTATCCAATCCATCCCATAGGATTTTAACATGCATGGGATAACACTTAAAGTCGGATAATACCTAGACTTGTGGAACCAAGTCTTAGCATTATCCGAGGTATTACTGTAATAATATTTGTATGGTGTCAAGTCAATTTTGATTTATGGTGACTCATTCCAGGGTCTTCTAAGGAAGAAGATACTTTTTTGAACTGGTATATTTTCTGAGGTTGCTTTGCCAGCTCAAAAAGTATTTTCTTTAAATCAGGGGTGGCCAAACCTTTTGGGCCATGGGCTGGTCACATGGTTGAGTGAGCCAGTAACATGGTTCCTCCCATCGAAAGCAGAAGTAAAACACGCCCATACATGTGCAAAATGTTGCTGTAAGTGTGCCCGTGGCTGTCATAAACACATTTATGACAGCCGCAGATGCATTTATGGCACCGTTTTGCGCATGTGTGGGCATATTTTGCTTCCACTTCCTGGAGCAGTGTGGACTAGGTTATTTGGGAACCCCTGCTTTAAAGCATTCCATTTTCATACACAATCCTGTAAAATAATATATTTGAAATGCCACAGCTTACCTCCCTCATCTGTAATAGGTTGGCTTATAAGAGTATCGAGGGCACGACCATAGTCTTCCAAAATCCAGTAAGACATACTTCGAAGAAAAGGATCAGCATGTGTACGTGATGAATTTTCAGAAGAATGAGATCTACTTCCCAGAACCCTCTTCTGTAGAATTGATTTGTAAGTCCCAGAGATTTCAAACTCTGACTCATACAGCCTTGCTATTACAAGAGCCAACTGAATATCATTCAGCTTCTCTAGGCAGACCTACATGAAATGAACACCAGACTATTATTAATATTTGGCCCATTCAGCAAAAATTATTATTTCTCTTGGGTGTTTTAAAATCTTAAATACAAAGAAAGCCATCATTACTTATTTTTAGCAAACATTTCCAAACTGCAATCTTACACTGCACAGTTAAATAGAATCAAAGTGATCGAAGACATATTTCTCTTTTCAATAGGTGTCCTATACCTTGTTTTCTGAGGTTAATATATTTCCTTCTAGCTAACTGCCACAAATGAACATCTATTAGAACTTAAAAATGTCTAGTAACTAAAAGGAATCTATTGGGAGGACAAATGCAGACAAGTGAATCACCAGGCTCAGATTTATCACTAAACTAGTTGGTCTCATATTTGGATAGACGGGACCATACTTGGTAGAGAGCAAGATTACAGACATGGATAGATCAGAGCCAGTGGCAGAAACTTTTGGGTTGAATTCTCCCAGGTTTATCTCTTTTTCCTGATGCCTTTCCTCCTTTCCATCATGGCTAAAATTCACCCACAACAACTAGTCACAGAAAAAGTGGTTCAATTCATATGAACAGGACTTTTTCCAAAGCCTAACTGCGGCATGTAAAATGGGTAAGCTGAGGAAGGAGGCCTCACCCTAGATTTGAAGGCACCTACAACATCTGGGTCCAAGACCTGAGATTCTGCCTTAAGCCACAGTGCATTATCCTATGTGAAAAGCTTTTCTCCACTCTCATCTCCTGTACAGATAGATCAAAAGCATCACTTCTGCTTTCAACTAAAGTAATTCATTAGTCTGCCTTTATTAATAGTAAGATATCATCAAAGAGCAGCAGCTATTGGAACATCTCAGTGGGGAAGAAGGTGACAAGAGATTGGGGTTTTTCCATTATTTCCAACAGAATTAGAACTGTTTGTACAGACATGATTATTTATTTCGCCCACTTCACTTCTTCTTTCCAAACACCCAAGTCATTATTTCAATTCATTCATACCTCCTTTGAAACAGTCTCTCCCGCATCCTATGTTATCCTTCTGCAACATTAACTCCTTGTCTGCCCTTACTCATCCGTCTATCCAGATTTCCACTTCAATTCCCATTTCAGTTCCTGTTCTAATAGTTTTCTCTTATCTCTCACTCCACTCCTTCCCTTTTTGTCTTTGATTCCAACACCACCTTCATGCTTTTCCAACCCTTTCCACCTGCATTTATTTCTCTGACTCCATAGTTTCCTAGTGGTTAGAGAGTTAAAGGTATCTGTGTGCTTTACAGAGAACCTTAAACCTGTCCCAAGCTTTTTGTGCTTTGGCCAGTGATGGGATGTAACAGGTTCTCACCAGTTTGCCAGATCCAGTAGTAACCTTCCCCAGTGTCCCGGAGAACCGGTAGCAGCTTTTTTCTTTCTTTTTTTTTTTGGGGGGGGGACCACCTTTGAAGCTTATCTTTTCACTGGTTGCCCCACTGTCCATGCGCACCAAGCACTTGGTGTGCACGCACACCTACAGAGCTTGGCGTGTATGCACGGCCTCCTTGCTGTCCTCCCAAGCAGGAAGGCAAAAGAGAAGCTGCTAGCCTGAAGCTCCCCATAGCCTGCTCCCCAGGGTAAGTGACTCACCTTTGGATGTGGTGTGTCTGTGTATATTTTAATGTGTATTTAATACCTTTACCTATATTGATATACTACCACAGTTCCTAAAAAGGCCTGGTGGTCGGCAGGCCTGGTGGCCTGGCTTGGGGTTTTTAAGCAAAGTCTTGGAGTTACCTCATCAATAAGCTACACCTGTGCTGTTCCAATTGCTGTTCCAATTGGAGAACCCTTAAGGAGGTACAGCTGTTTTACATTTACATTAAGGCATATTCTCCTAGAGAACTGGTTAGGCAAAGACTTAGTACCCAACTTCTTTAACTGTTGAAAAGTGCCAAAATGAAGGCATCTTGTGGTGAGTTCATTCTGTCCTTCCATCTGACCTAGTGTGGGAAAGATTAGCCAGAATAAGCTTTAAGCTCTGGTTTAAAAGCTCTGGTGGATTTGTGTTTGGGGTGGGTAGGTGCGTGTTTGGGTGTATTTTAATGCATTTTTTTATTTTATTTATTTACGGGTTTGTGTTGTGGATGGGTGGGTGGGTTGAGGTGTGTGTGTGCATGCTTATTTTTATTTCATTTTATTTATTTGGCCCCGCCCACAATGTCATGACATTGGCTCCGCCCATGACATCATGATGTCATTATGTTAGCTCCGCCCACACTGTGATGATGTCACAGTGAGTAGTAAAATTTTTGACATCCCACCACTGGTTTTGGCAAATCCTCTAACTCTCACACCTCCAATCCTTATTCTTTCTATTTTTGAGCCTCCAGCCTATCTTTGCTCTGCTAGATGGACTCTGCTCTTAAAAGCTCCTCTTAGACTCCAACAAGCTTCCCTTGGGAGACACAAGGGACATTTTTTTCAATCTTCTTAGTCGCTCTCATTCTGCTAGCTCTTCAAATCTACCTCTGAGCTTTCGCATCCCTTCCAGGCTGATGTCAACAGGAGTGTGAAGGCTTCACAAACAGGAAGGCTGTAAGCTGAAACTTTTCCACCTCCTCTTATTTAGGATAACGAAAAACAGTGATTAAAAGTCTACTAAAAAACCTAATACACCTAATAAAAACTCACAAACTAGTACTACTAAAGCCTAAGAACTGTGTGCCACATCTTAACTCACATCTAAACTGTGTAGAGCAGTGGTCCCCAACGTTTGGGTTTTGGACTTCAATTCTCAGAAGCCTAAGTCAATTCCCCAAAGCACTGATCAGCCAATGCACTGACTTAGGCTTCTGGGAATTGAAGTCCAAAACCCAAGAGTTGGGGGCTACTGGTACAGAGACACACAGAAATTGTTTAACACTGAATTCTTCTGAGGGCATCCTGGGTTTATGTAGCTTGCCAATAGCTACACAGGCTGGCCATTCTCTCAGGAGGCACAGTCAGGAATCAAACTCCTAACCTCCCAAACTTGATAGGCAACAATCCCTATAAATGAAGACGCTTGGGGATCCCATTCCAATTCGTACTAAAGACAGCACTGTAATATTACAAGCCATTTTTATAGGTCTGGAGAAGTATCTATCTAGTGTGTAGCCATAATGTAAAATGCAGTCACTGTTTGTATGTTAAAAATGATTTCACTACAACTTAATGACAACCATACTACGTTTAGGGAGGACGTTAATCTGGATCTGTGAAAGAAAGGACGCAAAATGTATATTCTTAAGAACACATCCATTTAAAATAGCAAAGCTCCATGTTAATTACCTCAACAGCATCTTTTAGATGACCAGCCAGAAGGAAAAATGCCGCAGAATGCTCAAAACGTTGCTTGCCTAGCAGAGAAAAAGCATTCTTCAGTGCTGCTTTACGCCACCTGTCTTCTGCAAAATTGTGTCCAAAGAACTGTGTCATCTTAGTATCTTTTATGGACCTAATAATGTAAGCATTTCATACATTAAGTCAAACAGAGTGATTTGTTGATGTGCACCCACAAAAGATCAACCTTATATGTACAAAACAATTTTAGTGGTGAAATGCATGCATTTTCCCAACCGCTAGTTGTAAAAAAGTATTTAATTTAATATTTATCATTACATCGCTCCAAGAAACACCCAAAGAATTGTCTTATGAGACTAACTGGCATCCAACTGAAAACTTATATAGGATAATTCTACCAGCTCACCTTTCCACAATGAATTGTTATAAGATAAGAAGTTGTTGTTCTATATGCAGTCACATAACCAGTCTGCAACAATAAATGTCCATGCCAACTTTTTAACTAAAAAACAATTTGCAGGTAAAATTTACTCATGTTTGTGTAACTAACATGATTCTAGAGTCTTTTTATGATTATTATTTACTAATGTGTTTTTCCTTTGACAAGTTCATGGTAGAGTACTTGGATCTTCTCTTCTCCATTATATCCTCACAACAAGAAATAGTTTAACTGAGTGTGTAAATGGTTAAAGATCAAGCTGTGAGCATTACAGATAACTGAGAATTTGAATGTAATCCAGCATTCTAATAAATGTTTTGCTTGTGTCACAACAAAAATAATTCTCTCAAGGCAAGCATTTAGCAATCTGTGAATTGTTGGGTGAATTAACTAGTTTGGTATGAGACTGGAAAACAGCACAAAATCCAAAGGCACTATAAATAAACAGGTAACACAGACGTATGGTTGAATCAACTTGATCAGGGTCCTATGTATCCTTGAGCCTAACAATCAAGTTCAGGATGCAAAGCCTTTGGGTGCCAATAGCCAAGCATAACACATGAGTCAAAGTGCAGATGCCAGGAAACAGATTTTGTTATTTCATGATGTGCTTCCTGTGCACTTTCCCCATGCTTTTATCTACATTTTAGTTTTTGCTTCCTTTCATTTTAATAAAACTTATCTAATCCATCCCGACATTTGGAATTGGATTTAGTTAAAGGAAATCTTGTACTAAATCTAGTCCTTGACCTTTCAGGCTACAATCTGCCATGATAAATGTTGCTCAGTAAATCTCACAGTGGCAAGGTTTTTCACAAAGAATACCACTTTTAGCTGGTCAATGACCTTACCCTGGCTGCATATCTTCTGGCAATCCTGCCAATGAAGGAATACAGGCAGGTAGAACAGGCACTGGAAAGTGAGGATGTGTGCTGAATGCCAGATGAGCCCAGTAATGATAGCTCTCATAGAGTCAGACAGTTTGTCCCCTGGTTGCCAAACTCGGCACTCCAGCTGTTCTTAGACTTCAATTCCCAGAAGCCCAAGTAAGCACACATGCTGTCATTAGAAGTGTTTTCCTGCAACAGTAAGCTATACATTCCACCCCAATAAAACTAACTGTGACAGAAAAAGTCGCTATAATATTATCCAGATGGAGAAGATCAGGAGGAACAAAAGACCCAAGTGATATAGAACTAAGTAAATAGATCATAAGACAATTGAAATTGATAGCACTAGAAGAATTAGCCTTGAAACTAAGATGGTATTTACTAGAATTTGCATATGTGTTGGAACCATTATTTTAAAAATTGCGTTCAAAGTGCATGTGTCTGTTTATAATACTTGGTAGGAAAGAGATAGACTTCAGTATTACAGCACAGAGTTTACTTTCATGTCTCAGATTCAATTCCTGCCATCTGCAGGTTAAGAGTCTTGCCTAAAATTCTGGATAACTGCTGCCAGGTTGATGTTGATAACATCGAACTACTTGAACAAATAGAGGCTGCGGTGGCTCGGTGGTTAAGAAGCTCACCTTGTTAGCTAGAAGGCTGGAAAGTTGGCAGTTCAAGACCTAGGTACTGTATGATGGTTTGAGTGCCCGCCTCTGTCCCAGCTCCTGCCAACCTAGCAGTTCAAAAGCAAGAAATTGCAAGTAGATAAATAAGGACCACTTCAGTGGGAAAAGATCTTGGGGACATGAAAGGAGCTTCATTTGGGCATCCCCTGAGCAGAGTTCCTCAAACAAAAAATTCTGACATGGAATGATTACTTGAATAGTAAACAGTATAAGGCTGTCCCCTATACTCTTATGTCAAGGGAATCTCCTATAATGGATTTCTATTAAGAGGGACCAACCAGTGTCTAGGCCGGTGTTTCACAACCTTTGGTTTTTGGACTTCAATTTCCAGAAGTCTAAGTCAATTCCCAAAAGCACTGATCAGTCAATGTATTGACTTAGGCTTCTGGGAAATGAAGTCCAAAAACCAAAGGTTGGGAATCACTGGTCTAGGCTGAAGCTCATATTGTCATAAAAACAAAATGATGATGCAACAAATAAATGGCTTATATGCATTGTATCAAATTTTTAATCAAAAAAGTACCTGTACAATCCCCAAATTACAGCCTTCTTTTTCATTGCAAGGTAAAAAATTGCTGCATCTAGTGGGTCATTCTTTCTTTGAAAAGCTGCTTTGGCAACCTGTAAAAATAATGGTGCATTTTATCATTACAAATTTCTTTCCATGATAATATTTGATAATAACTGAGTATTTATAGTAACAACAATAAGAGCAACAATAAAAACTTATGTCAGCTTCACTTTACTTGAGAGACAAAAGGGTTGTTAGTGATGCTCCTTATTATTATTCCTTTGTTCGATCCTTTGTAGGCTGTGCCATAAACCAGCCTTCAAATGTTATTAGCTTGTTGGGAACTACTGGGTGAGAGAGATGTGTTGCATTTCTGTGAAGAAATAGAATAGAAGTGGGGGCTGATCTCAGCTAGCAGCCAATTACATTTCTGTGCTCATGACAGAGGACTGGAATGTTTCCTCCAACTCCAGCCTGCCAGTAAGTAATGAATTTAATGCACTTGCCTGTCTTCAATTTCTACTCATCTAACTGCACTTAGATGCAAGGCTGCCACAAGTGTCAGGAATATAAAGCAAAGTAACATCTGTATCAGGATCAAGTAACTAGGAAACCTTTCTGAAGAACCAAAAGGATGTAGCAAAATAGAATATTCATCTCGCATTTATATTACACAAGCCAGTCACAGGACATCTAACACAAAGGAAATAAGCTGTAGACATAAAAGACATGGTAACACAAAATGACCAACATTCTGTTAGTGAGAGCCACTAGTGTAATGCAACCTCCACATATCTCAGCAGAGAACTGTCTTAGATTCAGAAGTTAGCATAGGCAACTTGTTTCACAACAGTGTGTGTGGCCAAGGGTAAAGGTCGCCCTTGCTCGAAAACCAGACGTATCCAACTCTAGGCATCAGTGCTCATCTGTTTACAGCCAAAGAGCCAACACTGTCTGCATCTGCAGACATTTCCATGGACATGTGGTAGGCATACTTCGACACAGGAGTGTACAGAATGCTGTTTACCTTTCCACCAAAGTGGTACCTATTTCTCTACTTGCGACGTCTTGTTTTGGAACTGCTAGGTTGGCAGGAGCTGGGACAGAGATGGGAGCTCATTCCATTGTGCAGTACTCGGGTCTCGAACTGCTGACTTGCTGACCTTCTAGCCGTCAAGTTCAGCGCCTTAACCACTTAGTCACTGCAGTCTCTGGCTACCTTCTTAACGTGCAGCAATTCAACACCAATATTTAAACCAACTGTGCCAAGACTTAATAGGATTTTTGGTCTGTATTTAAAGCAGGTATTCTCAACCTGCGGCCTGCTGGCTGGATGTGGCCCATGGCACCATTTCATGTGGCCCCCACAACTTCCACCACACCAGGAAGCGCCATGTGGTGGAGGAAGGGCAAAATGGCTGTCTGACCCCCAGAAGCTGATAGAAAGAATGACATAAGTCCGCTGCACTTACTTTTTCAATGCATCTGCGCAAACTATGGATATTTCGCACCCACCAGCCAATACCCATTGCTCTGAGTTCTGACCATGTTGGATCACTTTTTTGCATTGTAGGAAGCATTTTCAGCAGCTCTTCTTCTGCTACTGAATGAAATGCCCAAGCAAAGTGACTAGAAGACAAGCCTAAACAATGCAGAACATATTATAATGGTTTCCTTTACAACAGACTAATTTGATAAGCACTCTTGAATTAACATTTTAACAGAAATTCAGGGCATTAAATAATATTTGAAAATCTCATGGTAATCATTTTATGTAATTAACCTTGAAAATGGGTACATAGTTAGGTTTGTATGTTAAAGAATGCAACACTGGGGCGTTTAATGAATTAAAGTAGCCAGAGTTTTTAAAACAGACCTGAACTTAACTGCTCACATCCATGTCTACTTCTGCGAAGACCTGATATTAGCCCAGTAGAAATACAACAGCAACCAACCAACCAAACTTTTAATCACAGATAGGAAATTTAAATGGTCACTGGAAAACTATGTAAAAGTAACATCTGTCCTTACCAGTTTAATAGTAGAGCTTTCCTCTTTCTAGAAGGCATACTTCCTCAGAACTAATCTATCTATAACTATTTGTTGACATTTAAAGTAGAGCTTCTCATTCCAATATAGAAAAGAAAGAATTACCTTGGTGAAGCAGCTGGGCTCTGTGAGCTGGTGGCAGCGAAGTTGTCATAAAAGTATGGAGACGAACAGCCAAAAGAAATTTTAAACCACATTCATCAAGCGTTTCTCCCCCTATGAATAAACATTCAGGCTATATAATTAGATTTGCCAAAGAAATTTTCATAATTTCACTTACCAATCTCTCCACTATCTTGAATCACACAATTTGAATTATATCATGGCTTTGATCTCAGGTACATGGGCCAAAATTCAACTGAAGAAAACCAATGTGCATAAGGATAATTGTGCAGCACTTTCCGCACACCTCCAGTCATCTCCCTTTCATTTGATCAGTTGTAGAAACAGGCATATGCCCAATTCTGTAGCCCAGGGGTGCTCAGATCTGCTCCCTGACACCAATTCATCTGGCCCACACCACCCTTGCTGCTCCTGGAATAGGAAGTAAAATGTGCACGTATGGGTGCATTTTACTTTTGCTTCCAGCAGCGGGAAGGGTAGCATGGGCTGGATGAATTGGTATTGGGGGCCGGATCCAGTCCACGGGCCATAGTTTGGGCACCTCTGCTATAGCCAATGCAAGATCAGGCCCATGAGGGTGAACCTGCAGGAGTGAGAAGAAAGCTTGCACAATCATTTGTGCAAACAGGATGCTGGCAATGCTGGAACATTTTTCAATAGTCAGAAGCAAAATCCAGTGTGTGTAACAAAGGCCGATTTCCCAAAAACAGCTGCAATTAAATATTGTGTAGCATTAATATGTTCATAGGTGGCAAGAGCCAATTCAAATTTGTAGAATGACAGTGTTGTTTTAAGCTATATTATTGTATTATGTATGACATTCTATAGCAATATATTACATAGCTGAAAAATGCATCAGTCACTACAGTACACAAAAATGTGAAAAAATTGTGAAGTCCAGGTACAACATTAGATAGCTGGAAAACCTCCTTTCCTTCCTTATATTTAAGTAGCAAGAAATAAAGTGAAAGTTGCAACTGGTTTTGGTTCACCTACCTTCCTCCATATTGAAATTATTATTTTTATTTATTTATTTATTTAGATCAGTGGTTCCCAACAGGGGGTACACAGCCCACAAGTGGACTCCAATTCCCAGAAACCTAAGTCAGTACATTGGCTGATCAGTGCTTTGGGGAAATGACTTAGGATTCTGGGAATTGAAGTCCACAAACCAGCATTTAGGAAACACTGATTTAGATTTATTATCCTGCCCCAATCAGGTGAACCTGACTCTAGGCAGCTTACAGAAAAGGGGAAATACTATACACAATAAAGGCAAAACAATTAAACAATCCCCCTACAAATTCAGAAATTAAAACCTTAAGGTTTAAAATCACTTTTAAAATAAATTTAAAAAATTAAACTATAAATTTACAAAAATCTAAAAGATTTAAAAGGTTAAAAGGTTTTAAAAGTTTAAAGAGCGAGAGAGGGGTGGCTGTCCCATCAGATCAACCACCCAACATAGGACCCCATATTACTGGAGCCTCACACCTGCCCTAGCAGCCAGGTTTTTAGGCCCTTCCAAAAGGGCAAGAGCTGTCTGTAGACGTAACTCAGTTGGCAGGAGGTTCCAAAGGGCCGGGGCAGACACGGTGAAGGCCCTCCTTCTGACGCTAGAGAGATGCGCCTCTGTAGCTGATGGAATGATAAGAGAGCCTCTCTGATCCGCCCTGGTGGATTAGCAGAAATGTTCTTTTTTTAAAATATAAGTAACCAACTGTATTAAGAAAACTTATAAAAACACGTTTCTTGACAAAATTTTGCACAACTTCATGTCATTCGCTAATTACGCCCGCTCCTGGACTGGGACTCCTTGCTTACGGTCACAAACGCTCTAGTCACCTCCAGACTGGATTATTGTAATGCTGTCTACATGGGGCTGCTCTTGATGACCATTCGGAAGCTGCAGCTGGTTCAGAATGCAGCTGTCCATGTAGTGATGGGGTGCAGGCGTTATACGTGTGCCTCACCCCTGCTACGGGAGCTGCATTGGTTGCCAGTGTGCCTCCGGGTGCAATTCAAGGTGCTGGTAATTACCTTTAAAGCCCTACATGGTAGTGGGCCAGGATACTTAAGAGACTGCCATCACCCCAAGGATATCTGTCCGTCCCACTAGAGCGGACCGGAGGGGCTCTTTAAAACTACCAACTGCTAGAGAGGTTCACCTCTCTAGCAGTAGAAGAGCCTTTTCAGTATTCACACCGGCCCTATGGAACCTCCTGCCAGTTGAACTGTGTCTCCAGACAGGACTGCTGTCCTTCAGGAAAGAGCTGAAAACCTGGTTGGCAGGGCAGGTGTGGGGAGGTAGAGAGGGAGCAACCACCACCACCGGCTCATTTAGAGCAGAATCACTCATGTTTTTAAAAGTTTTTAACTAGATTTTTAATTGGTGCGAGTGGTAGTTTTCCAGTGTTTTTAGGAACGTTGGGGATTTTACGTACGCCGTCCAGAGTTGCATGTCGATTGGGGTGGCTATACAAATTGAATGAATGAATGAATGAATGAATACATACATACATACATAACTATTACATTCCAGATGTAATGGTTATATCACTGCTTTTTAACCTCTTATAGTTCATCTTTAATACTGAACAACATAGTGCAGGCAATGAGGACAAGTCACTGGACCATGTCCTTGAGCACTTGCCTCAGAAAGTCTGGCTTCACCATCTCATCTCCCAAGACTCTGCTCACTGGCCTTTCCGCTCTTTCCCTTTCAGATGGTTTCCTAGGTAACTTCACCCTTGTCTTCCCACAAACAAACCCCCATCCCTTTCTGAGTCATCCCAACCCCAAACTACAGGGGAGCTAGGGGTCTCCAACTCTGGAACCTTGTCTGCGGGAGGGTCAGGCAACAGGCCACTTTATCCTCTGGAGCACTGGTCTGCAAACTTGGCTCTCCAGGTGTTCCTGGACTTCAATTCCCAGAAGCCTGAGTCAGTGTCCCTGCTGATCAGGGGCTTCTGGGAAATTGAGTCCAACAACATCTGGAGAGCCAAGTTTGCAGATCCCGGCTCTGGAGTCTCCTCCACATTGATCTATTTGGTTTAGAGTAAAAGACCTTCTCAGAGGACAGTTGTCTTGCAATTCAACAACCAATAAGTTCAGTAGCAGCTATGAGTACTAAACTGGAAGGCTTTGAAACTTAACTCCATCCAAACTTCCTGGTGCCAGTGGAAGTTTTCCTCCTGAATATAAAGTCTAGAAGATATAAGCCTAATTAGGCCTCTTAGCTTCCTAATATAGGCATCTGTAGTCCAACAAAGCCAAAAATTACACCTCTAGTATTTACTTAGAATCAAGCTGCATTGTTTTCTCTAGTGTTACATCCAGTTCTGTGTGCACAGGATTCTAGCCTAATACGCTAGTACCTCGGATAACGATGAGACTTGGTTCCAGTTTTTAACGCTGTGCGATGCATTGATTGCACAACATTAAAAAAAGCCCACAGGGGGGCGATCCGCCTGCCTTGTTGGAAAGGGCAGTGGGGATTCCATGCGTGGAATCCCCACTGCCCTTTCCAAAGAGGCAGGCGGATCACAGCATGCGATCAACGCTTGGGTTGGGGGTTGAACCGAGACACACACCCATTTAACCCCCTAACCCAAGCACCGATCACGTGCTGCAATTGCAGTGCCCGGGTAGGTCTGGGGTCTTCAGAAATAGCACGGATCGGGTTCCTGACCTCACCGATGCGGCAGGGGCAGCAGAGAGCCTGAAATGGGCTGAAAAAACCATTTTTTACCCATTTCAGGCTCCCCCCTGCCGCCTCGGGGGGGGGGGGGAGACCCGATGTGCGCTGTTTCTGAAGTCCCCAGACCTACCCGGCCAGTGCTGCAAGGCAAAACGTCAGGGTTCAAATCCCGGTGTTTTGCCTTGCAGCACCGGCTGGGTAGGTGTGGGGACATCAGGAACCGCGATCCCTTCCTAAGCAAAGGGCTGACACTGGGATAGCTCTTTGCTTGTGAAGGGAACCCCACACCCGCAGCTGTGGGGTGACTGGGAAGCTGACACACGAGTCCCTCGTCGGCTTTCCAGCCACCCTGCCCCTGTGCCCGCAGCTCCAGGTTGGCTGGGGAGCCGAATGGGGAGCCCCCCTTTCAGTTTCCCAGCCACCCCACCGGTACAAACAATTATCTTGGATGATGCTAACAAACTGTTATCTGATGCAAAAAAATTTAAAATTTTTTGATCGTTATCTGATGTAATTGTTATCCAAGGGATTACTGTACTGTTTTCTATTATGAAAATGTATTGGCAGGAGGATAGTGTATCAAGTAAATAGATAGATAAGCAAATATATATTCTGTAGGAACTTTTGTGGAAGCTTAACCTCTTATACAAATGTGTGGATTAGAAACTCTGAATTTGTTATTAAAAAACTTACCTTTACTTCTGTCTCTACTTTCTCCTATATCAGTACTGGTAATAGCAATTGTATCAACCAAGGCCATCAGTGACATCTGCTCCAGTCTAGTGAGTCCTGGCAAGCTTGAGTGAAGTAAGTGACGGGAAAGAACTTGGGCATGCTCTGGTCCAAAATAAGTTGGACTGTACTGAGAAAGGTCAATGACCTTTGGTTTTTTATCCTCTTCATCTTCCTCAAACATGGTTAAATCATCTGTATGTAGACTGGAATTCTGAAAAAGATCCTCATAGGTTTCATCTGGGGCATCATGATTCTTCAGTTTTCTTTGATTGTTAGACTTTTCTGTACACGCATAAGAACATTCTTCATCTGCAGCAAGCAATGCATATAAGGGAAGTGGTGGAACAGAGTCTATTTCCGTGTAGTCTGTAACCACACATTTGCTAAATGTCATAGGGTCCCGTGTACTGCTCCCACTAGCACAGATTGAGAGCGTTCGGTACCGTTTTTCATGATCAGGATCATTTACAGCAATAACTTCTCCAGCAATGCATTTAACTAAATGAGACAGGATGGCCTTTGCTCTTCGAACCTTTCCTAAATCCATGAGTTCCAGAAGCTGCAGGGGATGGTACTGAGGTAAAGTAGGACATAACGAATGAGCTGCTTCAAAGAGACCAGAATCCTCCATCTCTAATGACAGATCATATGCATTTCGCTTCCCACTCAATTTCTGAGCTAGACTTGTCATGGATCTGGTTAATGTCCGCTTTGGTGGCTGAACTGCAGGTGACTGGTTCTGTTTCATTAAGCTTATTATAGATGGTGTACTCACACTGTATGAGTCCCCAATAACAGGCTCTTGTTTGGAAAGGGGCTGCCATTGAGAATAAACATGCATTTCACAATCCATCCCAACTACAAGGATTCCATCACGAACCCAAGATAAAGAAACAGGTAAAGGTGGTGAGCCTTCCACTGATGACACTAAATCCACACATCGTAACAGTACAAATCTGGATGAACATGAAGATTTGACATTTTCCCATACTGGCAATACAAATATTTCCTTGCCACTTTGTTCTTGCATCTTCCCAGCCAGCTGGCCAAACATATAAATTTTTGACCCAATACCAACTGTCAGGATATGTGAGCCATCTTCCCTAGACATCCAGTCTAAGTGAACCACATGTTTTCCTTGGGGTGTTAAGGGCTCAATTCCATCTGCAGCAGAATTAATGTCAACCTCTAAAGGGTCCAGTGGGGGGTTTGATTCATCTATATGAAGTGTTTCTTCCAAGATCCAGCAGGAGCCTCCTGTAGACTCACATTCAAAAATGCCCACATTCATTAAAAAGTCTTGAGAAGACCGGCTGTTTTGAGATGGTATCCGCTTGTATGCTACAGCTAAACGATTTGTGTGGGCACAGCTAATTTCAAGAGGTGTGCCTGGCACACTGAGAGCACTGGTACTTAGAAATCCATCTTCAATAAGCAATGGCCATTCTTCCCATACATACATACTACTGCTTGCAGTAGATTTTGATACAGAAGCCATATCAAAATCCAGCAGGGCTCTACATCTCCAAAATCTAACCTTATCATCTGAACATAAAGTTGCAAGAAGATAAGGAGCACGGCAAACTGGGTAAACTGAAGAAGAGCTCAAGTGACCTAAATGAAAGGAGAAATTTTTCTTAGGATAAAATCAGATTTAAAAGAATGTTTACAAGCTAAAATTTCAGATATTAAGAGAAGCAATGTTCGCTACTATAGAACTCCATATACCATATTTGATGCTTGTTGTAACACATGGCATGACTTTAAAACTGATTATAACATTCACTACTCTTGCTTTGTAAACCACTTGATTTTTCAAACATTATGAAAACATAATAGCTATCACTGCACGGCATAATAAACCAGGGAAATGGTGCTGCCCCAGCTTACTGGTTGCAAACTGAGCACTGATAACATGCGGTTGAATCACTCCCATTTGCATTGGGAACATTTTAAAAAAGCACAAGTGCATTCTCCACTCTGATGTTTCTCTCCCAACCAAAGAAATTAGCCTAAAACAAATCGACAAGCACTTTCTCCTCTCCAGTTTGTTCTCTTTTGTCAAACTGAAACAAACCCAGATACTTTCTCTGATTTGTTAGGAGAGAAACAAACTAGAAAAGAAAAAGTGGTCATGTTCACACAACATCTTAGTGAACCTCCATGGTTTGTTTAGGTCTTCTTATTGCAAGTGAACGAATGAAAAGATGTGATCAGTAAGCCAGGGTTCTCACAGTTTGTTTGTTTATTGTGTCCTATGACCACTGTCAAGGAAAACATGGAAGGCAATCTGATATGGAGAAAGTTGTCATGTACAACTAATCTCAAAATTATATCCCTGCTGCCCTGCTTTTCTTAGTAGTTTACAAACCTGCTGATGGTTTAACACTTATGAGCTCTACTCCTGCAGGTAAATTCAATTCTTGGCTGTAGACAATTTCTGAAGAAAGAGCAAGTTGACTGGTACTTTGAAGATTCTCTTTGCAGGCTTGATATTTCTTTGAAAAGGAACACTGGGGCTTCTCTTGATCTGGAGAAGACGAATAAGATTCTTCCGGAGAGGCTGTGTCAGATACTTTGAGGTCTATTTTTTCATCTAAACAAAGACAAGACATTTTATTTAGGAGGGCTGCAGAATATGTTTGACATTATAGAACGTGTTTGATCATGTTACAGATTGCAGGAATTCAAATTCTACTGCAGTCCTAGTATTTATTTTGATCTAGTGTTCCTGCAGTAGAATCTTAACTTGTCTGTGAAGTTGTCAGGCAAAAACATGAACTTATCATATCAATGCCAAACCCTCATGAAAAAAATTTATTACTGAAATGACACTGGTATGGAATAAAACACTGCATTTTTTCTAACCCTCTAAAGCAGGGGTTCGCAAACTTTTTTGCCGTGGGCCAAGCCACACCACCTCAGACAGCTTTGCAGGCCAGAGGCGTGTTTCCTCCCACCACTTCTAGTGGCAGCAGATGCATTCATGGTGTGTTTTTGGATATTTTCACTGCTTCCTGTGAGTGAGGGTGGCACATTTTCAGCATTTCTGATGCATTTTCGGTGCTTCTGGTGGTGGTAGGGTCCTCATTGCAGGCCAGGTTAATTGGTGCTATAGGCCAGATCTGGCCCACTGGCCATAGGTTGCAATAATATCTGAACTAAAGCTACACTATTGTTTATTGTATCTATGTAGGTAAAAAATAAAGACTAAGAAACAAGTCCCCACATTATTAAGCCACGTGTGACATTTACAAATTATTACTAGTACAGTAAAACCCCGGGTTATGGAAATACAGTAAAACACCGGATACCAATTGGATTGGATAACGCTAAAATCACATAACGTTAAGTAATCTGGGGAGGATAATTGGATTGAATAACGTTAAGGTCCTATGGGATGGATCAGATAACAACCGCTAAAGCCTGTGCGGTTACGATGTATCTCTATGGAGCTTTAACATTATCCGATCCATCCCATAGGATTTTAACATGGATTGGATAACACTAAAAATCGGATAACACCAAGACTTGTGGAACCAAGTTTTAGTGTTATCTGGTGTTTTACTATAGTTTGTTCTGGAAAGTTTTCTGTAAAGCAGTTTTGGCATTTTTGGCATGTATATTCGTCACATTTTCGACATTGCCACCCCTGGTAATTGCAGGAAAAGTGCCGCCGAACAGCTGATGAAAAGGGGGGGGGGGATTTCTGGCACTTCCTGGTTTCATTGAGAGATTCTGCCAGAGCCAAAATGTGATAAACAATTCCAAAACTGGAACAGAAATGCTCCAAACACCATCCTACCACCGTGCGAAGTGTCAGAACACGCCAAAAAACAGTCCGTAATGCAAATTTTCCCTACAAATCAGGATGTGATTTCCTCAGAATTTCCTTCTGTAAGTTGAGCTTTCAGTTACCCAGGGTATCTGTAACCCAGGATTTTACTGTATAAATTATACTTGTCCACTGTGGGAGAATCAAATATACTAATACCCCGGATAACGTGTGCACCGCACACCGCAGCCGCATCAGGACTTAATTGCGGTTGTGGTAGAGAGGATGTAGATTAACATTGGAATGGTATTTTGTACTGTATTGTGATTATATAGTATTGTCTATTCTGTACTGAGTATTGTTTATGGACTGTACACTGATTACACTGTGTTTATATTTATTTTGTTGTACTGTATTTTATGATATTATGATATTGTATTGAACTGTTATATTGTATTTGATTGTATGTTGTGAGCCGCCCAGAGTTGGTTTCACCAAGTAGGGCGGCATATAAATCGAATAAATCAAATCAAATCAATCAAACGTTAAAACCGGACAACATCAGGGAATTTGAAGAAAACTTTTGCACCGCACAACGTTAAGTTAATGTTGTGCAATAATGTTTTCCTCAAATTTCCCATTGATCTCTGCCCCAAAACCCTTCCAAGCAAGGTTCAGCCTGCGTACATCCTGCTTGCCTTGGAAGGGAAAGGGAGAAGCAATCCCCTCTTCCTTTCCAAGGCAAGCTGGGCTTAGCTCACGCACACACCCTGCTCGCCTTGGAAGCGATCCTCCCTTCCCTTCCAAGGCAAGCCGAGCTCGGCCTGCACACACACCCTGCTCGTCTTGGAAGGGAAAGGGAGAAGAGACCCCTCCTTCCTTTCCAAGGCAAGCTGGCTTAACTTAGCCCCCATGTACTCCCTGCTTGCCTTCAAAGGGAAGGGGAATCGCTTCACACTTCCAGAGCGAGCAGGAAGTGCACGCGGACTGATTTCCCCCAAAGGAAGCCGTGGATCAGAGCCTCTCGTCCGCACCTTCCTTTGGGGGAAGGTGGGCAAGCGCACTCGTCCCCAGCTTCCCACAAATGAAGCTGGCTTTTAAAAAATGTTGTGCGATAAATGTATCGCACAACGTTAAAAACTGCGTAACGTTGAAGATCGTGGAACCAATCTTCAATGTTATGTGAGGTATTACTGTGCAGGCAAAGAAATCTAGAGTGGATGATATGTTTCATTTTATCCCCCTGACAGAAAATGGGTCATTTTGCCTAGCCCAATATCACTCTATTTATTCCACTAGAAATATTACTTATATAAAGTATTATTACAAAATGAAATAATTTTATACTGAATTATTTATAACAAACCTAAGCACCAAATAGTAAATAAAGCACATTAGAAATGATTGCGTGTTTTGATTTAGAAGACAGCAAATATCAAGAACTTACCCACTGAGACTGGCACAGACTTCAAATGTAATTTCCACATATGTAACAATGAGGAGTTTTGAGCACATTCAAGCACAATTAAATAGAATTTTTCAGAAAACCCATTTTTCTGATTGCCTGTAAAAATGAACACATTTTTATTTTAGCCTAGCAGTTTGAATAATTATTAATTACTTGTTGCAATATGTTATTTTCTTTAGTTTGATTATATGGCAAGAACTAAATCTGCAGATGTGAAGTACAGTAATACCCCGGATAACGTGAGTACTGTATAGCGTGAAAACCGCATAACGTTACAAGATTTTCGGAAAAATCTTGTATTGAATAATGCGATTTTTAACATTATCTGATACAGTTGTTCTTAGCAGCAAGCTGAACGGGGTTCTCCGTTCAGCTTTCCAGCCACCCTGCAGCTACGGAGGCAGGGGTGGAGAGGCTGGAAAGCTGACGGGGGGCTCCCCTGTTGGCTTCCCCAGCCACCCCACAGCTGCGGAGGCAAGAGCGGGTGGCTAGGGAAGCCGACAGGGAGTCCCCGTCAGCTTCCCCAGCCACCCTGCAGCTGTAGACTGGGTCCTCTGATCTCTCTGGAGCAGGCAGGGGACATGATCCAAACTGTTTCTGGGCTTCCCCGACGTCCTCAGCCAGTGCAGCAAGCCAGAATGTCGGGATTTGAACCCTGACATTTTGGCTTGCTGCACTGGCTGAGGACGTCGGGGAAGCCCAAGAAACAGCTTGGATCGGGTCTCCACACCTCCCTAGACCCGGCGGGGGGGGGGGGGGCAGAGACCCCAAAATTGGTAAAAAAAAGTCCATTTTTTTTTTACCAATTTTGGGGTCTCTGACCCCCCCCCCCCCCCCGGCCGGGTCTAGGGAGGTGTGGAGACCCGATCCAAGCTGTTTCTGGGCTTCCCCGACGTCCTCAGCCAGTGCAGCAAGCCAGAATGTCAGAGTTCGAATCCCGACATTCTGGCTTGCTGCATTGTTATCCGAGGTACTAGTCTATGGGATTTCTGAACAGATATCTGGAGGCCAATTACAAAAGAAAGACTAGTGCAAACAAGTCCATCCAGGTAAAACATAGATAAGAAAATATATTAAGAAATGTGCTGATCAGGATGAAGGTTTTTCACTGCCTATGAACTGGGTTATCCTTACGCTGAAAGGCAGGCTTGCAGCTTGAAGATCTCATATAAATAGCACTGTCTCTGAGGTTAAAGTACAGTCAATGATCAGAAAGGTTCCTTATCAGTTTAGATTGATTTGGCACCTGAAACCCTATCCAGAAGAACTACACTTTGCTACAATAATAGTGGTGTTGCTGAATTCAGTAACACTGTATAGCTTGGGACCAAGTTATCTGAAGAACATCTACACCCATATGAATCTGCCTGGGGCTTAAGACTGAAGGCCATCCATGTAGATACGTTATCATTAGACCTTACATGGAAAGAATATTAAAAGAAAGTATATGAATCAATTAAGACTTGCTATCATGTAAGAATATATAGGACTGTAGCTTTAAGGCACTTTTTTTTTTACAGAATTTCAATATAGGGTAAATCCCACTCGAATCAGCATGACTAAAGGCCAAAGTAGAAATGACACTAATCATATTATTAATCATTAGAATTTTTTTAATGAATTGCTTGAAGAGGGTGGATTTACATTGTATGTGAACCGTACCCACTTGCTATTAGCACATCTGAGATTAAACAAAACAGAACAGCAAAAAAATGCTATTAGCATTTAATGAAATGTTACCATTGGTGCCAGTGATAATTTCCCCCACTGTAAAGTTAAAGATAAATTAGCTTAATTCCAGTAGTAAGTTGCAGCTAGAGCAGAGATGCCCAATTTTTTCAGGCCATGGGCTGGTCACATGGTTCCACCCACTTGAAACAAAAGTAAAATGCGTACACGCATGTGCAAAGCACTGTCATAAATGTACCTGTGGCTGTCGTAAACACGTTTATGACAGCTGTGGGTGCTTTACAGCAACATTTTGCACATGCACAGCCTCCTTATAAACACATAAAGACTTGTGGAACCAAGTTTTAATGTTATCCAGGGTATTACTGTATAATGTTTGCTCAAAAGCGCAAGTAGGACGGTCAAAGAAAATGGTGGAAGCATGGCTGTCATTTGAGGAGCCTAAGACTATTTTGAAGTGCTATTGAGTCTCCCCTTATGTTCTCCTGACTTAACAAACCTTGACTTCTACCTATGGGGGACCTTAAAGGATGTGGTGTACTGTAGAAAACCTGCTACACTGGTGGTACTTTGGGAAGGAATTGAAACAGCAGGCACAGTGATACAAATGGGCAGTTTATTCAACATTGATCAAGCAGTAGTTCACTGTAATCAGAAGTATCTGGACACCTATGGTAACCACTTTGAGCACCTCTTGTAACTGCAGAAGTCAAACCGGACTTGTATTCATCTTCTGTTATAGGTATATATTGAGCATTACAATTTTAATACAGTTTTTTTTTCTTAAAATGAGTATACATTTTTGGCACCTTCTACATATGTTTAACTTAGAATGTACTTTCAAATACTGTATGTCATCTTTCACTTACAGACTACTCTATTACTTCCAGATGCTATTATCTCATTATATTACATGTGTAGTGCGGGTCCTTTACACCATACTTTCTCCTTTACTGATAAAAATTATTTGCAAAGTTACACAAGATAAAATACACATAGTTTGAGTAAAACTTGAATACAGAAAATAATTACTAGTTATTTAAAATGAAATACAGTCAAAGCTAGCATAAAGAGCGCTTTGCTTAAAGAGTAACTCGCTTAAAGAACAGAATTTTCTCTGAATGTTCGCTTCGCTTAACAAATAAAACCAACCAAAAGCTCGCTTAACAAATAATTAGGGTTTGCAATCCCCCCACATCTGGTCACTTACAATGGTATTTCGCTGAAAGAGCAAACTCGCTTAAAGAGCAATCCTGTGGAACACATTATGCTCTTTAAGCGAGGTACAACTGTACTGGTAAACAATTAACATGCACAAAGCATATCTATCAAAAGATTTTTCATGCAATTAATAAACAAAAATAGTTACATTTCCCGCTAAAATATTAAGATGATGCTAGTATAAACTGGCAGCTAACAAATCAGAACTTCATTAGAACCTAGAGTACTATCTCTGTTTTACATCATACATTTTAGTAAAATTTTACTATCAATGACAAGCACAATGCTACAAATGTCACAAAGCATTAGTTAAACATTCACTGTCAATTCATTTTCTCTGAGAATTTACTAAACATATATGGGCTTTACCAGAGTCAGGTAATGTGGTCTTTTTTTCAGTCAGTCTATTCTCATGGTTATTCAAAATGAAATCTTCTTGAAATACATGAAGTAACTGCATTTTTCCACCATGCTAAATTAAAAACAAACACACACACATATAAATAGAGTGACCATAATGTCACTAATTGATAGACACACCAAGCTTTCACAGGATATAGAGATAATTGGTAATTCATTAATGCCTCTGTATATAAGGTAAAAGTTTTCAGATAGAAAATCTCTCAAATAGCATTGAGTAAAAATATATTGTTTTAAGACCATAGTTATTATGAATCAAATACAAGGCAGCTTTGTGGTGCAGTTAAAACATTGACAGGGCAGGAAGGCAAATTGCCTACATTGCATTTTAAATCTGCTCTGGCCCAGGCTGGGGGAGGGGGAAAGGGCAAGAAAGGAAGAAAGTCTTGTTCCATAAGCAGATTTCTATTTATACAGCATTGCCTTTCCCTCTAATTTCCTAAGAGTAAACAATGTTAACCCCACCTAAGAAGTACACAAACCTTACCAGCTCTGTAATGGAATCCAGTTCAACAATGCAACCTGGTCTAGCAGTGGATTGTTGGCTTATTATGTTGAAAACATCACCAACATATTTCTGCAAAGTTAGTAAGAAAGGCCAAACGTTAATAGTTTTACAGTTAAAAAGATTAACTTCAGCCACCTCTGTTCCCAAATGAAACCTCCTTGAACCCGCTGCAAGAAAAAAGGCAAGATCAAAATTAAATAATAAATACCATAATCCATTGTCCAAATACCAGTATAAATTAACCTTGATCTACAGGAATACGGTTTTGCTTTCTCTGCCCACTTTCATATACTGTACCTTACAAAGATCACACTGTTTTGTGAATTTCTTGTGATAATAAAGTTCTTAAGATTCTTTTTCTAAATTGAAAGTTTGCTGGAGATTATGACAGCTGTGCTTCAAATGCTACAAGACATGTTCTTGGTGAAGGCCAAATCAGAACACTATTTCACGGAACCAAAATCTTCAGATATTTTCCACAGTCAAAATAAATCTTCCTGGATGAAGATAATGTACAAGTATATAAACAGTAAGTCAAACTAGACTTAACGATTGTAACTTATGATCTTTTTTTTAACTTAATCATTGACACTGAGGTCCATGAATCTAAGCAGAAAAGCAGTGATAGGGTTGGTAGTTAACTCAATACCTAACTACATCTCCTACCTCAAAGTTGATTCCACGTCGAAAGTGGCTATGGAAAAATCTATACTGTACAGCTAAAAATCAGTTTATAACAAGTCTTCTGCAACACATATAGGTTTGTTCCCAAGCTTTGAATGGTTTTACTGACAAACAGTAACAAAATCAGCTCATTTTTCAATAAAGCATATGGAATTAATTCCACTATTCTTGACTATTTTGTGTCTAAATTTACTTTTTATTTCTTTTAAATTGAATTATAAGCCAGCAATACATTAACTTTTTTGAAAACCCTCATACAAATTTTTTTTAAAAGTGGCAGGTAGAGTCTAAGGACACTACCGTCAGGGATTTAGTGCATGAATTCGATGTGTTGAATTATGCTCATTAGTTCATTTATTTCATTCATTAGTTAAGGGTGATGTTTCAAATGGGGGAAAATAAAGACATGTTCATAAAATTAAGGTTTTCATAAAATGTTCATAAAATCTAAGGTTTTCTGGGCTAAGGTAAAGATCATCCTTGATCGAAAGCCAGTCATATCCAACTCTAGGTTTCAGTGCTCATCTCTGTTTATAGCCAAAGAACCAGCACTGTCTGTGTCTGCAGACATTTTCATGAACATGTGGCAGGCATTGAACTCTGTTTACCTTCCCACCAAAGTGGTCCCTATTTATCTTCTTGCAATTTTTTGTTTTTGATCTGCTACACTGTTTAACCCAAAACCAGAAATCCCAATTTCATTTGTGTTTATTAATTTTTATATTTTATTTTTCAATAAAGATGCTTTTTACCTTTATTTTCCAATCTCCCCAACACTACCCACTATGCACATGTGTCCATAAGCAGCCCACTATACAAACAACAATTCACCACAGGTGAATAACTGCAAAGGATCTATTTTTAATAAATATTTCAATAGTCAAACTGCAAGGGAAAAGAGTTTTTCCTTCCCGATTCCTTGAAAGCAGTTCTTCAAAAAGAGGGAAAGACAAAAAGGAAACTGGTTATGACTTCAAAGGATAAACTTCCTACAGTGTATCCATTCTCACACCAATGTATCTATTCTGGAGTGGAGATTCTTTTTTTGAAGGAAAGGTTAGAAAGAAAATGTGTGGGTTTTTTTTAAAACCTTCATAGAAAATGTTTCTGAAGTCCGATCCAAATTGTATAAGTAGCAAAAGAAATGTTTTTCTGTCCTCTTTCAAGGGTGCTTTAGATCACTTCAATCGGCCAATCAGTTTTTTGTTGGATCACCGCCAAACACCCCGACCGCGCACAAAAATGATATTTCAAAGTCACGATTTTCCTCAGTATCTTTTTTGTGGATTCATGCTTCGGCATCATTTTTCTCCACGTTTCATGTGAACTATATCCACCTTGGGAAGTTGTCATATTCACTTTTTAAATTGGTTACCCCCTCCTTTTTTGGGTGTGTGTGTGTGTGTGTGTGTGTGACCTCTTTTTAGTCTTTTTTTGTAAAATGCTTCATAGATTATGTTTCCGAAGTTCAATTCCAAATCTGAAAGTGTCCCCACAAAGGTTAATATTTCCTCTTTCAAACGCACTTTGGATCATCTGAACTGGTTAGCTAGTTTTTTCGCTGGATCTCCGACAACTGACCCCTCCCCCCAGCAAAACTGTCACTTTTCCGACGCTCCTTCCAAAAGCGATGATGTCATCGCTTTGCATTTTTGGCTTTTGGTTTCTACCAATTCTTAAAGTCGCCGAGATGATCTTTCAAATGACATAATCCTTATTTTTGTGGGTGCCTTAGTTTTTGTGTTGCAGTTTGGCAAAAGTACATAATTTTCGTTACATCTCAAGAGCTTTCAAACCACCCAACCGAAAAGACATTAATCAAATTCACGTCAAAAACATTTGTTTCCATAACTACATTAAAGGTTTTTCATTGACTGTCTTCTAAAGCCTATTTCATGTGCATACTGTTTTATTTGCATCAGGCTTCTTATACTAGTATGTCTCAAAAGATTGTCCCAAGGTTTCTGACTAGTCCAATTATCCCAACCATTAAAGCATAAGATGGTGAGATAGTAATAACTGTTTCACTCTAAAAAAAAATTGTAAACTCAGATATTAATCTTCTGAGTAGCTGCTGAAGTCACAACACTGAATTTAGCTGGCAACATTCATTAACGTATATGTGAATCTTTACTTACAGAAATTCCTGGATTTGAAAGTTCAGAGAGAAGATTTTTGGCATCTATTACAGCTTGGTATAGTCTCAAATGTTGGCCATCACTCGCGACAAAGCAAGCACTTGGTGATTTACAATATGCACCTAAAAGTATTACAAACATGTGATTTTAGAGAACTGCAACCCATTATTTCACTACTATCATTCATAGAACTGTATTTCTGATGCAACTTGAACCATTTTGTTTATAATAAAGAAAACTCACCTAAACAGTAACTAGGTATAAGAGTAGGCAGCCATGCCACATTTGAAAATGCTGATACATGAAGGGAATTTATTCGTGCAAGTTCAGAAACTCCACCAGAAAAGGATAATGGTCCAACTGGATCAACTCTCCAGAGGATAAGTTCACTATAAACAGTACTGAGATCCTGTGATGTGCTTGCAGTATCTTTACTGTGAAATCTTGAGGACAGTTCTTTTGTGCTGTCTTCTGTTGGCATCCTTATTGCATTATGATGAGAGGTGGTAAGTAGCAAAGGAAGAACTGAATGGCAAGCTAAGTCATTTAGATGAAAACGATGTCCACAATATCGTGATTTGTGAGAAATACTGAGTACAACTGAAAAAGCAGATTCTTCTGCAAAACTGACTAGCCATTGGTTTAGTGATCCATCTGCATGATTAGAAATCATCATAACATTTGGGGTGAAGATGCTTAATTTTAAGCTGTTTGATGATTTATTATGGCCTGAAGAGATTAACATAGAGCAGGAACGTCCAAGGCTCGATGGCTTCTGTTTGCCTTGCTGAAGAGCTAAGTCCACATTCTTGGTACAAGCATACATTACTATACTTCTGCAAAGTGAATTGGCATCACCAGTAGGAAAGGCGACAGGGATCCTCGAAACAAATGACACCTAAGAATATATATTTTTAAAGGTGAAAGAGAGAAATATTAGAATCAAATTAAACTTCTGAAAATAGATTATTTTATTTCATTTTCTTCTGCAAAGCCAGATTACCTGTACTTGGCGAAACATGCCAGGCTGATATTCATCCAACCAATCTACATGCCATACTAGTAATGAGCCATCCATGGGATGAATACTGAACAACATGTCTGCATTTTTATTCCATTCAGATAGCTGTATTTCAATCTCATGATCAACAGCAGCAGAAGACAAAGGACAATAGCTTGCTTTTTCACCAGAAAGTTCTCTCCGTTCTTGATTGCCTTTCTGTTCTTGTTTACTGTCTTCTGATTCTAATTTAAATAACAACAACATTATGGTAAGGAGATCTAGACATTTCAATGATATACAGCACTGCAAGTAATATGGCTTTAGAGGAACAATCTTACAACCATGCATATTCTTCTTCAATATTCTCATTTTACAAGAAAACTATGTATCATGTGAAAGAAAAAAACCTTCCCCTGTTTGTTGACTATGTACCAGGGAGATAAACCCACAGAGACCCTTTCTTAGAACTAAAACACAAACAAAATAATAATCAATTATCAAGAGTCACAACAAAAAGCAGTTCAGCTATACAGTTGTACCGCACTCTTTATGCGGTTTGACTGCATATACATCATATATTGCTTTGAAACTAACACACAGCACAATTCTATATATGCCTAATCTAAAGAAAGATGATTTCTTTAGTTCAATAAGGTTTACTTTACAGTTCACTATGTAGCTGAAAAGATTTTTACAGAGGCAAAACCAAACAGTATTGAATGACCCAGAACAAGAAAAAAATATTAGTTAACATGTCTCCTTCTCAAATAATGTTTATTTCTACTTAACCACCAAATCTGGATGAATTTTACAATCATACAGTATTTATGTAAATTTTCAAAGATATCCTTGCCAAAATCCTATTGGGGATTTATACCAGGATAAGAGTGAATACATTAGTCATGGTGGCAAATTGTTGCTAATTAATGAAATACAGTTTGAATTCATGCTTGCATGACAAGATACACAACTAGTATGAGACCAGAAATGAAAACAGTAATCTGGTAAATAGGAGCAATTTGCTACCATAATTTATATAGCTACTTTTACATCAGCATAATCTCTCAACACAATTCTAGCTCCTGTGAATTAAAAGTGTTTATGCTTTAAAAAATTAATACAGTTGTACCTTGCTTAACGAGCATAATGCGTTCCACAGGATTGCTTTTTAAGCGAGTTTGCTCTTTAAGCAAAACACCATTGTAAATTACCAATGGGGGGGATTGTGAACCCCAATTTATTTGTTAAGCGAGTTTTTGGTTGGTTTTATTTGTTAAGTGAAGCAAACATTCAGAGAAAATTCTGCTCTTTAAGCGAATTACTCTTTAAGTGAGGCACTCTTTATGCAAGGTTTGACTGTATTTGGGACTCCTGTCAGACACATGTATGCATGCATTTATCTGGACATATCCATTATGATTATTAAGCTTTCCGAACTACTTGAAACAGCTATGGTGCAACCTTATATATGTCTACTCATAAATCCTAATGATTTAATTTGTATTCCCTTTCATAGAAGTGCATATAGGATAACAGCCTTGGTGCATATAACAAACTATCCCCCCTCTCAATGTTATTGTTGTTTTCACTCCCAACTCTCAGAATTCTCCAAGAATTTGTCAGGCATAGTTCTAGGAATTCCATCCCAAAGACAGACACTTACATTTCACTTACCTGGACCAAAGCCTACCTCAAACTTTTTGTTCAAAAAAGAAACTATGCCAGTGCTACCTGATTGACCAAGGGGTGGTGTTTGTTTGTTTGTTGTTGTTGTTGTTTTTGGGGGGGGACATGTAACTCACTGTCTATTAGATTTTTACAGACAGCTTCTCCCAGATCTAAGCCTCCCAGGAAGTTCTCTGGCAATTTCCTTTTTTAACAGAAGCAATACCTGACACAGGAAACAAGGTCTGTGGTAATCCTTGGTCCAGGTAAATGAAATACAGTAATACCCCGGATAAGGATTGCATCGGATAACACTAGAATTGGGTAACCATGCAAATATTTTGGAAAAAACTTGCATCGGATAACGATTCTGGATAATGATTCTTAGCGTTATCAGAGGCAATGGTCTGCGGGTGTGGAGTGGTTTGGGGAGAAGGACAGGTTTCACTTACCAGTAACTGTCGTTCTCCGAGTATGTTGTTTGGGGATTCACACTGATGGGTTCTGCGCCTGCGCTGAATCCGGAGCGGAGCTGGAAAGCTGACTGGATAAAGAGTTTTGAATGTGGGACCGCCCACCATGCCCAACCCCTTTAGGCGCCATTTCGCGCTCTCCCCTCAGTTTGATATTAAAGCTGCCCGCTAAGCAGAAGGCCATCTCAGGCCGGCAGCCCTGAGGGGAGGCAGGGTTGGGTTGTGTGAATCCCCAAACAACATACTCGGAGAACGACAGTTACTGGTAAGTGAAACCTGTCCTTCTCCTTCGTGTTGTTTGGGGATGCACACTGATGGGTGACTAACAAGCTCACTTACTTGGATGGTGGGCAGCCGGCGTCCTGAGATGCAGGAGAGCGCGATGTCATCATGGATGGGCGGTCATCAACGAAGAAGATCGGAGACCAGCCGTCAGGATGGACCTGCCCCGTCTGACATCAGGGGCGGACCTTGTGTCAACCCGGTAGTGGGTGATGAAGGTGGAGGACCTGGACCAAGTAGCAGCCTTGCAGATATCCTCCATCGGGATGCCCTCTAGGAATGCAGTGGAGGAAGCCAGTGTCCTGGTGGAGTGAGCCCGGACATGAGGCGGAGGTGGCAGGGATGACATCTGATAGGCCAGGTAAATGGTACCTGAGATCCATTTAGATAGTCTCTGGGCAGACAGAGGCTGTCCCTTAGTCTTGCCACCATAAGCCACAAACAGTTGTTTTGCTCTCCTGAAGGACGCAGTCCTCTGGGTGTAAAACAGCAAGGCCCTCCTGACATCCAACGAGTGCCACACTCTCTCTTGTGGAGACGAGGGATTCAGGAAGAATGCTGGAAGCGTGATGGCTTGGGCCAGGTGAAATTCAGTCAGGACCTTGGGCAGGAATGTCAGATCTGGGTGCAACACTGCCCTGTCGGGGTAGAACTTGAGAAAGGGAGGGTCAGACCGAAGGGCTGCCAGCTCCCCTGCCCGTCGGGCAGAAGTGATAGCTACAAGGAAGGCAGTCTTGTAAGAGACAAACTTAATGTCCACCGAAGCCATGGGTTCAAAAGGTGCCTTCGTGAGTGCGGTGAGCACTGTAGTGAGGGACCACTGAGGGGGTGGTATCTTCACTGGAGGATAGGCGTTGCGTAGCCCTTGAAGGAACCTTTTAACAGTTTTGTCTCTGAAGGCGGAGGACAATACTGAAGAAGGTGGGGCCTTGGCGACCACAGCAGCTAGGTGGACCTTCAATGATGAATGTGCGGATCCCAACTCGGCTAGGTGCAGGAGGTAAGACATGACGTCCTGCAGGGATGCGGAGTCCACGGTGCGGTCGCTGGATGCTAGGAAGTCAGTGAAGCGACGGTACTTGGCATCGTAGGACTTCCGTGTGGAAGGTTTCCTGGACAGATCAAGGATCCGTGTTATGTTGGGCGGATAAGCCAGGCCGTCAGGTGTAGGCTCGGCAGATCCGAGTGAAGGATCCGACCGTCTTCCATGCGGAGGAGATTCGGATCGGTGGGTAGGCGGACACGATCGCAAGCCAGGGTTTGGAGTAGTGGGAACCACGGCTGGCGCGGCCAGGACGGGGCAATCAGGATCGTCCAGGCGTTCTCCGCACGGATCCGTATCAGGACCCGTTGGATGAGAGGGATCGGTGGAAACATGTACAGCAGTTCCTGGTGCCACGGCACCATGAAGGCATCGCCCTCCGATCCGTGGCCGATCCCCGCTCGGGAGCAGTAACGGCGGCACTTGGAGTTGGCCTGTGACGCGAAGACGTCTAGGGTCGGTGTGCCCCACCGTCGGCACAGGCGGTCGAACACCGATTCGTCCAGTTCCCACTCGTGCATCGCCGTCCCTTTGCGGCTCAGGGAGTCTGCATCGGAGTTCAGGGTGACCTGGATGTGGACACCTATGGGGAACACGTGTACCTTCAGGCACCACTCCCACATCTGGACGGTCAGGTAGAGGAGGGAGAGAGACTTGGTCCCTCCTTGCCGGTTGAGATAGGCTAGTGTCGTGGTGTTGTCCGAGGCGATCTGCACCACACTGCCCGCGATCGATGGTCTGAAGGACCTCATCGCCTTCCACACCGCTAGCAGCTCGAGGAAGTTGATGTGGTGGTCGGCTTCCTCGGGCGTCCATATGCCGTGAATCCGTAGTCCGCGGCAGCACGCACCCCATCCGTGGGTGCTCGCGTCGGTGGTGACTTGGATGGACGGTGCGGGAAGGGTGAAGAGTCTCCCCGCGGTCACATTCTGGTCCATTGTCCACCAGTTTAACTGGTCTCGGAGTTCGGGAGTCGGTGTGAGCCACTTCCCGAGGTTGTCGTGGGTGCCGTCGAAGGAGGAGAGGAACCACGACTGGAGCGAGCGCATCTTGAGTTTGGCGTGCGAGACCACCGCTGTGGTCGACGCCATGAGTCCTAGCAAACGGAGGGCGTCCCTCGCACGGACCCGACGTCTGCCCTGGATCCGTGCCACCACTGTGCGGATGTCGAGCAGACGTTTGGTTGGAGCGTAGGCTCTTAGAGCCAAAGAGTCTAGAACGGCTCCGATGTAGTCTATTCGTTGAGTGGGGGTCAACTGGGATTTCTTGAAGTTGACCCGCAGACCGAGGCTCTGCATAAGGGCGTGGCAATGTGCAACGTCGTCCTTGGCTTTTTGTTGGGTTGGGGAGCAGACCAACCAGTCGTCTATGTACGGGAACACTTGGACGCCTTGCAGTCGCAGATGAGCAGCCACCGGTGCCATGCACTTCGTGAATACCCTCGGAGCGGTGGAGAGGCCGAAGGGTAGGCATGTGTACTGGTAGATGTTGCCGCCCACCTGGAATCGGAGGAAACGACGATGTTCCCTCCTGATGGACACGTGAAAGTAGGTGTCCTTCAGGTCGATGACGGTGAACCAGTCCCCGTGGTTGATCAGCGGGAGGATGGAGTGAAGAGTTACCATCCGGAACTTCCTCGCGTCGATGTGCCTGTTGAGAAGACGGAGGTCCAGGATGGGACGTGCCCCCCCGTCTTTTTTGTCCACAAGGAAGTATCGGGAGAAGAACCCTTCGTGAGACTCCGACGCTGCGACCGGCTCTATGGCGCCCTTCTCTAGGAGAGCTGTTAGTTCCTCCTGGAGCGGTGGGGATGGATCGGTGATGCGGATCCGTCCGACAGTAGGGCATCTCTCGAACTCGATCGCGTAGCCAGAGTCTAAGATGGTTAAAACCCATCGGTCTGTGGTGATGGCAGACCACGCCGATAGGTAGTCGGATAGGGGGCGGTAGGGTAGAGTCTTGGTCACGGAAGAGTCAAACACGTTGTTTGCCCTTCCGTTCCGTCCGCTTGCCAGTCTGAGGCCGCTGCTGGTAGCGTGGACGGTTAGGTTGTTGGCGCTGCCGGTAGGGCTGGTACCGGGAGTAGTCCCCTTGCCTCTGTGGCGGGCGAGGTTGATAGGATGGGCCCGCCTGAGACGTCGACGGCTGGTCCTGATGGTAACGGCCGGACCCACGGTGTGGAGGGCGGAGCTGTTTTATCGTGGCGTAGTCCCCTTTCAGCTCTCCCAAGGAGGTGTCGGTCTCCTTGGCGAAGAGGCCCTCGCCATCGAAGGGAAGCTCCTCCACGAGCCGCTTGACATCGTCCTGCAGGTTAGCCGAACGGAGCCAGGCGTGGCGACGGAGCTGGATGGCGGAGGCCAAGTTCTTCGCCTCCGACTCGGTGACGTGGCGGCCGGTGCGGATTTGCTGGAGGGCGAGGTGGTTGCCCTCCATGCAGAGTTTTTCAAAATCCGCTTGTCGATCAGGTGGCAGCAGTGACTTGAACGACTCCGCTTGCTCCCAGAGTCGACACTGGTAGCCTCCCATGGCCATCGCGTAGTTGGACGCACGGAAGGACAAGGAGGCATTGGCGTAGAACCTCCTGCCCAGTGCGTCCAGCTTCTTCCCTTCCTGGGTCGACGGGATGGGAGTGCTGCTGATCGGCGTCCGGTGTTGGGAGCCTTTGACCACTCGGGAGTTCGGTGCCGGGTGAATGTGCAGAAAGTTGGAATCGTCCAGCAGTCTGTACATAGAGTCCACTCTGTTGGACACCGAGTGAGAAGAAACCGGCTTCTTCCACACCTCCTTGGCCGCTTTAGCAATCTTAGGGAGCAGTCCGAGGCGGACGGGGACCAACTCCTTGCGGTCGGCCAAGCCGCAGACGACATCCTCACAGTCGTCCAGGGGAGCCTCCGCCCGAATCCCAAGGGTGGATCCGAGACGGGTGATCAGTCCGGTGTAGGTCTTCAGATCCTCCGGCTGGGACCCGTGGACGGCGCCGATGTTGTCGTCCGGGGACTTGTCGACCGCAACCGGTGGTGGCTGATGCTGCTCCTCCTCCTGGTCCGACGAATCGGAGTCTCCTGACCGCTCCGAGACGCTGCGCGGTGGCAGGTAGACCTCGGGGTCCGAGTCCGACCAGTACGGCCTGGCGGATCTCGGATCGCTCCCCGGTAAAGGCAGCTGGTACGGAGGGAGAGAGGCCTCCGACCGCGCCTGTTCCACCCTCTGCCGCTTCGGTGCGGGGCCCTCCTCACGGAGCGGTGGTGCCTCCGTGGCTGGTGGTGAGGGCAGAGGGCGCTCCCACGGTGTCGTCTGGGGGCCCTGGAGCTCGGCGTGCAGTTTCCGCACCATCGCCTCGATGTACGGGGCGATGAGGCTCAACTGGGGCGGCGGTTCGGTAGCCGGACCAGGAACCACGGAAGGGCTGCGGAGGGAGGAAGACCTGTGCGGTGGTACAGGTGGAGGAGTCTCCGGTGGTGGTGGAGGGCTGTGGGCCCTCTCCGGCATGGCGTCCCGGGCCTCGGTCGACATCCTACCCGGCGTAGGTGGAGCTGCGACCGGGGCGGATGCTAGGGAGCGTGGCGGCGAAGGGTGAGCCGGTGCCGGGGTCGGAGGAAGAGAAGACGAAGAGCTACGGCGCTTCTTTTTTTCTTTTTTGTCCTTCTTCCTCTTCTCCTGCTCCTTCTTCCGCCTGAACAGTTCAGAGGCCGAGGGCCTGGAAGAAGAAGCGGAGGTTGAAGGAGCAGACGTGGAAGCGGCCTGCTCTGGAGCTGGGGGAGCCGGTGGTGCCAGTGCGGCCTCCATGAGATAGGCTTGAAGGCGGTACTGGCGGTTCTTGATGGCGGCCTTCGAGAAGCCGCGACAGACTTCGCAGGTCTGGACCTGGTGACTCTCCCCGAGGCAGCGAAGACAACGCACGTGCCCGTCCGAGCTAGGGAACTTTCTCTTGCAGGACGGACACTGCTTGAACGCTGCCGCTGAGGCCATCCACCGAAGTAGATGGCCGAAGAGAAAAAATTATCCCGGCCGGGAGGCCCCGACACGAGATGTTGGTTTTTTTTTTTTTTTTTTTACCGGCGGCTGAGGGCGAGCCCCAGCCACACGAGGACCAAGGGAACAATTCCCCTAGTCCGAGAAAAATTGTAAGGTAGGAAAAATTGGAAGATTCTGAGACAATCTCAGTAAAGTACTCACAGCTTTTTTTCCAGGCTCCTGCTTGCGCAGCGGAAAAAAGCAAACTGAGGGGAGAGCGCGAAATGGCGCCTAAAGGGGTTGGGCATGGTGGGCGGTCCCACATTCAAAACTCTTTATCCAGTCAGCTTTCCAGCTCCGCTCCGGATTCAGCGCAGGCGCAGAACCCATCAGTGTGCATCCCCAAACAACACGAAGGAGAACTACCCGATCCACCCCCCACCCGCAGCGGTCTTTGCGACTGCAGTAGGGTTAGGGAAAAGCACGCGCCTTTCCCCCGACCCTACTGCAGTCGCAGAGACTGCTTGTGTCTCTTTCCCTCCCTGCATTTAAACTACAGGGAGGGGGAAAGAGAGAGACGTGATTGGTTCTCTAGAGACCCAATCACATCTCTCTCTTTCCCCCTCCCTGTAGTTTAAATACAAGGAGGGAAAGAGACACAGTCTCTCTCTCCCTGTAGTTTAAATACAGGGAGGAAAAAGATGTGATCCCGTCTTTTTCCTCCCTGTATTTAAACTACAAGGAGAGAGAAACTGCTTGTGTCTCTTTCCCTCCCTGTATTTAAACTACAGGTTCTCTCTCTAGAGAACCAATCACGTCTCTCTCTTTCCCCCTCCCTGTAGTTTAAATACAGGGAGGGAAAGAGACACAAGCAGTTTCTGCGACTGCAGTAGGGTCGGGGGAAAAGCACGCCTTTCCCCCGACCCTACTGCAGTCACAGAGACCGCTGTGGGTGGGGGATGGTTTTGAAGGTAGGGAGGAAAAGAGAGACCCGATTGGGTTTCTTTCTTTCCCTCCCTGCCTTTAAAACAGTTTGTCCCCGAAGTCAGGGCTTTTTTTTTTTTAGCGTTGTTCGATGCATGCATCGGACAACGCTAAAAATCGGATAACGTCATGACTTGTGGAACCAAGTCATAACGTTATCCGGGGTATTACTGTATAGTTATCTGTAGGTCTCTCTCTCTATGGGCTATAAATCTAGAAATCTGCCAGGAAAATTCTGTGAGTTGAAGTTAAAAAAAAGCACACTCATACGTTACCTTCCCAATGTGCTTAATAAGTGGTTCATCCTGAAGGAGCTTTTTAATTCAATAATGTCTTTACCTTCTATATAAGAGGGTTTAAAAACATTTGTATTTGTTAATTATTTATTTCCTGCTCTTTTTCCTTGAGCTCTTAAGTGTCATTTTTAACTTCATAAAACTCCTAGTGGCAAAAACTACAGGTAGCCAGCAGGAATTGTTCATACTTTATTCTAGGCATAACATCTATTCAAATCATGGGAAACAGATCTTTTCTAGAGCATTTTCAATCAAACATTTCAATCCGAAATGGTGCTCAAAGCAATCATATCCACAGGGAACAGATTTCTTTGGCATTAAGTAACTGATTTTGGAAGGTTACGTTTGTTCATAATGCAGGATTAAGAGAAGTCCATGCAACAAAATTTATCCTTCTTAGGACTGTCTAAGTGTACTCCAAATTTTGCAAAAATGCAATTAGATAAAAATTTGCAGTTATATGATGATCAAACTCTTAAAGCAATGCACTTTTTAGTATTTAGTTTATATTACAGCATTAATAAACTCTTTCAAAGAAGCAAACCAAATAACCCAAATCATGTACATTACCTTCATCAGATTTTATATCCATCTGATTGGATCCTTCATTGCTAGCCTCTGAAGAAATAGGTTCAAAACTCTTTTTAAACTGTTGCAAAAAGACTTCCATTGATAGGGCAAAATGCAGTTCTTTATTATTTAGCCAGTGTACTATAAAAGGTCCACTTTCTTCTTCACTTTCACTAAGACTCAGAGACATGATAGAAGGTAGCAAAGGAATGTCTGAAGGGGGAGAAAGGACTTTCATTCAAATAGAAAATACACATTTAAAATATTTTCGCTCTTCTTAATCAGTAAAATTTAAAAACATTAAAGATGGCACAAACAGAGCACTGAGTCACATGACAAAGCTTGTTCTCTGCTGCTACAGCTTGAACATAAGGAGATTTGTTCCAAGTAATTAACCATTACTCTAATTCTATCTGTTAACACATAGCAAACTTTTTTATAACTAAACTAATATGGCAGCTGCAACTGCCATGACAAATGCCTTAATAGTCTTTTAAATAAAAAGTTAATTCAAGTACAGGTTCAAGTTATACTCCAGATTTAACACTAAAAAGCTGTCCATGATTAGTCAAAATAATCTATTACTTGGACTACATGTGTACACAGATATGTTCTAAACATCATAATTATTCATGGATGAAAGCCTTATTTCCAGCCAAGAATACTGTGATTTCTGTCTTCAGTTTTTTGAGCAACAGAACCCTATCCTGTAATGCAAAATTCTTTCTGGAAAACCCATCACTTTCTGAATCCATTTGTTGTGTGGCACAGCACACTGTATGAAAAAAAAAGAAATCCCCTTTTGAGTTGAGGTATAGTCTAAAAATGGAATAAAGACTCATCTGAATCTTCAAATGCTGGATGTTGTCTGCCTATTTACCACAACATACACTCACCACATGTACATGATATTAAATAAATATTAAGTTACAGAAAAAAAGCTTGAATTTTTTGGAATAGTAGCTTGGCATTCTACCCATAAACACACACACACAAACCTGTAATAGCACTGGACAGCATAGCATCACTTGACAATTAATTAGATAGTATTATTCCCTCTGCTCTCTCATCTCCTAACCAGATTGAACATTTTTTAACCAGTCCAATTTAATCTGGCTCTGTTCTCTTGGACCAATTTACCATGCACAAATTTCTCTTCATATTTTCTCAATGGCAGAATTTTTTTTTTGCCTGAAATCATATTGTGACATACACCAATCACACCTACATTTTATGGTTTAACTGCATCTCTTCTGAAGCATAGTTTGAAATAAATAAAACAAACAGATATTAAAGTAAAAATCTGAGTTGTCCCTACTTAACACTACAAGTTTTCGTTTCGCATTACCTGTGGCTGGATTGATGCTGGCAGCAATATGGAAGTGGCAAAGTGCATTTGATTGCAATGGAGTGTTTCTATGTACTTCATGAGGATCTTGCTGGTGCGGCAAGTATCCAGTATGTGCAAGTGCTAATGATCTTCTTCGTCCTCGTCGAAAGGGCCTTAGGTTTAACTATTGGGAATATTAACACTTTAAATATCCTCAAACAACATTATTCAAATACTCAAAAACTATTTTCTACAGTTGTATAATTCATAACAAAATATTAAAGTTAACCACATTTGAACATGGTTGCAGAAATTATTGCCAGTATGTTTTATTAAAAATTTAAGTATTTATACAAAGACATACTAGTTAATACATGTATACTAGCAAAATAAAACTGCATTATTTTCATCAAGATTACTATTACTGTACCTAAAATTCAACAAGTACAGTAAAAACCCGGTTTACTATTAGAGTCCGTTCCCACAGTCTTCGTTGGAAAACGGCTCAATCGTAAACCAAAGCACGTTTTCCCATAAAAATGCACTGAAAATTAAAAAAATGATCCTGACTGGACCAAAAATAATAATTTTAAAAAAGCCAAAAAATAAAATAAAAATAAATGCCAGACATGATCCTCTCCTATAACCCCATCCATCCTACCAGCTGGTGAGGGATTGGGGTGGAGAAAAGTGGGCACTCTTAGAAGATCACCCTTTTTTATCCCACTCCTCTTCACCTCAATCGATTGCTCTCCCCACCTGGTTAGCGGCTGGGGTAGAAAAGAGGGGGAATTATTGAGGTGCAGGAGAGAAAGGGGAAGCCCCTAAGAACACCCCCTTCTCCCTTTCCCCAAGCTGAGCCCCAGAGGTGGAGATTGAGTGAGGTGCAGGGGGGAAGGGCACATACAGTAAAGGATGAAACGATCTCCCTCCTTTTTCCACACTGATTCTTCTTCCTGAGTGGTTTGTCTGTCTGCTAGGGCAGGGTTTCTGTGACAAGAGGCGTCTGTCCGGCCAGTGACCCAGGGAGGTGAGATGATGCACTCATGTCACCACCCAATCTTTACACAGGTAGCTGCTGCCTCTTGCCCTACAGGACTCGAGGGTCTCTGTGGCCAGAGACTGTCTTTTAAATCCAGCAGTTTAACGACTCTGGGGGAAGTGCTTTGAAAACGTGTGCTTGAGGGTATAAACTTCCTTTCTTCATCCAACCTCACCCCCGCTAGCTGTCCAAAGTCCAAACGGGTGAGACTGGATGGGAAAGAAAGATCCTTTAATCTTCCTTTCCTCACTCCAATTCACCCCCGCTGGCTGTCCAAAGCCCAAAGGGGTGAGCGGGTGGGAAAGAAAGATCCTTTAAAAGTTCATTTCCTCACCCTACCTCACCAGCAAATGGCTGCACAGACCCTAGGCTGGGATCCAGGCTTCTAAAAGATCTTCCCCCACAAGCCAGGAGAAAATCAAGGGGGAAATGGCTGCCATTTTCAAAATCAGCACCAAAACTCACCAAAACAATTCACTGAAACTCCACAACAGATGACTCTACATGCCACCCACAGACCCTGAAATGCCTGTGGGTGGTCTTATATACCTCTCAGGCACGATGCACTCTGGGGAATTCCCAATTGTAAACCTAAAAACATTTGTACTGGGACATCATTTCCTATGGATCTGCCATCATAAACTGCGGCAAATGTAAACCAAGGTGTTTGTAAGCTGGGGTTATACTGTACAAATACAATGATATGCATTTGGTTGTAAAACGTTTCTTACCTCTAAAGCATTTTTCATGCTTTCTTTACTAGAAGCGTTCCTCTTGAAATTATTTGTTAATTTCATAGACTCAGGACAATGGCTGTATTCACCTCCATACAGCAGACTATCATTGGGCAACAAAGTTTCTGCCCAAAGACGGCATATATTATCTTTGCAGCATGTTAATAATACGTTACACACAGCACCACTGAGAAGAAAAAAAGTGAAGTTACACAGACAATATAAAAGGTCATATTTTCTGGTCTGAAGTCTATTCTTTTAGGCAAGAAACAGAGAAGAAAAATGCTTGGAAACAACTTTTAATAGTACTGTATATGATATTATATCTCTTTTTGAAAATGCAAGACAAGTTGGTAGTTACTTGCCAGTTATCCTTGGTTGAAGTAACCTGCATGTTAAGACAGGTCAAACTAAAGCGGGCTCAGATTTACTTCATCCCTGAAATGAGTTTCATGCTTCTTGTCTATAATTAAGCATAGTTGGGGCGAATTTACCTATCCCTTGCTACTGAGGACAAAAATATCCACAAAACTTCATGTTACAGGTCTATATCATTGCTACAACTAAATGTGATAATTATAAGGAAAAATGTGACTGGTTAAGTGGGTCTTCCACACCTCCACTGAACCTATGAGACTGACTCACTGAACCCCTGGGGTCTGATTGAACCCGGTTAAGAACCAGTGCTTTAAAGCAAATATTTTTATTTATGCAGTCCTGCATCTACAGTTATTTGCTATAGAAATCTCTACTGAGTATTATAAAAGAGTAACTGTATGTGAGACATTTCATAGTTCTATGTGTTTGTGACTCTGCTATAATAAATAATAATAAAGTTTTATTATTTTATTATTGAGATTCACTCTGTATTGTTTTGTGACCCTATCCGATGAACAAAACCAGGGCTGAAGGAGAATCTCTTCCTTCACAGCTAGATATGGATTTGCTAGAAACACTACTACTATATTAGAGAAATGTATTTGTCCATCAACTTAAAGTCTGAAATTAAGTCTCAAAACAAAATTTCAAGACAGATAATATTACCAGAATGTTTCATGAGCTGTTTGTTACATGGGGGGATAGGTAGGCTCATGAAGTTATATACTGTGATTAAGAAATCATCTCTTATTTGGAAATTAATTACACTAATGCAGGAAAAATTCTTCACTCAGCAAGTCACAATGCTATTCTCTTCAGTTATATAAATCTTCAATTTGACAGGACATTGAATATGTAATCTGATGGATTGCTGTATTGCTGTATCTCTAACAAAAGTCAGCTTGCTTGTTGTTGTTCAGTCGCACAATCCAGTCCAACTCTTTGTGATCCCAAGGATCACAGCATGCCAAGCTCCTTTGTCATCCAGATTTAGTTAAATAATTAGCCTCTATGGATAATTAAATCAATTTGGAGCAATATTGAGAAGTACCATGCAGACTTTTAAAACATTCATAAATTCTAATAGTTCAACCATGACATGATTTACACCCTCACCGTGGCATGTAGCTGCTTGTTTTTCTCCATGAAAATCCATTAACAGATCGAGGATGAACCAGGTAAATAAACGAGAAATCAGTTTCCTGGGTTGTTATTTCTGGTGTTTGAATTTGAGAGGCAACTGCTGATTTCCAACTTTCAGTGTTATACCACACCTTCACGAGACAATCATCCTAGCATCCCCAAAAGGAAATTGCAATAATAAAATAATGTAGCAAAATAACAAGTATAACAATTATCAATTTGATAAATACAAAAGTAATTAAAAGATGGTAAGGGTAAAGGTAAAGGTCACCTTTGCTCAAAAGCTAGTTGTCTCTGACTCTAGAGATCAGTGTTCATCTCTGTTTGTAGCCAAAGAGCCAGTGCTGTCTGTGTCTACAGACATTTCCGTGGACATGTGGCAGGCATGCCTCCACACCGGAGTTCACAGAACACTGTTTACCTTCCCACCAAAGTGGTACCTATTTATCTACTAGCAATTTCTTGCTTTCAAACTGCTAGGTTGGCAAGAGCTAGGACAGAGATGAGAGCTCACTCCATCACGCAGTACCAGGGAATCAAACTCCAACCTTCCAGTCAGCGAGTTCAACATCTTAACCACTTGAGCCTCTGCAGTCTCTAAATGTTGGTAGAGTGCATTAAAAAACAAAAACTTAAAGACTAAATGTGTGTCAGAAGAAAAAGAATGCAGCTTTGCTTCTCACTATACCTAACGTGGCTGGCTGGATAGCTCAGTGTTTTATATATATGGTTGTGGAAACAGAGTCTGAGAGAGCAATTCCCCACTGTCCCTCCTGGGAGAAGAGCCAACCTGTGTACTTACAAACAAGCTACATGATCCCAGATTGCCCCCAGAAGGAGAGAGCAGTAAAACACCCTTGTGTATTCTCTACCTAGAAAATCCTGGAAAGAGATGCCATTAAATCTAACTTGACAGAAGACGATTATTATGCCTAATTATAAGATGATATTCTAAAGGAGGGCATTCCCCAAATAGGATATTACCACTGCAGTGCTATGGGTTGAAGTACTCAAAGAAGAGCTTCTGAGGATAATTGGGTAGGACCATATGAAGAAAATAACTTTTGGTTAGACTAGGCCTAATCTATCTACAATTTTAAAGGTAATATTAATACAGTAAAACTCGTATAATGACTGCATCGCACAGCAATGAAATCGTACGACGATTGTCTTTTCAAAAAAAATTGCATCGTACAACGATTTTTGTCGTTATACGATGCAATACTTTGCAGCAGCTGGGTGGCTTTGGGGGCCCCAAAGCCCCTTTGTGAACAGGCAGCACGAGGCTGCCTTTTCCCTGGAAAGCATGTTCCCAGGGCAAAGGCAGCCCCGCGGGGTTTGTGGAAGGGATCTACAGAGGTCTGTTTGCTGTTTCCAGGCAAGCAGAGATCCATAGATGCTTTCCCCGAAGAGCACTGGGGCTGCTTTTGCCCTGGGCAACATGTTCCCAGCCAAAAGGCAGCCCAGTGCTCTTCAGAGAAGGGATCTATGGAGGTCCCCTTGCTGTTTCCAGGCAAGCAGAACTCCATAGACCGAAGATCGCGCTGCCCATCAGTGAAGGGAAACGAGGATTTGTTTCCCTGCACTGACAGAGCCACAGTATTGACTTTGTGGCTGGGGGGGGGGGAGGAATTACCACCCAAAACTGACCCCAAAGGCAACATTGCGAGTCTGCAGGTGTCACCATTCCGCTTGCAGAGGTCTGGGAAAGATCCCTGGTCTTCTCGCAAGCCAGTGGGCTGGGTCATAAAGTGCTTGTGGACCCAGGTGGCTAGCTTGCAAGGAAACTGGGTATCTTTCCCAGAATTCTGCAAGCCAACTGGCGGCACCTGCAGATCCAGCCATTTGTTATCTAGGCGTCTGCCTTGCAAAGGGGCTGGGGAGATCCCCGGCTCTTCCAGAATAGATGGTTTCATACAATCTTTTTATCGTACAATGACTTACACAGAGGAACAAATTAAAATCATTGTATAGGGTACCACTGTACTCCAAATCAAACCTAGAAGCAGACTAGTAATGAGAATAGCTGAGTAAGGCTACAGCAACAGCAGCTTCTTATTTCATTCGGCCAAATATGTCACTGGCTGTTCTTTCATGATACTAAAAGCTGTTTTCTCTGAAAAACATCACATGAATCTGCCTAGGAAAGTGCTGCTATTAACTAACAGCATTATTAAATTTAGAATGGATTGTACAACAGTGATCTTTTTTATGATGGCATATTGTTGTGAAGAGAAGGAAAAACTCATTACCTGTACTTATTTTTACTGTGTCTCTTCAAGCCATATCAGTGATCTCAACCATAACATTCCTATGCCTGTACAGAACCATGCCTACAATATTCTATAGTAAAATAGCTTTTTGGTGGGTACACTGCCACCACACCAACATTACATAAGCTTCAGCATTTATTATTATTATTATTATTATTATTATTATTATTATTATTATTATTATTATTATTATTATTATTATTATTATTATTATACATACAACCATATATAAAATAGTAAAACAATAAAAAAAGAGAAAACCCCTCTGCATGTATAATTTCTATATCATCTATCTCTATAACATTAATGTGGACCCACCACCTTGGAACCATACATTTCCTTCCCCTTCCTCCCCCATTCCCTATTTCCAAAAACTCATGGTTTCTTTGTTTGGCTTAATTCCTTTTTAAAATTGTAAAACATATTGGATAAAGTCTTCCCATATATCATTTCCCCCCATCACTCCTTTAACTCTCAGATCACAAGTCAATTTATCATTTAGGGCTATTTCCCACATGTCTTTGTACCATTCTTTTATATCAATGGTGATGTTCATTTTCCAATTCTTTGCAATTAACAGTCTCATTGCTGTTACATTATTATTACAAATTCTTTTTTATTTCTATCAATTTTAATATCATTTGGATCCATTAGAAATGCTATTTTCGGATTCATGCAAATTTTTCTTGATAATGTCTTACTGATTTCATCAAATATTTTTTTCCAAATAGTGCTTGTCTCTCTACAATGCCACCATAAATGCAAATAGGTCCTATCTTCAACTTTATATCTCCAACATTTTTAAAAATAAGTATTATCAATTTGATGCATCCAAATTGGTGCCATATACCATCTCCATAGTAATTTGTGACAATGTTCTTTAATTCTAATTGATAATTTTTTCATAATTCTCCCTGTTCATATACTATTCCACATTAATCCATCTATTTTGACTCCAATAACTAATTCCCATATAGTAAAACACTGGATAACGATGGGACCGGATAGCGCTAGAATCGGATAACAATGCAAGATTTTTGGAAAAACCTTGCATCGGATAATGATTCTATTCAACAATCTTTAGCGTTATCCGAGTTAATCGTGTGTGGGGGGTTGGATTGGGTAGAACATCTACCCAATCCACCACCACCACCCAGTGATGGATCGCTGCTACTGAACCAGGGTCGGGGGAAAGGCACATGGGTGCCTGCCTTTCCCCTGACCCTAGTTCAGTAGCAGCGACTGCTGGATGAAGCCTAGCGGCGCATGGGCTAGCTAGCCCGAGCGCCGCTAGGCTTCGTCAACAGCCCATCCAGGCAGTGTCCGGAGCTGCTGGGCTTCGAACACAGCCAGCACGGGCTGTGGAAGGCTAGCCCAGCCTGGCTGGGCTGGGATAGCTTTCTTCCGAAGCCCTTCCATGCTGTGTTCGAAGCCCAGCGGCTTCAGACACAGCCCCCAAGGGCTGCGGAAGGGTAACCCAGCTCAGCTGGGCTGGGCTAGCCTTCCGAAGCCCTTGTGGACTGTGTCCAAAGCTGCTGGGCTTCGGACACAGAGCGGCTGCCTCTTCCCCCCACCTTACTGGCCCCATAGCGCTTGCTAAGCAGCCAGTAGGGTGCGGGGAAGAAGCACCTGCTCACGCACCTTGTAGCGCGCCAGCAGGTGCCTCTTCCCCCGATCCTACTGGCACCTTAGCAAGCACTAAAGGGCCAGTAGGATCGGGGGAAGAGGCCCCCGCTGGTGTGCTACAAGGCTCATGTCAGGTGGCGAGACAAGGCACCCGCTGGCGCGCTACAAAGTGCGTGAGTGGGTGCCTGTTCCCCCCCCCACTAGCTTCTTAGCGCTTGCTAAGGGGCCAGTGGGGTGGATGGAACAGGCACCCGCTTGCCCACTTTGTAGCAAGCGCTAAGGGGCCAGTGGGGTGGGGGAACAGGCACCCGCTCGTGCGCTACAAAGCGGGCGAGCAGGCAACTCTTCTTGCCACCCAACACGAACCTTAGTGCTTGCCAAGGCTCTTGTCGGGTGGCAAGAAGAGTTGCCCGCTCACGCGCCACAAGGGACAAACCGCATGCATCGGACAACGCTAAAAACCGGATAATGACATGACTTGTGGAACCAAGTCATAACCTTATCCAGGGTATTATTGTATTTTTCTTAATGTGTTGTGGGTTATACCTTCTTTATTAAGTAGATTATATAATCTATTTACTAATCCTTTCTGTTTGGTATTTTCCTGCCTTAATTGGCCAACTATTTCTTCAAATCTTGTTAATTCTCTTCCCTGAATGTAATTTTTTTCTCCAATCCCTATCCCATCTTTCCATTTGGATTTTCTCAAACCAATTTAGTTCCATGGTTTGATATAATCTTTCTCTTACATTTCTGTCTTTACATTTTTCCATCCAGTCATTGATGGTCTTCAGTCCTTCCTTTTCCAAAGCTTCTAATGCTTTATCTTTTATATGATAATTGTTTATATCTTTTAACTCCAACAGATAGGATACATCTGAACATAATTCATTTCTCACAGTTTTCCATGTTTCTAACATGCTTTTAAAAATGGGTTTATTATTTTATTTTTGTCATTTCCCTTTGAATTGTTCATTAATAACAATAATTTCTTATTACTCTTATCTCCCATCTCAATTTCTTCCCAGTTTAGTTTTTCATTTATGAGTATTCTTACAATTGTTCTGATTTGAAAAGCTCTATAGTATTTTTTGAATTCAGGTATTACTAATCCACCTTTCTTTTGGGGCATATACCATAATTTTTTATTCAATCTAGTATTTTTATAATCAAAGATATAATTGTTAATAATCCTTTGCCATTTCTTTAATTCTTGATCAGTGTATTTTACTGGAATCATTTCAAATAAGAAATTTATTAAGGGCAGTATTTTCATTTTGCACATTGCAATTCACCCAAACTTGGACAATTTTATTTTTTTTATATTTATCTATTTTGTCTTTAATATCCCTATATTTTTTTGATAATTTGTCTTTCTTGTTTCTTGCACCAAATGCCTGCAGACGAACAAGTGGTTGTGGTGCCGGCACCCTCGCAAAAAGGAGCCGACACAGGCAGAAAATTTGGAGAAGCGGTGCCCAGTCCGCGAGGGACGAGTGCCTGAAAAATTGAGGTGGCGGTTTCCCCTGCGAAGGGGAAACTACCTGGAGGAAAAAATTGCCGAAAACTGCTCCCCGTGAGGGGAATAGCCACGGGTGAGGCGAGAAGAATATAGGGTATACCTTTCGTCAAAAATGACAGTTTCCCCCTCTCCTTTGGGCCCCCCTCCTCCCCTGCCTCCCTCCCCTGCCCCCTCCCCCCTTCCCTGCCCCTCCCTCCCCTTTCCCTCTCTTTTAGGGGTTCAGTTGCCCCCCTGCCCCTTCCTTTCCCCTTCCCTGCCCTCCCTCCCCTTTCCCTCTCTTTTAGGGGTGCAGTTCTTAGGCTGTTTTGCCCCTGTTTTGGGGGGTGCAGTCTGGGGACCCCAATTTAGGGAGGCACCCCAAAGTCTGTTTGTTTGAGGGGATGTAGCAGCAGTTAAGAATTTTATGTTTTATATATTTTATTTATTAATCTAAAGAAGAAATACAATCAAAAAGAATTAGTCATAGGGCGCCTTCTGGGAACAACTGACCTTCTGCTCTGAGTGCTCTGAGTTCTGCATCTGTCTGAACCTCGAATAGCTGGGAGAAGGACTCATAAGGGGCTTTTAAGGCCCCGCCCACCACATAGAGCTCGTCTGGGAGCAACTGACCTTATGCTTGGGAGTTCTGCATCTGTCTGAATGTCGTAGAGTTTTGAGAAACTCTCATAAGGGGCTTTTAAGGCTCCACCCACCAATACGTGGCCCATGCTGATTGGTTAGGATTTCTCTGTTCTTTCTCTAGCCAATGAGGGTCTGCCGTGAGCCGCGCACAGCATACGGCCCACAGTGTACGGCCCACAGCGTGCTGCTCACAGAGTAAAGCACTCATCCCCAGGGGCTGTGCTGAATGGCTCATTTATTAATTGTTCTTGATCAAACTAGTCTGATATTATTAGCTTGATCAGACAGATAGGAAGCTTCCACAGATTGAAGGACATAAGGCTTACAGAGCACAGTTTCCAGCATTAGAAGGTGCAATGGGCTCAGGTTTATGCTTGCAGTTGGTTACAGGTGGAAACAACTATACAAGCTGATTTTGTTTTACAAACAGCAAGGTTTAAAGATATAGGATCAGCATTTTATCACCTGCAATTGCACAGCTGTAGAGGGCTACCTTTGTTTGAGGCAGTTCACAGCAATATACAAAACATATAATGCATTGAAGTATGTAAAGGACTGAAGAACTTGAAGTCTAAAAATCATAAAGTATTAGAGCCTAAACTGTATATTGGCTCATCAGATCTCTTTTTGTTGTTGTTGTTGGATAATCAGGCAAAGCAATGCAAGTTTGAGAATGATCTACAGAATTTCCAATCATCTCCTATGAAAATTTGATTAAGTTAAAATGAAGTTTGGCCCACATCTAATTTTGAACTGGGCACATAGCAAGAGACAGTGCTTCCCACAATAGCAAAGCTTATCTCAAGAGAATGGCACTTGACCTCTGGGGCAGAAGCCACTTGACCACAAAGAAAATATAGAATCAGGGTGTCTGGAATGGCTCAGCTGTCCATATCAAAAGAGGACCAATGATAAGGGATACCTATCTGGAAGTTCTTAAACTCTTAAAAGATAGGAATACAGTATACTGAGATGTTTCAAAGACACAGTTATAGCATTTAACTAAATATAATTTTTAAGATAACCTTCTGCCCTCAAAGCAAAAATAGAGTTTTCCACAGGAGGCTCCAGCGATAAGGGGTTATGAAGATCCGTGTCAGCCCCGGGAATGGTACACTGGTTGTTATGCTTACGTAGGATTGGGCCATTCAGGCGAGAAGTGTCCAGGAAGTCGCTGTAAAATGTGTAGGGAGTACATTTACACTGAAACAGCACACATGTGCTTTATGCAAAAACCTGAAAGAATGCCTATTAGTGCTAAGATAATTTTTATGACTTTGAGTGTGTACAAGAGACAGGAATTCACATTCCCAATTTTATTCATGCTCAAGCACTGGAGAGGGAAACTCATGAAATGTTTAAACCTAAAAAAGAATGGGCACTAGCTGGGGGAAAATGGACATTTAGGGGTGAAAACTGCCTTTCAGAATTTGTACAAACAATGACAAAAAGTGCAGCATTCAAACACTGTACATTCATAGCTCATAATGCCAAATCATATGACTCCTATTTTATTGTAAGGGAGCTCATCAAACAAAAGCTTGACCCTGAACTAATAACTCAAGGGGAAAGCTGATGTCTGTTACGGCGAAAAGTCTAAATATACGATTTATCGATTCACTCAATCATCTACCCATGGCTCTTTCCAAACTTCCTAAGGCATTAGGGTTTGAAGGTACAAAAGGATACTTTCCACATTTTTTTAATAGGTCTGAAAATCAAAATTACATAGGGCCTATGCCGGCTGTAGAATTTTTTTTATTTTTTTTTATTTTTGAATTTCTATACTGCCCTACTTGGTGCGACCAACTCAGGGCGGTGTACAAACAAATAAAATACAATCAACCAATAGAACATAATAATAGGGCAAGCAATGCTGTGACAGACCACCACATAGTAAAACAGAAACAGTGTGGCAATGCAAACAAGCAACAAACATTACTGCACAATCCATAATACAAAGCAAGATACAGTCCCAAAATATAATACAGTATAACAATATAATGACAAGATATAACAATATAATAAGAAAATTCTATAAGAGAATTCTATGCCATAGACCACGTGAGGCCTAAAGACAGCTCTGATTTTTAAAAATGGTATAAAGAGAACAAGACAAAAACCTTTGATTTACAAAAAGAACTGAGCTATTATTGCAAACAAGATGTTAATATTTTAATGAAGGCTTGTACCAGCTACAGACATGAGATCATGTCAATGACAAAGACTGAGATTTCAATAGATGATGGAGAGGATGGTTCTAAAACAGAGGGAATGGCTATAGATCCCTTCCAATATATCACCATAGCCAATGTTTGTCTACAAATGTACCGTTTTTGCTTCCTTAGGCCCTACACAATAGCTATACCTCCCCCAGATGATTATAACCGCCAGGTAAAAAGATTTTCAACCGCTTCAATTCAATGGCTGCTATACATTGAGCATACAGAAAACATCAGGGTCCGTCACGCCTTAAATGGGGGTGAAGTGTAGGTTGGCTCTTATTTTTTAGATGGCTATGCGGAGGTAGGTGGTAAGAAAATTGCTTGGGAGATGGATGGTTGTTATTGACACAGATGTATTCGATGTTATGACCTTTCAGATAGAAATGAAATGACTGGGACATCCTTTGAGTATTTATACAATGCTACTCAAAGGAAAAAAACAGTTTTTGAAAAGTTGTGGCTTTGAAGTAAGAACCATTTGGGAGCATGAGTGGGTGCATCAAAAGAAGACAGACCCGGCTCTTCAAAGGTTTCTTGCCTCAACTCAAATTCCCGAGCCTTTAGCGCCGAGAGAAGCCCTTTATGGAGGTCGTACTAACGCCATTTGCCTCTACTACAAACCAAAGTCCACAGAGCAGATACATTATTATGATTTCACCAGCCTCTACCCCTTTGTCAATAAAACAAAAACTTACCCAATAGGCCATCCTAAAATCATATATAGGGATTTTGAAGTACTTGAAAGCTATTTTGGGCTAGTCAAAGTTAAAGTATACCCTCCCCGTGGACTTTTCTTCCCTGTGCTACCGGTTAGGGTTGGGGGGAAGCTGATGTTTCCTCTGTGTCAAACATGTGCTGAGAGCAGGCAACTAGAGCCGTGTATCCACAGTGATGAGGAACGGGCTCTAGAAGGGGTATGGTGTACTGTTGAGTTAAATGTGGCCTTAAAAAAAGGATACCAGATAGTTAAAATTTTTGAAGTCTGGCATTTTGAAAACAAGTCTGACACCCTGTTTACAGAGTACATTAAAATGCACCTTTGCCGAAAACAAGATGCTTCTGGTTATCCTGAATGGTGTGTCAGTAGCGATGACCAAAAGCAGTATGTTGCAGCATATCGTGAAAGAGAGGGAATAGACCTAGACCCTAATCAGATATGTAAGAATCCGGCAAAGCGCCAAATTGCTAAACTGTTTCTGAACTCTCTGTGGGGAAAATTTGCTCAGAGGACTAATCAGGGTAACACTGAAATTGTGAGAGACCCCGATTACCTCTTTCAACTTTTGTTTTCAGAGAAATATCAAGTATCCTCATTTGATTTTATTGATGAGGAAGCAATCTGTGTTTCTTGGAAACATGGGGCAAATCGCATAGTCCCCCCCCCCCCCGAAACATCAATGTCTTCATTGCGGCCTTCACTACCGCTTATGCCCGTTTAGAATTGTATAGTCTGCTCGATAAGTTTGGAGAAAGCTGCTTTTACCATGACACACATTCTATCGCTGGAACAGCATATTACAGAGTATGTGGTATCTGGTCCTAAAAGTTACGCCTACAGACTTTCTGATAAATCGGTGTGTATGAAGGTAAAAGGAATCACATTGAATGTTGCAAACAGTGAGAAGATACATTTTGATAGCTTAAAAGATATGGTTTTTTCTTATGTCTCTGATAGGCACCGGCCTCGTGAAATAGTCATACAGCAAAATGGTATTGTTAGAAACAAAAAGCAGTTCTGCGTAGAAACAAAGACCCTTAAGAAGACTCAAAGAGTTGTTTATGACAAGCGCGTGATTGTAGATGGTTTTAAAACTCTACCCTACGGATACTGAAATATTGAAATATGGATATTCGTTGGCAGCATCCTTTCTCAATGATTCTTGCAGGCCCTAGCAACTGTGGGAAAAGTTACTTTATAAAGCAAGTACTACAAAATGCTGAATTGTTGCTTTCCGTTATGCCTGAGAATGTTGTATGGTGCTACAGTTGTTGGCAACCTCTTTATAAAGACTTGATGTCTAGATATTCTTTTATACGTTTTATTGAAGGCATGCCCCCTACCCTTGATGATACTGATTTACTTCCAACCAATAAAGTTAACCTTTTGATACTGGATGATCTTATGGAGTCTGCTTGTCATAGCGACGAAATTCAGAAAGCATTTACCAAGTACGTACATCACAGAAACCTGAGTATCATGTACATTGTTCAAAATTTATTCTGTCAGGGAAAGCAGAGCCGGACAATTAGTCTTAATGCTAAATATATGGTTCTCTTTAAAAATCCGAGAGATAAATCACAAATAGAAATTCTGGCACGGCAAATGTACCCTAGGAATGCAAAATTCTTTTTGGAGGTCTTTAATGATGCAACCTTAAAACCTTATGGGTATCTCCTGGTCGATTTAAATGCAACAACGCCCGAAGCATATAGACTACGAACAGGGGTTTTCCCTCCTGATCTTCCTGCGGCATACACTATGAAAAAGCCCTCAGGTAGTTATAAAAGGAAGTGATTATCTACAATCAAACTAATTTCTACCACCGTGCAACAAGCGGCAGCATGTCACACAAGGTAAAGAGAAATTTGGCCCTTCTGAAAATACTTGTTAAATCCAGTCCCCAGCAGCGAAGGAGTATTTTGTGTTCAGCCTCTGATGATCTTATAGCAGCTATTGCTGAGATAGCTCTCAACACCTTGAAAGGCAATATTCCTTTGAAACCTTCACAAGTGGGTATATTAAAAAAGAATAGCTCTATCATCAAACAACTGGGGAATAAAAAAATTTCTCTGAAGAGGAAAAGACATATTATCAAACAGTCAGGAGGATTTCTTGCTCCTTTACTCAGTTTTGCTATTCCCCTCCTTACTAGTCTCTTTGCTAGGTAAAAAAAGAAAAAATGGAATTTGCTGAAAAAATGTACCTGGTTCCTAGTAGACAGTTAGAAGAAGTGCCAGAAAATATTCGAACCAGTACAATGAGAAGGCTGGATTCTGAGATGAAAGAAATTCTTTTTAGATCGGACATGTCGGAGTATGAAAAGGCCAAGCATTATGCAGCTGTTCTACAAAGGTTTTTAACGTTGACTAGACAGCCTGAGGTGGAGAAAACAACTTTACCTCCCCATCCATCTTCAACAACCCCACCCCCATCAAGGTCTCCTGATGAAAGAGATGTTGTTCAAGAAATTTTAGAAGGCATACCCAATAGATATAAGAAAAAGGCAGAGTTTTTGCTAAGCAAGTTAAAACAACATAAGGACATTTCTTCATGGAATGACCGAGGAACATTCCTGTACCGTGGAGAGGTCTTACCAGGGACAAACATCATGGATCTGGTCAAAGGGGCCACCCAACCTAATACTCTTTCTGCTAAGAGGAGACCTAAGGGCTGGGATGTTTTTCTGAAAGCTATGGCCGAACTAAATATGCCTTCATCTATTGTAGGGAATTCAACCACCAGAGAGCAATTAGAAAAATTAAAAGCACCTCTTCCTTCTTCTCCACCACCACCAAAGACTCGCCGCCTGAAACGTATGGCCAGACCTGATTGGATACATATGCCGGATTTTCCTATAACCCCTTCAAGCAGCCCCACAATGGAACCAGCGTGGCTCACTTTCTAAAATATATCAATAAATATATCAGTAATTATATCAATAAATATGAGACGCATAAATCAACCAAATCTCTCTTTATTTTGTTATGCTCACAAATACATATGTGTTTTACATAAAGGGTTACATGTTTGGATCTGCTGAAACAAGGTACAGCCACGATAAGGTTCATTAATTTTTCTTTCCTTAACAAATTGTACTACCATGCAATCATTTCGGGAAACATCTTCAGAATATAACTTTAAAATTTGATCAAAAGTTAGGCCCCTTGTGCGGTTCTGTAAAAAGAATACACAGTGGTAGCCACAGGTTGTTGAAAGCGGGTGCTGTATTTGTGACTGTTGGAATCTTGTCTCTTCACTTTGCCGCAACAATGGCTTTAGGAATGAGCGGGTGATCAGGCGCCACCCCGTATGAATCAAAAAATTCACCAGGGCCTACAGCTGGTAAGTAAATAGCCAACCAGTGCTCACCAGGCAAAGTCTGAGGGTGTGTGTTCACCACTATTCCTGCTGGTCTTTTGTCAATGAGGCTCCTTGGTAGCAGATCGCAGGGATAAACGCCTAGAAAGCTCTTATTCTGGTATAGTAAACTTAATAACTGAAGGGTATTCATCTTCACATGTAATCAAACAGTACGTTTCTGCTATGACTGATTTCAATCACATTGTCAAATACCCCATATAAGACCATGTTAATAGTATCTGGGAGGGCATCAGCAAAACGGATCTCCGCCCTGAGATTTCCTGTTTTGATCAGGGAATAGTGGTCAGTACAGCTCTGATCAGGACTTAGGTCAAAGGCATATAAGGTATATCCTTGATTAAATTCGAGGCGATTGATCAAAAGGGGCCGGTCCTTCATTTCTTTCCCTGACACTTGCACCAATTGCATGTACTCTCTTACACTGAGTCCATTTGCATAATCAGGCTGTAGGGGCTTAGATGGAACTTGAACCCCATCAACATACAATGCTACAAAATTAACATTGTAGTTCTTGAAATTGAATGGGTTTCTGCTGTATTCGCCACTGAAAGCCGCATTGTCGACAAATCCTATGATTAGCTGTTTCGGCAGCTGCCCCAGGAACAAGTTTTCTTGGTTGCATACTAAGCTGCCAGCTGGAATGCTAAACACTTTCATTCCAACGCGTTGAATGGGATATTTTGCATTAGAGGTGAGAAGTGCTTCTGAATGCCCCAGACGCACCCCTGGCGATACCTTCACCCTCTTCACAAAGAGAGAAGCGTTTAAAATATTCACCGTGTAATTCTCATTAGCATCTCCACTCATCACACAAAATGTGTCCTTGCTGCGTGTAAGCTTAATTTTCATGTCTACACCGTTCAGCAGCATTTTTTCCTGAAAAAATAGATCACTATGCAGTGGCCCCATCAGATCCCATTTCCGGCTGTTTGCTGTTTGCTGGGCTCTCAGTTTAAATCCTGGATTTCCAGCTTGTATTACAAGGGTGTTTTCCATAGCAGAGTGGGCATCTTTATAAAATCCACCAGCCGTAAACTGGGTGCTCAGGGTATCAGCACCATAGTTCAGAATCAGTTCTAGCATAGCTCTGTATGGATAAAGATTATTCGATTGAGTAACCAATCTATCTCCCAAAACAATGTCCAGTTGACTAAACAGTGAGGCGATGGGGTAGTTTACTAAGGCGACTTTTGCATCAGCACCAATGTTTGAACCATCTCCTTTTGTGATCTTACATCCGATATAGAGCAGCGTATTGTTTAAATCAATATAATCCTCACTACTGCCGGTTATATAAAACTCAAGCGGGGCATTTGGTGTAAGGGCTGACAACGGGGGTACTTCAATGTACATGCTGCTTTCAACGCTGGTTTGTGTGGGCGATAGTTGAAAAAGATCCAGTTCAGATTTGGTACACTCTTCAGAAGAGGCGTGAATGAAGGCCATTTTAAAATATATCTCTCCGGGCTCGCTTCACAGCCCTTCTCTTAGATGCTCCTTGCTTCTTTCTCTTCCTGAGCTTCTGTAGTTTTTTATGTCGTCCTCCGGGTGCTTTTAAAGGCTGGGGAGGCCCTCTGCGCTGAAAAGAAGCTTTTCGCTTAACTCCTCCCCTTCTTTTCAAGTACGCCATCCCAGAGCCCTCCTGGGGAATCATTTTTTTCATAACATGCCCTACTACATCTCCAGCAATGTTATGTGCAGCTGTCTTAACATGGGGCTTAATCAATTCTAGACCTCTCCTTAAAAGTGGAACAGCTCTTCGTAAGAGTCCTCGAAAAATGCCCCCCAGTCCATTTCCGTACATATTGGGTGACCCATGGAAACCCGATATGCCGTTTCCTGCCTGCCTATTATAGTATGACCTATAAACATTGACATCTCCATAATCTTTTAATACAACCATTTTCCTTTATCTTTTCCTCTAAGCCCAGGTTTTTCTAGGGCGGATATGCAACCTCACGACCACCTTCCCTACAGTGAATGGCACGTGTTGGTTCTGATCCGTCTTTATTTCAATGCTTATTGTCTCAATGTGATTCTTATTCATCAGCATGTAATGGGGCTTGTCATAGGTAACGGTAATACATTCGTAGGTTTCCCCTCTGACAGGAATACAACGCAGCAGTGGCACAGAACAGTCCCCCACAATCTGATGTTCTATTATATCGGTGTATACATACAGAGAGCTGAAACCTCCAGTAATATCTGAAGCACGAGGTATTTTTCTGATGGGCTCATCTGGGGGTACCCCCACAATGTAGGCTAACTCCTTGCTGGCTGAAAAGCTGTAAATTCCAGGAACTGAAAATCTGACTTTACCCATTACTGGGTCATAGAGCAGACGTACGTTGGGAGGCTCTATGATGGCTTTTATATTGCTATTCATATTTTCCACAACATCTTCCATGTCCTTGTAATATCCTCTGTGCAATTGGAATCCCCACTTATTTCCACCGTGAGAAAGAGAAAATTTGGCGTTTTTTGGGATTGTGTACCAGCTACGAGGGTACTGTATCTCAGCGAGGCCAGCTTCCCAAACCCCCTTCAAATCTAAAGGGCGGGGCAACAGCGTTGTAAAGTTTGCACTTGTATTTCTGGGGAAAATCTCCATACAGGCATTGCTGGGGAGTGTGATGTAAAATCCTCCGTCGTCCATATTGATCACCTCTTACCACTTCTCAGTTCAATAATGTCTTTGGCTGCTACCCAGCTTGAAAATTTATGTGGCCAGCCGGTCCATTTGACCTTATGGTATTTTTTATTTCCCCGTGTTTCTGTGGCTAAAATTTTTTCAATATGAAACACCCTGTTTTCATGATGACTCACTTTCTGTAATTCCTCAGTATAGAATCTCCCCTGTATTAATTCACCATCATAATCTTTCAGCTGAAATACAGCCCTCTTTCCACTTCTGCAGACTTTGTCAACTATGAACATTTCCTGAGAATACGTTCCTTCGTAACTTTTTTCAAAGATGCCTTTACTTTTTGATATCCTAACATGATCACCTTTCCTAAAGGCCTTGTTCTTTTATTTTAAAATAAGGCCCATAAACTGTTCGCCATACTTTTAGAGAGTTAGAAGAATTAATGTCCATAGGCCTGGCCTGTATAGTTCTGTGAAAACTAGCATTATAGCTTTTTATGAGCTCCGGCAAGATATCGATATAACGATAGGTATTGTTGGCTGTGAAATATCTCCACATTCGTGACTTTAGAGTACGGTTGAATCTTTCCACTACCGCAGCTTTGACTTCACTATGGGTAACAAAATGGATGATTTCATGCTGCATGAACAACTGCCTCACTTTCTTATTTAAAAATTCAGATCCTCTATCTGTTTGCAACTTACGGGGTACCCTTCCCTCCCTAAAAATGGTCTTGAAAGCTTTTAAAACTTCAGTTCCTGTCTTGTCTTTCAAGATTACCGCCCATGCATATTTAGACAAAATGTCCACCACTGTTAAAATATATTTATAGCCCTTGTTGTGCGTCTGCAAATGCTGCATATCAACCAGATCAGCTTGCCATTGTGCGTCCACATCCGAAACAACTGTTTTATTTCTTTTGAAGTGGATTTTTGCAGGCCTGTGCAATGTGTATGCATCTTGATCTCTGAGCCAATCTTCAACGTGTCTTCTAGTTAGAGTTTTTCTGTGCTTTGAAGCCTCTCGAAAGAGGGCTTCCACTCCTCCAAAACTCCCTGCTCCCCCAGGATTGTAATACAGCCTTTTCAGTAAATCACTATGTGAAACCATTATGCTCCTGAACAAAAGACTCTAATAAAACCAACTCAGTACAACTTAGTATTTTATTGGTACACACCATGCAATTAAAATATACTGTTTATCTCTTCGTCGTCTGTCTCTTCACCTTCATCCCGTGCTACACTTACACACACACACGAAAAGCAGCCTCTTGAATCAGAAGTGTCAACCTTTATCCTGGTTGGAGCCTCTTCCTCATTCTTTCTCTGTCAAAAAGCATAAGAAGTAAAATCCCTCTTAGTATATACTATATCAAATGAAATTGACTCTATTTTTTAACCATCACACCCCGCCTTGTACCTCAATCCAATACTTACTTACAGAGGTAATGGAATACAGCGGCAAATAGGCAGCTTCTTTCTTCCCTTCGGCTTTGCTTTCTATTGGAAACAGAGTGATCGGATTCATTTCTTCATAAATGTTCTCCTCTGCCTCTGACTCACTGTTTGGGGGGCATATTGCTTCATTCAGGAGATCTTCACCACCACTGCTTGGCTCTTCACCTTCACCGCTTGAGATCTCTGCTTCATAGCTGCTGTCTTTAGGAGTGGATTCCATTTTCTGAAGACCCTGGGGTTGACAGTCAGCAATCCATTTTTCCATCTCATGTCTGAAATCTTCAAGGGAACCATAAATCTGCCTTTCAATGACCATCTTTGTGGCAGTTTCATACATGTCACGCAGACGCTCAATAACCGCATCACGTTTTAACCATCTTCTCTTTCTAGGTTTTGCTTTAGGTCTCACTCCAACTTGAAGTGGGACATCATCTATTCTATCCTCAATATTCAGGGTCCAGCCGAGAGGTGTTGTTTCTCCATAAGCTTGTATGGCTGAAGATTCCATGGCTAAAGACCCTGATACCATGTCAGAGAAAGAGTGGGGCATTTCCTACAAGGCTGCTTCATATAGCTCTGGGGATGGGGGGCGTTCCCCTGGTTCTACAATGCTCATTGGTACATCCACTGGGTGGGAGACACACTGACCAATCAGCACCTAGCATCCCCGCCCCCTAAGCACAATCCCTTGCAGGAGCCGTGTGACCCCTAGGGAATGTAAAAAAAAATCTAAGAACCAGAGACTAGAAAAGCTGGAATCTATAAAATACACACAACCCAATATAGTTTTGTTCAGCATTTATTGATTTATATGTATGAAATACATAGGCTTTACATCAGCCTGTCTTACATGCAATCCATTTATTATTATTTATTTATTTATTCATTCATAGTTTCTTTTTAAAAAGCTGCAGGGAAAATGGCTCTTTTCACATGTATTGCATATATTCATATAAAACTGATGCGATTGTTTTTTAATCAAGCGCTGTCCATAAGCTAACCACTCTTTATTCTCATGCTTAATTAATTGACTAAAAGCAGCTTGTGGATCCTTGGCCATCGCTACTGTATCCTGAATTTTGACGGCTCTTATAAGATGTTCTGTTCTTAGCGCCAGACATTTTAGGGCAGTCGCAAAAATACAGATCATGTGCAGAATTTTTTCCATTTGCAACTTTTTTGCAACCATTTTCAGAATAGAATTTGTATAGTCTTTTGTCCAATAAAGGCACATGTGTCCCTCTTGATTACCCAGGTCTAAAACGCACCCCTCACATCTCGAAAACAATATTTCTTTGAAGCAGAAGTCTATACTTGAAAACATCACAATTCTAACAACTGAGTTCATTGCAGCTTTCACCTTCTTGGGATCTACCAAATCTTCAGGTTTAATGCTTAACTGGAGGTAATCATTCAATTGAATATGCGGTGGTGGTTTTTCAGTTGCATTTTCAAACTGTGGGCATAGAGATTCACACTGGCAGGACTCTTCCTCCTTTGCTTCAGCCTGAAAATAAAATGTACAGTCCATTTAACAATAAATAAAAAATATCAAATAGTGATTTTCCTCCCTGCTTCACCATCCATCCACCAGCCACCTCTTTCTAACCCCCATTCTTTGTCGTACCCCCGTGTGATACTACATACATACCTCGTATACTTCTTTTGCCTCATTCTCAGAAACATCCTGTGGAGACCCTGAACTCTTTTCCTGTCCCACATTATCGTCATCATCATTTTCATAGAGAGCTGGAAACAAGCGCTTAATCACAGGGTAAAAGGTTTCATCTTCAGTGTCTATGCCACATTGTCTTTTCAGAATCTTGCGCCTTATCATAGGAGGGTTGTCCCCACTTCCCAGGCTGCTGGTCACGGGTGTCTCATCTCCATAAGCTTGCATGTTTGAAGATGCCATGGCTGTACAGCTGCTACCCTTGGCAAGTCAGAGCTACAGTGCACCAATGCCGCAAGGTCGCTACATATAGCGATGGGGAGGGGGGCGTTCCCTCGGTTCTACAATGCTCATTAGTACATCCAATGGGTAGTAGGCAAGTAGACCAATCCGCACCCAGCATCCCCACCCATAAGCACCACCCCCTGCGGGAGAAGTTTAGCCTAACCAATCAGGGTTGGCCACGTGTTGGTGGGTGGAGCCTTAAAAGCCCCTTATGAGTCCTTCTCCCAGCTATTCGAGGTTCAGACAGATGCAGAACTCAGAGCACTCAGAGCAGAAGGTCAGTTGCTCCCAGAAGGCGCCCTATGACTAATTCTTTTTGATTGTATTTCTTCTTTAGATTAATAAATAAAATATATAAAACATAAAATTCTTAACTGCTGCTACATCCCCTCAAACAAACAGACTTTGGGGTGCCTCCCTAAATTGGGGTCCCCAGACTGCACCCCCCAAAACAGGGGCAAAACAGCCTAAGAACTGCACCCCTAAAAGAGAGGGAAAGGGGAGGGAGGGCAGGGAAGGGGAAAGGAAGGGGCAGGGGGGCAACTGAACCCCTAAAAGAGAGGGAAAGGGGAGGGAGGGGCAGGGAAGGGGGGAGGGGGCAGGGGAGGGAGGCAGGGGAGGAGGGGGGCCCAAAGGAGAGGGGGAAACTGTCATTTTTGACGAAAGGTATACCCTATATTCTTCTGAGGCGATCCTGCCCGGGGGACAAGATCACCAGAAAAAAATTCCTCAAAAGATGATCTTTTTTGAGAAAAAAAAAACAACGAAAATAGGTAGAGAGCTCTCAACGGTCTCCTGCTGCTACGGCGGAAAGAACTGAGGAAAGAGCATGAAATGGCGCCGAAGGGTGGACGGTATGGTGGGTGGCCGTTACATTCAAATTTTTATCCAATCAGCTTGAAAGCTCCGGTCACGGCTCCGCGCAGGTGGAGAACCCAAAAGTGGGGATTCACAGACTATACGAAGGAGAAACACAAATTCACCAAGCATGGGCATGTTCCCCGGTGAGAGAAAAAGCTCAGCAGATTCCTATTATGTATCATATGAAAGCCTTTTTCCTAGGATTTGTTTGTACATATAGTTGAATAAATACCAATACCCATTGTTACACTTATTAGTTGGCAAAAACACCACCACCACCACAACACACTCTCAATAATAATAATAATAATAATAATAATAATAATAATAATAATAATAATAATAATAATAATAATAATAATAATAATAATAATAATTATTATTATTATTATTATTATTATTATTATTATTATTATTATTATTATTATTATTATTATTATTTCAAATTTATATTGCCGCCACCCCCACCCCCCATGCCAACTCAGGGCAGCTTACAAAAAATACATTACATTACAATACAATATGTTGGTGTAGGCACAGGGGGAGGGGTGGCAAGGACCTCAACCTGTCCTGGCTTCTTCTTCCCCTGGCAGTTGGTGTAGGCACAGGGGGAGGGGCAGCAAGGTCCTCAACCTGCCCTGGCTTCTTTCTCCCCTGGCAGTTGGTGTAGGCACAGGGGGAGGGGTGGCAAGGACATTCTGAGTTACTACAGTCCTTTCTGGGTTATTCTATTGGACATTAATGTTTAGATTTTTAAAAATTGCAGTGTTATCATTGTTATCGAACATGCAAAATGAAAAGATTAAATTTTAGAATATAAGTAGTTTCAAAGCATATCAGATTGTTTCACCTTCCCAGCAGTAGCAAAGAATTCTCCATCTGGTGAAAACTTCATTAGGTGAATATCTGAAGCAGTTCTGTAAAAAAGAAGAAAAAACATATAAAAGTTTCCTTAAGATCATAAATTATAAAAAAAACAACTAAACCATGGTTAAATTCCACTAGAGCAGAAATTCACTACTATTACTATTCTTCTAGATGATTAAAATCAAAACATCACTTCTGTAGACTTTATAGTGACTTCATAAAATGGGACTGCAAGTTCACCTCGCTCATAAATAAGGAATGTACATTTTTCTCCCATGGTTAGCTCTCAATTGTATTTACATAAAATGCACAGTTTTTATATCTTACATGTTCCAACATTTGTCACTGAGGTTACAATTACCATTAGACATGCTCATTCATTTTATCTGCTTCTTTGTTCCTTTACTGACTTTTAAAAGTCTCCAAAAGCAGCATAACATGTATTTTACTAAAGTAATGTTTAGGGAAATTTTCACCCAAAATGTTTTGGGGTCTAAGACAAAAGACAAGATGGTGCCTCTCCACAAGAATGGTTTATTACACTAAACATTCCATGGGCAAAAGCAGTCAAAATTACCAGATGAATCCAACTTCAGCATGATTATCTTTACTACAGCAAACCTGCTTAGAAGAATTCAGATAGAATTACTGCAGATATACCGTATATGCCGGTGTACAAGACGACTGGGTGTATAAGACAACCCCCCAACATTTCCACTCAAAATATAGAGTTTGTTATATACTTGCTGTATAAGACTACCCCTCTTCTGCACACCTTCCACACACCAAATAAAACATAAAAGAACATCAGATTTGATTTCAACATGTTAATTTATATTCAAATGCTTATGACATGCAGAAAAACTATCACAAGGCTGTATGTTATCAAACATGTACAGTAAACATAAAACAGTGCGAGTTTATTAAACGTAATTCACCAAAGACAATTCACTAAAGCTGAATGGAACAATAAACCTATGGGAGCTGCCATGCTGTTTGTTTTCTAATCTGTTAACCAAACTGGAACTGTCAATGATAGAAGGAAGATAACAAATAGAGGCAGAGAGCAAGTGCCAGGCAAGTCCCTAGCAAGTTTGCTGGCGTGACAGTTTCCCTTTAAAAGCCTTCAAACTCCTGTTTGTCATGTGATATTAAAAGTTGTTATCCGATCCATCCCGTAGGACCTTAACGTTATTCGATGCAATTCTCCTCCCCAGATTGCTTAACGTTATGCGATTTAAGCGTTATCTGAGGTAAACGTTATCTGAGGTAAATATTATCCGAGGTATTACTGTATTTTATTCAACTGAAGTGTACCCGGTGTACAAGACAGCCCCCCCCCACTTGGAAGCATGTTTTTCAGGGGTAAAAAGACGTCTTATACACCAGCATATACGGTAGCTTTGTCTTTCAGCGCCTACTTCCCCATTCCTTGACCATTCAACTTCTCCAGCCTAAACTTCACTTTAACAAATTGCAGGATTTGCCCTATTAAGTTCTAGCATTTATACTGTCGATTTTAATTACAATGAGAAGTTATGATCCTTTGAATTATTGAAGAACAGTATTGAATTGCCACTGGACCTTCCAACTATATTGCAACTATGTAGTGAAGAATATATTTGAGAACTTTAAGAAAGCAGCATCTTTACAGCCAAAGACAAGTGAGCTCAAGTAAAATAAACTGTTCATATGAGCACGCAACTACAGTAAAACACCGGATAACGACTGGATCGGATAACGCTAAAATCGCATAACGTTAAGTAATCTGGGGAAGAGAATTGGATCGAATAACATTAAGGTCCTATGGGATGGATCAGATAACCGCTAAAGCCTGTGCGTTTACAATGTATCTCTATGGAACTTTAATGTTATCCGATCCATCCCATAGGATTTTAACATGGATCGGATAACACTAAAAATCGAATAACACCAAGGCTTGTAGAACCAAGTTTTAGCGTTATCCGGTGTTTTACTGTATTCTGCACATGTGTCATTTAATATTTGCCTATTTACATTTGCTGCCACATCCTATTTACATTTGCTGCCACATACATTTGCAGCTCATTCAAATACCACACAGTAGCGTAGGGCGAGTTTCAGTCACTCGAGGTCGCAGGTCAAACTCGCCCCTGGCTCCCCCCCCCCCCAGGTAGGAAAGTCCTACTTTCGGCCTTCACTGGGCTAGGAGGTGGCGTGGCTGCGTGCCTTTGACCGCGACAGCACTGGTGAGGCCCAGGGTCTGGGGTGTGTGGCACGTGCCCAGCAGGGAGCCTACCGTCGGGGTCCCAGGTGCACAGCTGACCCGCTGCCGAGCCCAGCGGCAGCAGCTCATCCACCTTTGGCAGCAGCAGCTCCCAGGAAGGCGGCAAGCGAGGCCAGAGGTAGCCACGGAGTAGTACCTGTGGCCAGAGCAGTGCTGGCCATGCCTTGCAGGGGGAGGTCCTCGCCCTGGCCAGCACTGCTCTAGCCATGGGAGCTGGGCCATAATGACCACTGGCCTCACCCCTCTGGGAGCCACTGCTTCCAAAGGTGGACAAGCTGCCACTGCCGGGCTAGGAGGTGGGGTGGCTGCGCGCCTTCGATGCCAACGGTGGGCTCACCATTGGACCCGCGTCGCCCCAGACCCACACCATCGGGATCCCAGGCACGTGGCCACCCCACCTCCTACCCCAGCAGTGGCACCCAGGAAGGCAGGAAGCAAAGCCGGCGGTCGTTGCAGCCCGGCAGCCAGAGCAGCACTAGCCAGGCATTGTGGGTGGTGGTCCTCTGCCTGGCTGGGGCTGGGCTGCAGCGGCCGCCAGCCTCACTTCCCACCTTCCTGGGCACTGCTGCTGGGCTAGGAGGCAGGGCAGCCTGCGTGCCTGGGATCCCAATGATGGGCTATCTGCTGGGGCTGCGCCACACCACCACAGCCCAGCAAACGGTAAGGAGGGTGTGCCTGGGGAGGAGGGGGATGGAGGAGGGGGAGGGGCGCCCCCTGGCCTCCACCGCACCATCAGACCTGCACCCTCTGGGGCGGGGCCCAAGGGGCTGGTGGTGGCAGAGGGTCCTGGCACCCTCCCTGGCCACCAGGAAGTCCAGGGCACCAGCATTGCCATCCCCTGCAAAGTGCCACCTGGGGCGGGCCACCCCCTCGCTACGCCTCTGATACCACATGACCATTTTAGGGGGGATGGGGTTGACCAAAAGTCACAGAAATTCATGGGGGGAGGGGGTTTGGCATGAAGTAACATGACTCCAAAATTATTGAAAAGTTCCCAATGCAAGAAATACCCAACAAAGGCAGGATATATAAAGAAAAACACATACACTAGTACCCCGAATAACGTTATGACTTGGTTCCACAAGTCCCGTCGTTATTCGGGTTTTAACGTTGTGCGATACATTGAACACACAATGTTAAAAAAAGCCCTGTTTCCCTGGAGGCTGCAGGAAGCGAGAACATCGGGATTTGAATCCTGACATTTTGGCTTGCTGCTGCCTCCAGGGAGGTGGGAGAACTTTGGAAACAGCTTGGAGCGGGTTTCCCCACCTCCCTGGACCCGGCGGGGGGGTCAGAGCCCCCAAAATTGGTAAAAAAACGTCCGTTTTTTTTACCAATTTTGGGGTTTCTGACCCCCCCGCTGGGTCCAGGGAGGTGTGGGGACCCGATCCAAGGTGTTTCTGCGCTTCCCCGACGTCCTGAGCCAGTGCAGGAAGCCAGAACATCGGGATTCGAAATCTGACATTCTGGCTTCCTGCACTGGCTCAGGACGTCGGGGAAGCCCAGAAACACCTTGGATCAGGTCTGCCCACCTCCCTGGACCCGGCGGGGGGGTCAGAAACCCCAAAATTGGTAAAAAAAACGGAGGTTTTTTTACCAATTTTGGGGGCTCTGACCCCCCCGCCGGGTCCAGGGAGGTGTGGGGACCCGATCCAAGGTGTTTCTGGGCTTCCCCGACGTCCTGAGCCAGTGCAGGAAGCCAGAACATCGGGATTCGAAATCTGACATTCTGGCTTGCTGCACTGGCTCAGGACGTCGGGGAAGCCCAGAAACACCTCCAGAGAGATCAGAGGACCCGATCTACAGCTGCAGGGTGGCTGGGGAAGCTGACGGGGACTCCCTGTCGGCTTCCCTAGCCACCCGCCCATGCCTCCGCAGCTGTGGGGTGGCTGGGTAAGCCGATGGGGGAGCCCCCCGTCAGCTTTCCAGCCACCCCACCCCTGCCTCCGTAGCTGCAGGGTGGCTGGGAAGCTGAACGGAGAACCCCGTTCAGCTTTCCACCCACCCTGCTGCTAAGAACGACTGTTTCGTGTAACGTTAAAATCGCGTTACTCGATACAAGATGTTTCCGAAAATCTTGTAACGTTATGCGGATTTAACGATATACGGTACTCGCGTTATACGGGGTATTACTGTACCGGTAAATAAATAAATAAATAAATAAATAAATAAATAAATGGGGGGATTTCAAAGGCTGCTTACTGGATCTTCTCAGGGAAGAGTAATGGGGGTGGGGGTGGGTTTAACACCATTCCTCTGTCAGGAGAGAAGGAGGAAGCAGTAGTATTCTCTCCCTTCCTTCCTTCCAGGGATGAAGAAGTCACGGCCCTTCCTTTCACCCTGAATGGGAAAAGGAAAAAACCCTTCCAACCAGAGACCACTTAGGAAGGAAGGGGGATGAGTAAGTGGGAAAACAGTGCTTGGGAAAGGGTTCCCTTTGTGTTTCCCACACCGCTACTACAAATCCCAGAATCCACTGCCAACTTCAGCACAGACCAGACCACACCCCCTGCCCTCTGCCCAACCATTTGCACTCTCTCTGTCAGGCTCCGATGGCGGAAAGAGGCGCTTCTTTGGCAAAGGGTAGAAGGAAAGAGGGTGTCCTCGAGAGTTTCCTCTCCGCTGCCATTCAGGACACCTGGATGGAGGAGGTGGTGGGTGACTTAGGGGTGATGAGGGGGAGGCTTATAATTGGGGGATGTGGGGAGGTTTTTCCCAAAGCAAAAATAAGCCTGAAAGGAGACATCAGAGGAGAGACCCGGGGGGGGGGGGAGGTTCCCACTGAAATCCAGATTGCACATCTTTTCCCTCTTCCTTCTTTTCTTGCATGAAAAGGCTTTGCAAGGGAGGCCCTTCTGTCTTGGGCTTCTGGCACTCCTCTTCAAATCAGGGAAAACGGAGAAACCACGTGATGGGGGGGGTCAACCAAAAGTCACAGAGGGGAGGGGGTCAAAAAGTGGCCTATTTTAGGTCACTTGGTATTTGAATAACCCCCTAGAGTAATAACTATTCATATAGTAAATGCAGGAAGAATTTTACACACTTTTTATACTTTTTTCATAGCTAACAAGAACAGTCTATGCATGTATGGGAAGGCACTAAAAATTCTAGATCTAGATTAAGCAACCCTGGAATTTCATGGCAAAGCAGTACTCTGTCTCTACGTCAAAGATTCTACCTGATAGAGCTCTGCAAGTGCTAGTTATCAGTGTGTAGTATAAAACAGGAAATAGATCTAAGAAAAAGCAGAATATAAATACAGAACAGAAAGTCTTTTATGTTGTAAAGAAACAAGGTCAAGAGTAGCATACATTGAGGCAAGTAACTTATATATAACCTCTTAGAAGTAATGCTGAATGCTCCGTAAAATGGTTTGGTAATTTAAAAAGATGAGTAAGACTTTAATATATCTAACTACGAAGCACACTAATTCAGGCTAGACACTGTTCCAGTGAGTTGTGAAAATATAAGGAAACTAGTATTCATAGTATCTGGCATCTTACTTGCATTGCCAAACAATTCTCCAGTTCTGAACACTTGCTTTTTCAGGATTTTCTTCTTCTGATGGACTTTCCAAATTAATATTGGACCAAAGTTGCAAAGAACTAGAACCAGTCAACAGACGAGTGCCTAGATTTGTAAATATGAATGTATAAAGAACAATAGAATCAATAAAGTCAAATTACGTACAAGGAAATATATGCTTGAGACTATAAACCCTTGGGCCTAGCTTCAATATATTTCTGGAATCTATATAATCTGAATCATCCTCATTGCTCTATATTTGTGTGAACTACCTAGAAATTAGCTTTGGGAGGGGGGTCCTCAGCCCTCAAGGGCAGAAGGCCACAATGGAGAGGGGCAGCTATCTAATCTGCATTGTTCTTTTTGGAAAAGCCCAGTGGCACTGCCCTTCAGTTGATGAATAAACCGTTAACTTTATTTATGTTTTTTATCAGACACCATCCGCTAAACCACTTTTTCCCAACTTTTAGTTTTTGGACCTCAATTCCCAGCAGTTTAAGTCAATTCCCCAAAGCACTGATCAGCCAATGTACTGACTTAGGCTTCTGGGAATTCAAGTCTCCCTGTGGGGTGTCAGACCCACATTGGGAAACACTGCTCTAAGACTGATTTCAGGTTCTCATGACTATGTGGCTGTCAAATATGGGCACATCATGAAAAGGCAAGAGTTGCTGGAAAAAGACACCAATGCTGCAAAAAGTTAAAGGCAGCAGGAAAAGAGAAAGGTGAATTGACTCCATAAAGGAAGCCATAAAGGGTCTCCATAAATCAGAGGTGATTTGATGGCATATAAACCACAAGACAACAGTGATCCTAAAATAGGCTTATTTTGAGCTAGCAAGAATGTACAACATGAAGACAAAAGTCAGCTTGAATGACATTAACACCATCTAGACAACAAAATACCATATTTATTTCTATCATTTAGTGGAAATGATCAATCTACTTTCATCCACTAGCAAGATATTTTATCAGCTCCCTTGATCACAAAAATCAAATAAAAATCTGATATGGAAAATACTTCATTGTAGTTCAACTTACCTGTAGGGTCCCACGTTAAGTTATGTGCTACATCTCCCAATGTAATTTGAGCTGACATCTGCCACTGATAATGTAATCTCTAAAATGAGACACAAATATAACATGAATGCTTTGTTTAAAAAAAATTCAATTGGAAGGCTTCTCATTTAAAAATATAATAAATTCAATAGAAATATTTGGTATTGAATAGTATCTACCAAGTTTATAACAAATGTAAAAGAAACTAAGATTTTAATTTAAAATTCTAAAGTAGTAGCACAAAGAGAATATTAAGTGTATGTTTGACAAAATATAATAGCAAACCATATGGAGTTTGCAGTGATAGACCATGGATGTAGAAAGGATACAAAAATAAGCATAAAATGCGACTGGTAGCACAGAGAATGGCCAGAAAGTATAAATATTCTACAACATTTTCTTAATTTGTACACAGTCTAGCTTCTGAAAAAAGATGGCATGATGTTAGTACAGTAATCTCAAATCCTAAACATGCTTACATGAGAGTAGGTTGCCATGGATCACTATCTAAAGCGAACCTACCAGTTTTCCTGCACTTTCAGTAAGAGGAAGTTTCAGACATGTGGAAAATTTCATGTTGACTTCAAAAAAAGATACCCATGAAATAATTCACAATTTATGTGGCCTTCTCCTCCCTCTATTCTGCCTGTTTTTGCATTACAATAATCACCAATCTGTGAACTATTCACAAGAATGTCAACATATGGTATCAACAGTCTGACTTCCTCTGTCAAGTCTCTTCTATGGAGAGAGCTAGCAGAGGAATCTGGCGAGTAATGTTTTCTAATTTCTTTGCTACACTCTTGGTGTGTGATAGATATTAAAGCATCTGTGCAGGCAATTTATATGGGAACCTTTTTCTTGACAACTAGTGAAACCAGCTGTGGGATGTCACATGTCAAGCAGTAACAACTTATAAGGTCTTTGTGTATTGTAAAAGTTGTAGGATGCAAGATCCCAGTACAATTTATTTCGTTTTTATTCTATACTTTATTCATTGTTGTTCTTCTTCTTGTTGTTGTTCAGTCGCATAGTCGAGTCTGACCTTATGGACCATCGCATGCCAGGCACCCCTATCCTCCACCATCCTCCTCAACCTGCCCAGCTCTATGCCCAACAATATCATATAGCCATTTCATTCTTTCTGCCTCCTCCTTTTGCCCTCAACCTTTCCCAGCATCAAGGCTTTCTCAAGTGAATCCTCTTTTCTCATTTGATGTCCAAAGTACTTTAGCTTCATCTTCAATAGTTGACCTTCCAAGGAGCAGTCGGGGTTGATTTCTTTTAAGATCAACCATTTGTTCTCTTTGCTGTCCAGGGTACTCTCAAAATTCTTTTTCAACGCCATATTTTAAAAGGTGTCTATTTTTCTGCACTGTTTTCCTTATGGTCCAGCTCTCACAACCATACATTTGTAATCGTTGTCAGCTACAAAGTGTCCGAGCATACTTTCCCCCCTGAAAGTCATTATTTCTTCCATTGATGGATGTGTCTCTGATGACTCAATAAGCCAATCGTGGCATGAAACATGCAACCACACACATTACACTGAATAGATGATGGAGGGAGTGGTTGAGTTTGACGATGCATCCATGCTTGTCGCTTAGCCTCTTCATGTCTGCAGTGTTCCCCTTCGAAGTGATTGGTAGCAGCAGAGATAGTTTGGTGCCAAAAGTGGGCAATCTTTGGCCGTTGCCTCCCAAGTTTGTGGGTTTCTACCTGACACCTTCATGGTTTGTTTTAACTGGTCCTTATAGTGCTTCAAAGGAGCTCCGCGAGGTCTTGCACCAGAGCTAAGTTTCCCATAAATAATTTGGCAAGGAAGTCTGGACTCATCCATATGGTGGACATGCCCTATCCATCTAAGCCTATGATGTAAGTTTCAATGCTATTTAGATTTGCCTTCTCGAGGACTGCGATGTTGGTGACATAGTCATCCCAGTTGGTGTTCAAGATGGATCTTAGCTTCTGTTGGTGAAAGTGCTCAAGCTTCTTGATGTTTTGGTGACACAGTGTCCATGTTTCACAGCCATACAGTAACGCTGTGATAACAACAGCTTGGTACAAGCATACATTACTACTGGAAATACCATTGCTTTGACTACACAGACTTTTGTTTGCAAGGTGATGTCTCTACTTTTAATTATGTTCCCCAGGTTTCTCATAGCATGTCTCCCAAGAATTAGTTACCTTTTTATTTCATGGCAGCAATCACCATCTGCAGTGATCTTGGATCCTAAGAATGTAAAGTCAATCACTGCTTCTACTTCTTCCCCATCTATTTTCCAGGGAGTGATTGGGCTGTTGCCATTATCTTGGTTTTCTTGATGTTGAGTCTCAAGCCAGTTTTTTCACTCTTTTCTTTCAAAGCTAAGCAAGAGCTTCTTTAGGTCTTCTTCACTTTCTGCCATTAGGATACTATCATCTGCATATCTCAAATTGTTGATGTTCTTCCCAGCAATTTTAATTCCAAATTGTGATTCATCCAGCCCTGCATTGCGCATTATGTGGTCTGCATATCCTTAACAAAACATCCCAAATGGACTGCTGCTACTGTGTATGGAATAAATAAGTCCATGCTTGAGGGAGAAGGTCAATTGTCTCATGTTCTGTTTTGAAAAGATTAGTAAGCCTCCAACATTGCAATAAAAATCTTCTCACCTATAAAGGGCTATTCCACATAGGAAAGGTTCAGAAGTTAGAATGATTAGGTCTTAAAATTTACTACAAAAATGGTACTAAGAAGGTATCCCTAAAAAATAAAGGTCACCCTTGCTCGAAAGTCAGTTGTATCCGACTCTAGGGTTCAGTGCTCATATCGTAAGTAATTCTGAATTGTGCACTCAATCAGTTCTCTGGAATTAGATTTGTATTTCTCATGTGCTTTGGTTTGATGCCTAAGAAGACATGGATGTGCTCAGTATTTGGAATGTAAACCTGTGATAAACCTATGGTTCACCATATGGGTTATATGAAGGAAAACAAGTTGAACAGTTCAGAATTACATGCTAGAATTTAGCAATTATCTGGGTAAGAGAAATAATACATGCAATTTATACGTGAAATAGTGAAAGATAAATCACTTACAGTACGATGACTATTCTTTACTTTCAGGTGCTGTACTGGGTCAAAGATACAAATCACTCTCCCATAAGAAGCTGCAATCTAAAACAAATAACACATTAAAATTAGTGGGCCTCCCCTCCCAAAAAAAAATATGGGTTATTTTTCTTTGAAACCCTTAAGCCTTTATTCGGCTCACCCTCATATGGTAATCAGGCAGGGAAAGGCCAATTTTTCATATAATCTCAAAGCATAAGAGTTCCTTGTGGGGTACACATAAAGAACCTCCTCAAAGATTGTGGTAGTTTTGAACCACAACAGGGTGTACCCTGGTAACAGCAAACTTGCGATGCAGGCTAATCTTTCTCTTAAGCAAAAGGAACTGTGGAATTACGGTAAGTCACCAAAAGGGGCCTTCATTTTGGCAGTTTCACATCTGGCCTAGACACAGAAGAATTCCTTGTCTAGAGATGATCACATGCAGTTCTTCAAAGACTCAGATACATTCATTCATTCATTCATTTTATACCCCACTAATCTAGAAGATTTTCCTACACTGAGAGGCTACTAATTGAAAGATAAAATGCATGTTTATATTCTACATCCAATAATGCGCTAGCACGACAGTAACCTTGTCAGAACCTGCTTTTCTACCCCATCTACAAAAGTAATATCTGAAAACCAAATCAAGGTTTCTCAGATACCAAGGGAAGGGATTCACATGGGGCTACAGTGGGAATGGGAGATCATTTTCCAATTCTGCCAGATTTCACTGGTCTACTAGCTAAAAGTCAGCACAGAACTCTGCTCTATAACTGTTTAATTTTAATTACTTCAAGTTTTCTCCAACTCCTTTCATCTATTCTTTCTTTGAAACAATTATGAAGTGTTTAAGCAATGATGGACCCAGTATGGTGTAGTGGGATAGAGTAAGAAAGTGACTGTAGAGAAGGGAGTTCAAATCCCAGCACTTTCATGGAAATTCATGGGGAAGACAGATTTTGTAAATGCCACTCTTCAAATGTCTTACTTACCTTGAACACACTTTAAGTCCATTCCAACTTGGAGGCACATAACAACATATCAATGATAGGAAAAGATGTTCTCCAAGAAGAAAGTGAAACAGACTGTCTCAAACATGTACAGGGTTCATCTAATGTGAAACCAGCCAAGGTGGTCACCAAGTGGACAGGTTACTTACCTGTAAATGTAGTTCTTTGAGTGGTCATCTGTGAATTCACACTAATGGGTTAACTCCCTTCCCACGCTAGCTATCAGAGTCCTCCCCTTCTAGCTATACCCCACCCAATGGCTCTCCTCAGTTCTACTCATCCGCCAAAGTAAGTTAAATTTGGCAGACCAAGGGGCACAGTTGACAGGCTGAAGGAAAGGACTGTGAACTCAAAGAATTCAGTCCTGAAGGAGAATCTGAGGAAGTGAGTGTGGGCGTTGTGGATGCTGATATGAAAATATGTGTCCTTTAAATCTAGGACAGTGAACCATGCCTCTCTTGGAATAAATGGGAGAACTGTTTGCAAGGATACCATCCTAAACCTTCGGGTTCGGATGTATGAATTTAGTCTGCTGAGATCCAGGATGGGACATAACCCTCCATCCTTTTATGAAACAGTGAAGTGCCTTGGGTAGAAGCCATTTCAAAGCTGAGTAGGGTCTAATCTTCGAATTGTTTTATTTCTTCCCCCAGTGCTGGTGACAGTGGGGTAAGCCTTATGTGCTTCAGTTTGTACTGGAACTCGAGCTTGTATCACATTCTGATTATGTTTAAAACCCAATTTTCGGATTTTAAACATAACAAAATCGGATTTAAACATAACAAAATCGGAAAATCGGATTTAAACATAACAAAATCGGATAACGTTAAGACTTGTGGAACCAAGTCTTAACGTTATCCGAGGTATTACTATACCTACATATAAGAACTGATAAACACTGTCTGTCATTAAGATATGAATTCCATCATGCTGAATGAGCATTCAAAAATATCTGAATAATGCTATTGTGTGCTGAAGCCCTGGATAAATGCAGACAGGTATCAACCCAAATAACATGACAATTGTGTATAAAAACCACTACCAGGCTAAACCATCTATACAACAGCATGACCTAAATAAGTCAACCACAATTTGGTCAGAATTATGCAGAACTTAAGAGTAATGAATCTTAGAGCAATGAGGGCTACAACTGAATCCTGGCAAGACTGAGTGGCTGTGGGTCAGGGGTCCTGCGTTATCTTGTGAGCTACCATAGCTACCATCTTTGGTTCTGGATGGGGGGGGGGGGTTGCACCAAACAGACCCGGTGTGTAATCTGGGGGTCCTCCTGGACTCACGACTCCTACTCAAAGAGCAGATGGCAGCCATGGCTAGGAGGGCTTTTGGACAACTTCGCGTTGTATGCCAGTTATGCCCGCTCCTGGACCGGGACTCCTTGCTCATGATCACACATGTTTTGGTCACCTCCAGACTTGATTAATGTAACATGCTCTACATGGGGCTGCCCTTGGTGACCATTTGGGGGCTGCAGCTGGTCCAGGTGATGGGGTGCGGGCAATATGCTCGTGCTTCACCACTGCTCCGAGAACTGCACTGGCTCCCAGTATGCCTCCGGGTGCAAGTAAAGGTGTTGGTTATTACTTTTAAAGCCTTACATAGTAGTGGGCCAGGACACCTAAGAGACCGTGTCAACCCAAGAACATCTGTCCACCTCACCAGAACGGACTGTAGAGGCTCTCTGGTCATCCCATCAGCTAGGGAGCCTTTTCTGTGTCTGCTCCAGGCCTATGGAACCTCCTGCCAAGAGAGTTGTGTCTCCAGGCAGAGCTGTTGCCCTTCAGAAAGGGGATTAAGACCTGGCTTGCAGGGCATGTGTGGGCTGTGGGCCAGATGGTCACCTTGGCTGATTGGCTCTTTTGACACCCCACCTCTCTCTTTGTTAATCTTTTTAACTTTTTAAATTTTTGACCTTTTAATATAACTTCTGTGTTTTAATTGTGTTTTTAGTGTCTTGTACGCCACCCTGAGTGTCTTGATGAGGGCGGGATATGTGATTAATAATTAATTAATTAAGACAGTAAGCAGTCATGAAGACATTGGAGCATCCAATTTTAAAAAGCCTAAACAGTATGAACTCCTGCAGAAAATGAAGAAATATTTTGAAATAAATTCCAAATGTAAATTGTGATGGCTAACAAAATTCCTTATGCATACAAAGCACCCAGCAGTATTATCTATTCCCCTCATGATGAATAGAATTAAGTAATTTTTAATGTTATAATATTTTAAGGCATAAATCAATTTCTGAAATTATAAGTATTATATTTTTCTTTAAAAATAATATATTTAATATTAAATTATGTTAATATATGAAGATTATTCACAGTTAACCTCTAACCCGAACTAATGTAGAATTGTTGAAATACTGTTGTTCAGCATAGTAAGTTGCATGACAATAGGCCCATTATGTTACGGATTCTTCTCTGTCAAAAACAGAGTTAAGATTCCAAAATATTCAGCTGTTAACTGCCAACAGCTCTCATCAATAGCTAAACTGACTTTGGCTAATAGCAGTTCCATGCCCCATACATTTATCATTCCAGATATAAATGAAGAAATATTTTATAATGCAATGAACAAATATTTACATGCAATCTACCAGACACAGTCTTTTTACTTGGGTTTTTCTGTGTGTGTGTGTGTGTGTGTGTGTGTGCGCGCGTACGTGCGCGCGCGCGCGCGTACGTGCGCGCGCGCGCGCGCGCAGTTTTTGAGAGTATATGGAAGAACTATCCACAAAATAGAAAATAGTGAAAATGAAGAAAATACAGAATGTTATTGTTTCGTCCCATATTTAACTGTCTACTGTCAAGAATGTTTGTAAAAAATATCCTCTATAGAAGTATTTTGAAGACACTCCCTTTCTATATAGAACTACAATGCATGTATGATGTACATAAGACAAGAAGAATGCTTAATATCTTTCTTAGACCACTAAAATATAACAGAAAACCTTTGCCTCCTACAAAACTCTTCACGCTGGACATTTCAGAGCTTGCCAGGAAGGACAAAAAATCATCCTGGTAAGGTGAGGAGGCTTCAGGATCTGTAGTTATTGTGATGTCTCAAAATGAAAGCTGCAACTTTTCAAATCCAACTGGAGATATACTAGTATCAAATTTCACCTCACGGCTGAAACAATGGAATGGCTGTCACTAAAGAATCCTTCACTATCTTTTGTTGAAGCACTTAGCATGTCTCTTGGCTAGAAGAAGATAAAATGTAGACTACATTTAGTGGCATACTATGTGGGGTGGGGGACACCTACCAACAGTCAACTGGAGCCAAATTCACCTGATAAGTAGTGGGAGATAGACACAATAGTGTGATGCAGTTGCTCTTCAGTGTTGGTAGCTCTCCCTGTTCTAACTGTAGATCCTGCTCTCTATGACGGCACAAGTTAACATGGCTTTAAAAAAAAGAAATACAAATCCACAAAAGATGTCCTAAAAATCATTGAATATTACAGTGCAAGATTGTACACTTAAACTGTATTTATCTATCTATCTATCTATCTATCTATCTATCTATCACATTTACAGTAAAACCTCATATAACACTAAAACCTGGTTCCACAAGTCTTGGTGTTATACGATTTTTAGTGTTATCTGATGCATGTTAAAATCCTATGGGATCCATAGAGATACATTGTAACCACACAGGCTTTAGCGGTTGTTATCTGAAGCATCCCATAGGATCTTAATGTTATCCAATGCAATTCTTCCCCCCAGATTCCTTAATGTTATGCGATTTTCGTGTTATTCGATACTAATGTTATATGAGGTATGACGTATATACCGCCCTATTCGCAGAGCAACTCAGGGTAGATTAACAAGAATAACAGCACATTAAAAGAATAGTCCCATAGTAAAAAATTCATCAGTGGCCATAAACCCCATAAAATTTAGGTTAAAAATTTAAAAAGAATTTAAAAATTCAGCAAGTTAAAAAGATCAAAATTAAAAGATTAAGATTAAAGGGGAGGGGTATTAGATCAACCAACAGGATGTCATCGTTGTATGACTACAGGCCAGCACCTGCCCCGCCAGCCATGTTTTTACATCCTTCCTAAAGGTCAGCAACTCTGTATGGAGATGCAATTCCGATGGCAGGAGGTTCCAAAGGGCCAGAGCGGACACAGAGAAGGCCCTCCTCCTGGTGCTAGAGAGATGCGCATCTCTAGCCAATGGAACCACAAGGGCGCCTCTCTGATCCGTTCTGGTGGGATAGACAGATGTTCTTGGGGTGATGCAGTCTCTAAGCTATCCTGGCCCACTACCATGTAGGGCTTTAAAGGTAAAACTGTAACAGATATGCTCCATCAGCCAGCTCCCTCAAACCCCAATTGTCAAGGAGACATCATCTGACAGGAGGAAGGTAGAACTATTCACACTATATAGGGAAAAACTTTTTTTAAAAAAATTACATCTACAAGTGGGATTGAATAATCTTGAACAAGATTTTTCTTAATTTGACTGTATCCTGATATTTGAGAATAACACATAAATTACAGTATTTTAAAATTCTTAATATACAATATTTCTACTGTAAAATACACATTACAAGTGAAATGAAAAAGTTAACAGAACTGCCATTATTACTTACTTTCCCCTGCTGCATAGAACAGTCTACACATCCCACTTGTATATTTCCATGTTTTGCTCCAGGAATTATTTGTAATCTTTCAAAATCTGTCCCCAGTATTACAATATCACATCCTGATGCATACGCCTAGAAGAAGGGAGAATTAAAATAAATACATGCCCTTTTCTTTTTAGTAAAACAATGAAACATACAATGTACATTTTAGTAAAAAGTAATTACATTGCAAAGTTCACATATCTGTTATCATTATGGGCTTTGCCGCCCATCCCCCTGTGCCCACCCCAACATATTGTAATGTAATGTAATGTAATGTATTGTCTGTAAGCCGCCCTGAGTCGCCATGGCGAGTGGGCTGCAATATAAATTTAAACTAATAATAATAATAATAATTATTATTATTTGTTTGACCAAAGAATGACACATTGACTGCCATGAGTTTTGAGGTGATACTATCACAAAACTTACTTTTAAAGTAAGACTGAAAAAAACTTAATAATTGGAGTTAAATTACCTTGACATGCCTTCAGGAAGATGAACAAATACAAAGCTATATATACACACTCTTATCAAAATCAATTCTACGTGAAATCTTGGCGGCCTGACTTGGGGTTTTTAAGCAAAGTCTTGGAGTTACCTCATCAATAAGCTACACCTGTGCTGTTCCAATTGGAGAACCCTTAAGGAGGTACAGCTGTTTTACATTTACATTAAGGCATATTATCCTAGAGAACTGGTACGATGACCATATCCATCTTGCAACATGGTGCTGACCAGACACTTATACTAACAGGTAAGTGACGGGTTTGTGTTTGGAGTGGGTGGGTCGATTTGTGTTTGGGGTGGGTGGGTGTTTGTGTATTTTAATGTAACTTTTATTTTATTTATTTATTTATTTTATTTACAGGTTTGTCTTGTGGATGGGTGGATTGAGGGGGGTGTGCGTGCTTATTTTTATTTTATTACTTTCACCCCGCTCATGATGTCATGATTTTAGCTCCGCCCACATGGTGATGATGTCACAGTGGGGTAGTAAAAAATTTGACGACCCACCACTGGTTAAAAGCTAGCATTTGTTTCTTATTTTTCAGTCATCTAATAGAGGTATCATTTCCTTCTTGCATTTGGACTAAAGCTTGAGTCAGCAAACATGGTTCTCCAGGTATTCATGGACTTCAATTACCAGAAGCCCAAGTCAGTATATCTGCTGATCAGGGCTTCTGGGAACTGAAGTCCAAGAACATCTGGAGAGCAGAGTTTGCTGATCCCTGGACTAAAGATTGCCGTAATGCTAGCACCACGTTAATTCTCCGTGTAAACTGGGTGTTAGAGATTTTACAACTAAGACAGCTTAAAAACAAAAGGAACCTTTCACTGCAAACCAAGTACTGTATCTATTTGTGTATACAGTATGTATGTTTCTCCCCTTGTGCATGCTGCACTTCTCTTTGATCACATAATTCTCCAACGATCGACTGAGTAATTTTGGCAGAGGGAAATGTATCTCAGCTAGTCTTGTCTGCACCTAACCACACAACAGTAGTATGTAGTGTAATCATATGCCCAGTTTCTAAGCAGTTCTAGCATTAGTTATATCCAAGTGTATGTATGTTTACATGTCTTTTTCAAACTGCAAGAAATTAAATTCTAGCAAACGTTTTACAATAGACTTGACAGTTCCACAGTTACTCTAACTTTCTAAACAATAGCCAGACAACATTTTAAAAAGCAGCTATAAAAATGGTTTTGTGTTTGAATGAAAACTGATTAACCAACAAAAGAATAGTCAAGTTCTGGGAATTTTCTCTTGCTTCGTATCTTTGTGAATGGCAGTGAACTCAAGAACAGATGCTGTAGACCACACTGTGTTGATGAAGAGAGTCATGGGAGAGATAAATAGGAGCTTAGAGCCGGCGTTCTCAACCTACAGCCCATGGGCTGTATCTGGCCTGCAGCATCATTCCATCCGGCCAAAGCCCTCGCTCCTGCCACCTCTGGCCTTTCTCCCTCCACCTGGCTTGGTGTGTCCCTAACGTCACTCCATAGCAGGGCAGATGTTGTAAGGACGATGGTTGTGGAAGCGGGGAAATGTCCGTGACCACCCGCTTCTTTCCCGGGGATCGCTCTGGCCGAGCACAGGCAAGACCCCTCCTTCACCCATGGGAGCCTGTAAGCAGGAAAGCATTGGCGTTGTCAGCATGGGGGAGGAGTATTTGCAGGCCAGACTGGTGGAGTGGGTAAGTGGGAGTGTTGGTGTGCTGGACTGGTGTTTCCCCCACTGCCACTGGCAAAGGCAGCGATGTGGTGGGAGAACACTAGTACGACCCACAAACGTGTGAGGGGGCGTGATCCGGCCCCTGGCTTAAAAAGATTGAAAACCCCTGGCTTAGAGATACCACCATGTTTGTGAACCAGGCTGTGAGCCAAAGCAGCCATGTTAGCGGAGGAGAAAACTTATTTTAATGTGCATTCTTTACCTCATTAAAATGTATTTAATGCAAATACAACAGTGGGTCACAGGTTACTTGGCTATAATAAAAGGGGTCATGACTTGAAAAGTTTGGGAAACAATGGTGGTGGTGAACCTTGGCACCCAGCTGCTCTTTGATTTCAGTTACCAGAAGCCAAAGTACCTGCTGATCAGGGCTTCTGGGAATTGAACTCCAAGAACAACTAGAGTGCTAAAGCTCACCATCACTACAAGACCATCTTGACTGCTGACAATGGTGCTGTCAACATGCAGGCTGATCTTTGCTATGTAAAGGTTGTCATTCTTTTTCTTGCTGGCAAAGCAGGCACAAAATAGTTAGGCAATATCATTCCTATTGCTTTGAATCATAGAAACAGAAGCAATACCCCCATATTCATAAACCACATGGTGTTTTTTTTAAAACCCAACAACTTAATTTTCTTCTTATTCTTAGAAGCTTTCTGTACATCCACCTTTAAATTGTCATTTTGGTTCTAAACTGAAGAGTCCGGATAGTCTGTCAGGGTCTGGCTTGTAGTGGCTGGCAGCTGACAAGAACATCAGGATCTAGGGCAGTGGTGGCAAACTTTTAGAGACTGAGGCCCAAACTGCAACCAAAAACCCACTTATTTATTGCAAAGTGCCAATATAGTAACAGGGGAGGAAGGAAATACTCCCTTTGGGCTGCTGGGCAGAGGGGCTTGGAGAACTCTGTGCTGGTAGAGGGAGGAAGCACTCCAACTGGGCTGCTGTGCAGAGAGGCAGGACAAACTCAATGCTGGAGAGAGGGAGGAAGCGGGCTCCTGAGCAGAGAAGTGGGGTGAACTTTGTGCTGGGGTGACTGCATGGGTGCCCACAAAGAGGGCTCCAAGTGCCACCTCTGGCATGCGTGCCATAGGTTTGCCATCACTGATCTAGGGCAACTTGGCAACAGGTCAAACTGTATCTCGTCCAAGTGAAGCAAGAGATGCAGGATGATGAAAATGTAGTCCAAACAAGCCAGAAACAGACATTGCAGAATACCCTCAGGTGCTGAAGCAAAGTGAAGACAAAATTCCAGAAAGGATCAATGCAAGGCATAAGAACAGTTCACAGGAACAGGTCAAGGAGTCTTCTGGAGCATAAACAAGCACATCTTCTAAAAACCAGGAACAAGGCAAGAGATCCAGGAACCAAGCAACTGCAAGTCTGTTGACTTTTGTTGCTGAAGTCAGAGTATTTTCAAGAGCTGGGGCAAGGGGAGGACGAAGTTCAAGGAACAAGGATCCAGGCAAGGCATTGGAACAATCCACAGGAACTGGGAAAGAGTCTTCAGAAGTAGGAATCTGGAACAAACAGATCTTCTAGAAGCCAGGAGCCAAGCAACTGCAAGAGCTTCATTGCTGAAGGCAGTCTCTAGCTAGGCGGACTTAATCTTGTATAGCTAAGGGAGCCAGTCTTTAGGTTGAGCTTATGAAGGTCCAGAACCTTCCCCAGGACTCTCAGGTGGGGGGCTTAGCAGTTGAAGTAAGGTGAAGGTCCAGTCCTGCAAGACTTAGAACTACTTCCAAGCTGGGTGCTGGAACAGAGACTTCAGTACATAGTTGTGTGATCTAATCACATGTGTTTAATCATAAGTATATTCTATTAAATTTAATGGGAGTTGCTCCTCGAAAGACCTTGAACTTTCATTAAATATATTTGACAAAAAAGTGATACATCACATCCTGCCTGCTTCTCCTCGTGACAGTATTTCAAGAGCAAAAAAACATGTAGAAAACTTTCTAGCACAAAAGGGGGGAGGACGAGGCTGATTTTGACACACAAATGTTTTCTAGCAGCAGCTATTTCTTACACTGTTCTGGGCAGTCATCCAATCCTGGAAGCAGAGCTATTAAGTCTTTAAGAAGGGAAGAAATGGGACAAATCTTTCCTCCCAAACTTTACCAGCAGGACATTTCTGATGGAAAAATACTTCACCTGCTTGATAAAGTCCTTTCATAAGTAGAATGCAAATTTAGATCTAACCCAATATTACTGTCAGCCTTTGAAATAATAAACTTAGTATATTCAGATATTTTACAGATGACACAAATCAATACATAAGTCAGTGTTAGAACTAGTGTCCAGGCACTTTCAAATGAATTGATGGCTGAGTTCAAAACTTTGAACAAACCAGTTAACTCCACTGGTAAAATGAAATTTTATTTTGGAAGGAGTTATAGCAATGAGAGAACTCATATAGTCTTAACAGAAATCTATGGCATTGCATTCCTATTCCTCATAGTAATTTTATTTTGTTTCAGTTTAAGAAGTTCTCAAAGGGGTACAGGAAAGACCCACCTTTTGAATGTTTGGGAGAAAAGCAAGGGAGAAACAAAATAAAGTAAATATATACAATACATTTCAACACTTATCAAAACAAATAAAAGAAAGAGCTCCCAGGTCACCTCTAAGGCATAAAATATCCCAAGCTGTTTCTGATGTAATCACTTTACACTAATAAGACATTTCTATTTACATAACCATGTTTTTGAACTATTTAGTAAACAATGATTACATTCACTTGTTCTTTTCTAAAACTATCAAGAACCAGACCTTGAACAACTAGAATTTTTACTAGACAATACGAATCCAACGTTGATCCCAGATAAGTGTTTGTTATATTATATTGCTGTCAAGTCGGAAGCAACCTATAACTTCCCTAATAGGATTTTAAAAGTAAATGAGATTTTCAACAAGTGATTTTTAAGAGTTCTTCTCTTCAACTGAATGATCATTTCCTTAGACTTAATATTTCATTGCACCACATTGGGCTGCGGTAGCTCAGTGGTTAAGAAGCTCGGCTTGTTAACTGGAAGGCTGGCAAGTCGGCAGTTCAAGACTCAGGTACTGCATGACAAATTGAGCGCCAGTCTCTGTCCCAGCTCTTGCCAACCTAGCAGTTCAAAAACAAGAAATTGCAAGTAGATAAATAGGGATCACTTTGGTGGGAAAAGATCTTGAGGACATGAAAGGAGCCTTATTTGGGCATCCCTTGAGTGGAGTTTCTCCAGCAAATATCCTTTCAACCCAGAATAATTTGACACAAAATTATTATTATTGGTAACCAGAGAGGGATTAATTAATAAAGGATTATAAATTATTTCAAGTAATATAATATAAATATAAATCTGAATAAATAAATAAATAGAAACTCTTCTTCAAAAAGCAAATTTTTCTTTAATTTTCAAACACAGCTGATGAAAAAGAAAGCTCTTCACAGAAAAGTTTACTGACTGTTTTGCTTTACATCTACACAAATTATCAACCTATCCCTTATCTTGATAGCTATCAAAAGCAATTACACTTATTGCCCCATAGCACTTAGAGCACTCTCTAGGCTAGAGGTGCCCAAACTTATTGGGCTGTGGGCCGATCATGTGGTTCAGAGAGCCAGTCACTAAGGACTGGGGGCTAGGTGCGGCCCCTGACACCAATTCACCCGGCCCGCGAAGCCCTCATCACTCCTGGAAGCGGAAGTAAAATGCACCGGTACGGTCCATATTACCTATAAGAAACAGTCAAAACACAACACAAAAAGTCTTTGCACAGAATATTATTCAAAAGATATTTAAAAACCACCTAGGGCTACACAATTATGAACACTAGCACTTCAGCTCTGGACCCCATGCTCCTTTACAGGTTAATACTCCAAGCCAGTGTGGCATATCTCAGCAAATACAAAACTGGTATACACAATACTCAATGAAGGTTACAGAAACATTACTGGATACCTGAAGCCAACATCTATCGATAGTCAGCTATCATACATTTCATTCAGTGACATAAAAGCAGAGGTAAGTAGCTAGCAGTAAAAGACTCAAAGTACAATAAAACCTAGCATAAAGAGCGCCTCACTTAGAGCGTAACTCGCTTAAAGAGCAGAATTTTCTCTGAATGGTCGCTTCGCTTAACAAATAAAACCAACCAAAAACTAGCTTAACAAATAAATCAGGGTTCACAATCCCTCCCCCACCAGAAGTTACAATTGGTCACTTACTGTACCTACATTAAATGTGAATCTACTGGCAGGGTTCTCAAGCTTTTACAGCCGTGGGCCAGACCACACCCCCTCAGACAGCTGAGCGGGCCAGACTGGTGGTTCCCACCATAAACAATGCTGTAAAATATGTCCGCAGCTGTTGTAAATGTGTTTACAACAGCCACAGGTGCATTTATGGCTGTTGTAAACACGTCCACTTCTGATTCCGGTGACTTGGGCCAAATGAAACAGTGCCATGGGCCATGTCCGGCTGCAGTCCATAGGTTGAGAACCTCTGATCTATAGCAGAATCCTAGAAAAATCTAGTCCCTTAACAGGTTATGAACTGGAGCAGGCACAACCAAGGTGAACCTAAAACAATGGGGCTTTTTGACTGACAGTTCTTTGTAAGTATGGAAAAGAACCAGGTACCTCATACCAATATCAATGTACAGTAATACCTCAGATAACATTAGTATCGAATAACACTAAAATCGCATAACATTAAGCAATCTGGGGGGAAGAATTGCATCGGATAACATTAAGATCCTATGGGATGCATCAGATAACAACCACTAAAGCCTGTGTGGTTACAATGTATCTCTATGGATCGCATAGGATTTTAACATGCATCGGATAACACTAAAAATCATATAACACCAAGACTTGTGGAACCAGGTTTTAGTGTTATCTGAGGTTTTACTGTACTCTATGTCCCTAAACACATAGTATCAAAGATTTGATACTGGCTGCCCAAAAAACTCTTTATGTTGGCCATTCTTTGGTAATAGTTATGCAAGACATTTATTAATTGTACTACTATGGAGCTTCTGACACAAAGGAAGACTAGATAATGCTGTGATGTAAAATCAGAGAAGGGCTGAGTGTTGTGCATGGACAAAATGACAGTTTTAATCCCCAACATCTCCATTTAAATAAATGGGGTGGGGAGGTTGCTGATAAATACCCCCAATCCAAACTAGGCTATATGACTATGATCAATGTAGCAGCTTCACACAATTTGATTTGGAAATGTGAACACATGTTTTAGTTTTAGTGAAAAGGCTGGTGCAATTTTTAGTAATTTGCACAGCTTTTATTGGTTCTATTCCTCTGTAGTTTTAGGTATGCATGTTTCCTTAATCTCTTGAATGCTAGACTGTGTGGCTGTAACCTATATACCAGTACTGTATAATGTTTTAGGCTAAATTCACTTGGTAGTCTGACCTACAATTCACAAGCTGAATGAAAGAAATTTATTAAGTCTCAGTAGATTCCACTGAGACTTAACATTAGGGGCTGTGGTTGCTCAGTGGTTAAGAAGCTTAACTTGTCAGCTAGAAGGCTGGCAAGTCAGCAGTTCGAGACCTGGGTACTGCATGACAGATTGAGCTCCCATCTCTGCCCAAGCTCTTGGGAACATGAAAGGAGTCTCATCTGGGCGTTTCCTGAGCGGAGTTTCCCCCACAAAAAAACCTTTCAACCCAGAATAATTTCTGACACAAAATTATTATTAGTAGATTCAATTGATTCAGGGGATCAACTCTGTTTGGGACTAACAAGTGCATTTAGCCCATAACCTGAGCTATAGAATATTATGCAGAAAACAAAGTCTCTGCTGCCTTGTTTTTCCTTCTACTGTCACTACTGCTTAAATGTTAAAAACGTTCTGCAAGATTGGATACTCATAGACATCAACTGGCCAACAGAAGATTTTTAATAAGAGGCTGCTGGTAAATAAAATCATTTTAAGGTGAGGCAAAATAATTCTAGTGGAATGATAGGAAAATGTATGTGTGAGAAGAAATTTCTATCATCACCTAAACTAGAATTGGCCTGCCATTTCAGTCGAACTTTCACTGCAACTCTGAAAGTTTTGCCATATTTTTTCCAAGGACAATTGTCTCAAAATGCAAATGAAAAAAATTAAAAGATCATCCTTGTAAATGCAGTTTTAGGTAAATAATAAGGCGGAAGGTCAGCCGTTTGATTCCTAAGTACTGCAGGATGGAATGAGCTCCCATCTTTGTCCCAGCTTCTGCCAACCTAGCAGTTTGAAGGCAAGACATTACAAGTAGATAAATAGGGACCACTTTGGTGGGAAGGTAACAGCATTCCATGCACTCCGGTGTCTAGTCATGCCTGCCACATGACTACGGAAAGGTCTGCAGAAGCAGACAGCCATGGCTCTTCGGCTTTGAAACAGAGATGAGCACTATACCCTAGAGTTGGATACGCCTGGCTTTCGAGAAAGGGAAACCTTTATCTTTACTTTACTTCAAATTGGAAGCCACAATCTATTCTTCTTATACCCCTTGCAAATTATGTTACACTGGAATAACAAACTGCTGGGTTGTATGTGCTATGGTGAGAAAGACGTGTTGTTACTTTAAGATATTTAAGAATTTTCTAGGAAGCAGTGGAGACTGCTTTCACTATTCTATGCAAATTAAGATTTATTTCAAAAATGTTTTGTGTGTGTGTGTGTGTGTGTGTGGTACTTTCCCAGGACAAACCTATTTGAATCCAATTTAAACATAAGTCTTCTGGGAAAGTGCATACAATTGGCAAGTTAGAAACAGTGTTTATACATTTCAAAAAGGATTAGTCAAGTTTTTTGCCATTTTTAAGTTAGATTCCCCCCAAAAATGAAAATATATATACTGTATATATAAAATGTGCTTATACTGTACTCATTAAGATAAACTATGCAAACAGCAAACTAAATCTGGGAGGTGGGTAGGTCGGTTTCTCCTTTCACATGTACATTAATATTTTTGCATATACAATCTATGAAGTCTTGAAATCATATTTTATTAGAGAAAAACAGTATACAAGTTCAATCCTCTTTCCCCATTCTGCAGTGTATGCATCTCAATTTCCATTAAGGCCCTTCTATTCCTAGCTCGTTTTGGTCATCTACAGAGCCCTCCTCCCAATCATCCTTGGAATAATGGCTACTTAAAAGTTCATGTTACTTAACAAAAGTTGTACCTCAATATATGTTTTACTACTTCATTGTCCATTGCCATTAAAATGTAAGAAGAAAATTCTTCCTCCAAATAAAGTAAGAAAGCCACCAAAACATAATTCTTAATTCTCAGTCATAGCAAAAGCAATTACATATATATACCACTCCATAATGCTTAGTGCACTCTCTGGGCAGTTCACAAGTTAATTAGCAATTTGGCCTCAACATGCTGGGTACTCATTTTACTGACATCAAAAGAATGGAATGCTGAGTCAACCTTGATACTGTCAAGATCAAACTTACAATGTTTTGGCTGCAGTACACCAGTTTACTGTGCCACCAGGTTCTCAATATCATAAATGTTATAAGCATAAAGACATACTAAAAATTCCAAAAAGCGATTTCCAGGTTGACCCTATGAATCACACATTGTGTCAGCACAATTACACAAGAATGGAATATTATACAATTCAGTACTGACTACAGAATCACATGCATCTGAATTTCAAGCACTTTCTCTTGATTGCAGAGAACAGCCATATGTGATCTAATGATCTAGCCAAAAAAACACAGAAACTTAGAAAAAAGTATGAATTTTTTTGATGTGGTAGTCGTGGTAGTCTGCGCAAACATATGAAAGTAAACAAAACAAAAAGAGAAAAAATGTTGTGGCACCTTAAAGACTAATTACTGTTTTTAATGGATTTCATGGATCAAGTCTCATTAGAGAGAAGGGAAGACTCAATGCATTTCCCTTGACCATAAAAGTTGATACACAAGATCCTACTACCGGGATTTTTCTTGCGCAGTGGTGGGATTCAAATTTTTTTTACTATCTACTCAGTGAGCATAGTATGGTGGGTGTGGCCAAGGGGAAAGCCCTGCGGTGCACCCAAATTAGGGCTACTGTACTTTATTTCAAAACTTGGATGGGCAGGGTCAGGCAGAATTTTTGCTACTGGTTCTGGCGAACTGGTGCGAGGTGCGCACCTGCTAAATCCCACCACTGACCTTGGGGAAGCCAACATGTAATGAAACAAATAAACAAATCCACATCTTTAATGACATGCAGACCAGCTTTGAAAACTTTTGCAACAATCAGGCAGAGAGAAGTAAAAATAAAAAGGGGGATGAAGGAAATGCCTCTGGGAGCATGGAGTAAACCTTTCTAGGAATAAAATCCAAGCTGAAGTCAGATTTTAGAGAAATAGGGGGAGAATTTCTTGATTATGTTTAAGTCAAGGGCAGGAGTCCTCAACCTTTTAAAGCCAGGGGCCAGGTCACGCTCCCTCAAGACAGCTTCAGGGGAATGGATGGCCGTTTCGCTCTTCCTTCACTACATGGCACTTTTTGGTGGGGGCTACATTTATTTATTTATTTATTTATTTATTTATTTATTTATTTATTTATTTATTAGTTCAAATTTATATTGCCGCCCACTCGCCGTGGTGCCGTGGGCAGCATCCGGCCCATGGGCTGCAGTTTGAGAATCCCTGGTCAAGGGGAAAAGAATAACACCAGGGCAAGAATGTACAGTACTGTACAAGTAAAACCTCAGATAACACTAAAACCTGGTTCCACAAGTCTTGGTGTTATACGATTTTTAGTGCATGTTAAAATCCTATGGGATCCATAGATACATTGTAACCACACAGGCTTTAGCGGTTGTTATCCGATGCATCCCATAGGATCTTAATGTTATCCGATGCAATTCTTCCCCCCAGATTGCTTAATGCTATGCGATTTTAGTGTTATTCGATACTAATGTTATCTGCGGTATTACTGTATATCGTTCTGTAAAGGGGATAATTAGAAGTCAAACAAGTTTGGAAAATGTATAAAAATGTACTGTCCAGTTAACTGCACATATTAGTATAAAATATTAAGATTGTATGTTTTTGTTTTGTTATTTTTATTTTTTGTATGATAGATAGATGATAGATAGGATTAAACCTCAAGCTAAGCCATCCACGTTCTTCCCTTCCGGAGGTTAACGAGTGGCAGGTTGTGAGTGTCTTTCCTGCTCTTGTGCAGAAAGCAATGGCAGGAGCAAAGGAAGGCTGGAATTGGAAAAGGAACGAAGATGGGAACGATGGAAAATTGTGTGTGTGTGGGGGAGAGTTGTAAAACCATTCCTTTTCCTTAGGAAGCCTACTAGGGCAAAAGGCCCGGCCTCCGGCCGGCTTTCCACGTCTCAGGGTCAGCAAAGCCTCCGCTGCGCACCTGCGGAGGCACCTGCTCAAACCGCCCGCCCTAGCCACCATCCTCCTGCCTCGCCCAGCCCTGACGCAAGCGGCTCCCGGCTTGCCTGCCCGAGGCCCAAAGGGACGGCAGGAGCGGGAAAGAGACCCCGAGGGACCCCCAAGAACGGAAGGCGGGCGAGAAAAAGGGGGGGAAGGAGGGCCCAAACCGGAGCGTGTCTGTTTGTGGGATGCTGGGATGTGGTCCCCAAAACGAAAGCGGAGAGACACGTCCAGAAGACTCGCCAAGCTTGTGTGTGTGTGTGTGTATGAGAGAGAGAGGACTCACAAAGCGGTGTGTGTGAAGACTCACAAAAACACAGTGTGTGTCTGCGTGTGTGTGAAGACACACAAAGTGAGGTGTATGCATATGCGTGTGAAGACTCGCAAAACGCTTTGTGTGTGTGTGTGTGTGTGTGTGTGTGTGTGAGAGAGAGAGAGGACTCACAAAGCGGTGTGTGTGAAGACTCACAAAACACAGTGTGTCTACGTGTGTGTGAAGACACACAAAGTGAGGTGTATGCATATGCGTGTGAAGACTCGCAAAACGCTCTTTGTGTGTGTGTGTGTGTATGAGAGAGAGGACTCACAAAGCGGTGTGTGTGAAGACTCACAAAACACGGGGTGTGTCTGTGTGTGTGTGTGAAGACACACAAAGTGAGGTGTATGCATATGCGTGTGAAGACTCGCAAAACGCTCTTTGTGTGTGTATGAGAGAGAGGACTCACAAAGCAGCGGTGTGTGTGAAGACTCACAAAACAGTGTGTGTCTGCGTGTGTGTGAAGACACACAAAGTGAGGTGTATGCATATGCGCGTGAAGACTTGCAAAACGCTCTTTGTGTGTGTGTGTGTGAAGTGCGTGGTGTGTGTGTCGAGGCGCTGCTGAGATGTGGCCCCACAAACGGAAAGCGGAGGGAGCCTACGGAGAGGAGACTCACAAAGCACCGTGTGTGTGTGTGTGTGTGTGTGTGTGAGTGTGCATGTTGTGTCGCTGCTGGGCTGTGGCCCCAGAAACGGAAGGAGACGGCCAGGAGACTCACCGTGAAGGGATGCCCGCCGACGTTCCCCACGGAGAAGCAATTGTCCCCCGGGTTGACGGCCCCCGTCAGCACCTGGTGCAGGTTCATAGCGGGCCCCGCCTAACAACCCACCCTCCACTCCTCCGGAACGGTCAGCCGGGGCCGCCCAACCCACGCAGCGGCGGAGGCACCCGGAGCCACTCGGCCGCGGCTTAGCCCCGCAGGAGGAGGTGGTGCTGGTCCTGAGGGTGACGGTTGCACATACCGCGGGGAGGGGCTTCCTCCCAAGCTCCGCCCACTTCAATGGGCGGGGAAACGTCTCCTCCCGACGTCTGCCTCCCCCCCCCCTTTCCCAGCCACAGCCGCTTTCTAACGACCCTTCGTTTCTCCCGAGCGGACCGGTCGCTCCAGGAACCAAACTATCGCGAGAGCCATAAAGTAATGACGTAGGCGTGTTCCGCCAGCGACCTCCCTTTCCGCCAGTCCTTCCCCAGGAAATGCGCGCATGCGGGAAGAAACTTTGGATGGGAAACGTAGGTTTGACGCGTGCCCTGTTGCAGACCCGAAAAGCCCTGCGGCCTGGAGGGGCGCTTGGGCTTCTGGGAATTGAAGTTCTAAAACACCTGGAGGGCTAGCCTGTTAGGGTTTCTCGACCTTGGGCCTCCAGGTGTCTGTGGACTTCAATTCCCAGAAGCCCAAGCTCCCCGCCTAGCCGATACGGTGCGGGAGGAGGAGGAGGCACCATAGAGCTATAGCTGTCAGTGCGAGGCGTAAGGATAATTTCTGTGCGCAGACGCATTGCTCTTTTTGCATCCCGAGAAGAAACATCAGTGGTGCCCAAACTAAGGCCCGGGGGCCGGATGCAGCCCCAGACACCAATTCACCCTGCCCTCGAAGCCCTCATCGCTCCTGGAAGCGGAAGTAAAAACGTGCCCATACGGGCGTGTTTTACTTCTGCTGCCAGGAGTAACGAGGGCTTTGCGGGCCCGGTGAATAGGTGTCGGGGGCCGCATCCGGCCCCCGGGCCTTAGTGACTGGCTCCCTGAACCACATGATTGGCCCACGGCCCAAAAAGTTTGGGCACCCCTGGCTTAAAGGGAAAGCGGCATGGATGGATGGCGTACGATGGCGTATCACAAAAGGCTTAACATTTTTAGGGCATATCGCAATAAATAAAAACAGAAAAAGGCAAAAAAAAAATCGTTGTGGCACCTTAAAGACTAATTGCTGTATTTTAATGTTAGCTTTCGTGGATTAAGTCTATTTCATGACATAAGAATGCAGAATGGTTAGCATAACGCAGGCGTTCTCAACCTTTTTAAGGCGGGGGCCGGGTCACGCTCCCTCAGACAGCTTCGGGGGCCGGACAGCCATTTTGCTCTTCTTTCACCACATGGCACTTCCTGGCGTGGTGGAGGCGATGGGGGCTCCACATGAAATAGCATCGTGGGCCACGTTTGGCCCACAGGCTGCAGGTTGTTGAGAGTCCCTGGCATAATAGATACCAGTCGGTTTACTAACAAGTGGGGTTTTTTTTACAACTGGTAATAACAGAAGATCCCTGCTTGATATTCAAATTTGCTGCGAAGTTTTGCTCTTTTGAGTTGCAAACTGTTATTAAGGTAAAGGTTTCCCTTGCTTGAAAGCCATTCATATTTGACTCTAAGGTTCAGTGCTTATCTCTATTTACAGCCAAAGAGTCAGTGCTGTCTGCGTCTGCAAACGTTTCAGTGGTCATGTGGCAGGCATGACTAGAAATAGTGCACAATGCTGTTACCTTTTCCACTGAAGTGATATCTATTTATATCTATATCTTGCTTTAAAACCCCTAAGTTGGCAGGAGCTGGGACATACAGGAGTTCACTCTGTCCTGCAGCACGCAGGCCTTGAACTGCTGATCTGCTGGCCTTCCAGTTGTCAAGTTCAGCATCTTGACCACTAAGCCACCATGGTCCCTAAATGGTTAGTAGATGGATGCAAAACAAACATTGTGGTATTACAAATCTGCTATTGAGTTAAATTGAGGATTAAGTCCCAATTGTGTCCGCTCCCCTTTACTTTGTGTGTATTGGTGTATTTTTTCTTAGTGTCAGAAAACTACACAATTTAACTTATGAATGTACATAAAATATAGCTAAAACTCAAAAAAAAAATTAGAATGTTAAAATAACTAATTTTTACAATCAGAAGTGGGTTACTTCAATATCCTTGTCTCAACCATTTACAACAGACATTCTCAACCTTCATCACATGGGTCAGACCCGGCCCCTAAAGCCATTTCATCAGGCCCATAAGGCCCTCACCAAACCCGGAAGTAGAAAAAACTACACTGTGCATGTGCAGAATGCCACTAAATGTGTTCTGCCCATGCACCGTGCATGTTTTACTTCTATTTATGGGTGGGCGGAACTACGTGACAGGTCCAATCAGCTGCCCAGGAGGTGTGGTCAGGCCCGTGACCCAAAAGCGTTGAGAAAGCCTGATTTACAAGATCTTTTGTACATATGGTGGAACATATATTGTGTGCACATAAATGCTTAATTAATTTACTTTTTCTACATTGACATAAAAATTGTCATCTAGCCTAGTAGCCCTGTTTTCCTTGTTTATTCTTTCACCTTCTTACTATACTGTACTTTGAAGTCTATTAAGCAGCTTTTACAGAGTGAGTTAGAGTTACGCAAGTAGTGAAACTGTCATATCTTAAGGCTGTCTTTGTCTCATTAGGCAATTGGAATGTGTTGTGCTTACCTTTCTATGTGATGGTAAAACCAGTATTGAGCACTTTTTTTAGTGGAAAAGCCCCAAATATATTTAATAAATAATAAACTTCCCATATTTCAATTTCTGTGGTAATGATTTTTTCTTCTTAATGTAGTTGCAGTAAGTGGATTGTTGGCTTTGCAGAATCATGAGTCATTCTTTTTCTTCATTTCTGTCCCGAAATTTGGTTCTGCTCCCTCCCCCGCCACACACACACACACATTTGCAATCCAACTACTGTACCTTTGATTATAAGCACATTATGTCTTGTTTGGCATGTGATCAATTTCCTCCAGGATCGTGCATAAAAACATCTTCCACATTTTTAGTTGAAGTATAGATTTGAATGATGGTTATGTTGATAAGTCTTATTCAGTGTCTGACTGATAGTATTTGGTCAGATGATGCATTAAACTAACCCTCTAACCAGTGGTGGGATGTCAAAAATTTTACTACCCCACCGTGATGTCATCACAGTGTGGGCGGAGCTAACATCATGACATCATGTTGTGGGAAGGGCCAAAGAAAAATAAAATAAATAATAAAATAATAATAAGCACATGCACACACACACACACACCTCCACCCACCCACCCACAACACAAACCTGTAAATAAATTAAATAAATTTAAAAATACAATAAAAATTACATTAAAATACACCCAAACACCCATCCCAAACATAAGCATGAGTGCCTGGGCACCACCATGTTGCAAGATGGATATGGTCATCGTACCAGTTCTCTGGGATAATATGTCTTAATGTAAATGTAAAACAGCTGCACCTCCTTAAGAGTTCTCCAATTGGAACAGAAATTGGAACAGCACAGGTGTAGCTTATTGATGAGGTAACTCCAAGACTTTGCTTAAAAACCCCAAGCCAGGCCACCAGTCCTTTTTAGGAAATGTGGTAGTACTTCAATATAGGTAAAGGTATTAAATACACATTAAAATACACACAGACACACCACATCCAAAGGTGAGTCACTTACCCTGGGCAGCAGGCTATAGGGAGCTTCAGGCTAGCACCTTCTCTTCCTCCTCCCCGCTTGGGAAGACAACAAGGAGGCCGTGCGTACGCGCCAAGCACTGTAGGTGTGCATGCACACCAAGTGCTTGGCGCGCTTGTGCATTGGGGAAACCAGTGAAAAGGTAAGCCCTGAAGGTGGTTCCCCCCAAAAGCTGCTACTGGTTCACTGGGAAAAGTTACTACCGTTTCTGGTGAACTGGTGCGAACCTGTTACATCCCATCACTGCCTTTAACTACCATTGCTACCTCTTGGCTCAGTATTAGAGCTACTCCATTTCTTTTGAATTGGTCAGTTCCAGAGTACAACACTGCAGCTGGCTCAATTCTTCTTTTATGTACAGATTGTTTTTTAAAGTAACGATCTAGTGTGAGAAAGATTAGTTGCCAAAACAAAGTTGCCATTCCCCTGGGTATGCGCGATTGTGGTTCATAAATTTATCCACAATAGCTGCCTGGCTGAAAATATCCCAGTCCACTTTAGTTAACCGAATCAAAGCACTGTAGTGTTTATATATTTCTTTTTTTGCTGTACGGTTTCCACTTTCCTTGATCCATTTCCCCTATATTCCTTATTACGATTGTATGTGTTATGGACATCAGCTACTAGATCCAAGAAATTGGCTTCATTTTGGCAGTCCAGGGTTTGATCAAGACATGAAAGAAAAAGCCACTCGATGCCCTTTTGGCTTTAATTTGTAGTTTCATCAGTAGTGACAGTGCCATTTGTACTGTACTTGTTCTTTGCTCTTCTCCATTAGCTGATTGGACCTGGGGATCTCATCTTCCAGGGCTATCTTTGGCTGTCTCATCATAGGTAATTAAAATTCAGCAGTGGTTTACCACTGCACCTTCTGTGCAAAAGTTATCTCAAGTGTTACCACCATTGCCACTGGTGGCACCGCTATTGCCTAGTAGCTGCTGCTCCATCACCATTGGAGCTATCTATTATTGTCTGCAGATGTGGCCTTTACCATGAGGAAGATGAATGCATCTTAGTCTGGTGTCTCAACTGTGCCCTTTCAAACTTGGATGACCCTGCTTGAAGTCCAGGTTCTTAACAGAGTCTGACATCCTGATGGCATAGCTCTCAGCTGCATTGACACATACAAATCCTTTTTCCACATTAAGGTGTGCATTCAGGAAGGGTAACTTTTAATGTAAAGAGTTAAAATTCAGAAAATGATTTTTTTTTTTTTGCACAAGCACTAATGTAAGTTGAATGAAATGGCAAACAATATATATATGGTTTTTTTTCTATTTTATGTCCTTGAAAATACACTAGTTACCTGTTTTATTTTTGTTTAATGAAATCAAGCTTGAACAACAGAGCCAGTTGAATAGATTAGTTCTGACAGAAAAGAGCCTGAAGTGTACATGTACGTCCGTGTTATTACTAAAAAGGAACTATGAAGTCAAATAAACATGCAAAAACAAAGTACATCCAAATCTTTTAATATATTTTTAAAGGTCAGAAGAAAGTTCCTTTTCAGTTCAAGATAAATCAGTTTTGAGGGTTTTTTCCATGTGAAAACAATAAATGTATTTCTAAGGTCATTCCCAAACATATGTATTTAGCAGTTGGTTATTAAAAAAATACTAATAATATTCTCCTTACTAGATAAAGATGTATATTTATGGTTCATATTTAAACATTAGTACTGTATAGTGAATTAGTGTTTTAAATTCCACTGCTTTTATTTATGCTTTCTCTAAACTTAATTTAACCATCTAACAGTGAGACCCACAACGGTTTTATTCTGCCAAAGATCAGACATCATCAAGCTACACTGACTTTGGTTACCCAAACCTTAATCGAAGATTGTATATTATGGACAGTGGAAAGACTGGCTGATGGCTCTCTGTTTTCCACCAACCCAAGAGCCTGTATGCTAATATGGAATGGATATGGTTTTGAATTTATAGTGGGAGACTTATGTTGTTTAAGATGGAGGAACAACATTTCTAAATGTCTACTTCTCAGTGAACTCACTGGACATCTGTACAAGATATCTGATAATTATTTCATCAGAATAATCCCATTTATTTTTCTGTAGCATCATTGTCCATCCCATCCAAGAACAAGAGCAAGCCATAAGCCAGGTCCCATCATTTCCAAGCTGGAGACCAGGTCACACTCTCTCAGTCAGCTTTGAAAGCCAGACAGCCATTTTGCACTGCCTGCACGATGGGGGTGAACATTTTGTCCCAACAGCTTCAAACGGACAGCCATTTTGCTTTTTTATTGCCCTTGGAGGGGTGGGGGCCACATGAAATGACACCATGGGCCAGATTTGGCCTGCAGGCCTTAGGGTGGGAACCCCCTGCTTGAAGCTCAAAATAGCCCACCCACCCCAACTTAGGTTGCTTAATTTTAATTCTTCATCTGATGACGAGGCAATAATTTTGAGAGACTGAACATTGTTCTGTGCCTCTGCACACATTTTGTGCCTCTTTGTTGAGCTGTAAAGGTATCACCTGGGTTGGGAATTTAAAATCGGTTTTGTGTCATCACAACGGTCACTGCATTAGTCACTGCTCTAAATGATTTTTGATAAATGGCAAATGAGTAAGATAAAGTCAAGAACTTTAAATACTGTAGCACGGAACTTGAATGAGAAAGATTAACTGCCATATAGTATTTAAAGTGCTACAGTGTTTTTATTTTGTTTTCTGATATGCCTGAACCACAGACTAGCATAGCTACTATTCAAAAAATAATAATTAAAAAATCAATTTTCCATAGTTGAACAAGGAGTCAAACCCAAGTCTCCTAAATTCAGTCTACCATTCTATCCATTACATGCAGTGGTGGGCTCAAAAAAAGTTTGCTACCACACTGTGGGTGTGGGATGGTGGGCATGGCCAGGGAAAAAGCCCTGCGTTGCACCCAAATTAGGACTACTTTATTTCAAAACTTGGATGAGCACGGCCAGCTGGAATTTCTGCTACTGGTTCTGGCAAACTGGTGCGAACCTGCTGATGCCCACTACTGACTACATGACAGGGGTTCTCCTATTCTAGATAGGAGGTAACGGGAAGATAAGAAATAGCCCGTTAAGTGATTTGTTTAAAGAGTGTTTACTAATGTCAGTCCATCCACCACACTTTCATGACCAGATGGGGATTTGAACTCGGGTCTTTTAAGTCATAGGCCAACACTTTGCAACCCCACGGACCACCACATGACAGGGCCCCTTGTCATCTGCCATCATCTGTAGCCCACCCAGATCTATGCCCACACATCAACAACACCATCTACCCATCTCATCCTCTGCCTCCCCCTTCTTTTGCCTTAAATCTTTCTCAGCATCAGCGCCTTCTCCAGTGTGTCCTCTCTTCTCGTTTGGTGGCCAAAGCAGTCAAGCTTCAATATTTGTCCGTCCAAGTAACAGTTAGGGTTGATTTCCTTTAGGATTGACTGGTTTGATCTCTTTGCAGTCCAGGGGCCTCTCAAGAGTCTCCTCCAGCATCACAGTTCAAAGGCATTTATTCTTCTGCACTCATTCTTCCTTATGGTCCAGCTCTCACAGCCATACATTACTACTGGGAATACCATTGCTTTAACTATGTGGACTTTTGTTTTCTGGGTGATATCTCTACTTTTCATTATGCTGCCCAGAGTTGCCATGGCTTGCCTCCCAAGAAGTAAGTGTCTTTTTATTTCATGGCTGCAGTCACCATCTGCAGTGATCTTAGATCCCAAGAAGATAAAGTCTGTCACTGCTTCCATTTCTTCCACTTCTATTTGCCAGGGAGTGATGGGGCTGGATGCCATGATCTTGGAGGGATTTGAGTTTCAGGCCAGCTTTTGCACTCTCCTCTTTCACTTTCATCAAGAAGTTCTTTAGGTCTTCTTCACTTTCTACAAAAAGATAGGAAGTTCTAATGCTTCATATGAGAGTCTTATGTTGAGCATGAGTGTTGTATACTTCTCTCCAGCTGTTTTGCAGCCTCCAGACTAGGGTTACCAAATTTGCCTGGCTACCTGAGTTTTACACAGATGCTGTTAGGTGCCTGTTTACGCTGACTAGAAGGTGGGAGGTCAGCAATTTGATACCCAAATACTGCAGGACGGAATGAGCTCCCGTCTTTGTCTCAGCTCCTGCCAACCTAGCAGTTTGAAAGCAAGAAATTGCAAGTAGATAAATAGGGACCACTTCGGTGGGAAGGTAAACTGCATCCTGTGTCTAGTCATGCCAGCCACATGACCATGGGAAAGTCTGCAGAAGCAGACAGCACTGGCTCTTCGGCTATGAAAGAGAGATGAGCACTGAACCCTAGAGTTGGATATGACTGGCTTTCAATCAAGGGTGACCTTATACCATTATTTGGCTTTGATTTCAAGCTTGCTCACTCTCTTCTGTGTATGTGTTTAAGCAAGTCTCAAGTCATTACAGAAATCATTTTAGGAATAAACATGGAGCTTAGTTTTGCCTTCATTGTCATAGAAGCAAAGATACTTCTGTAGTTTGTCTTTAAATAAAATCTCCTTTCTGATTATCATACAGCTATATGTTTGTAAACATGAGTTTGACTACTGATACTTTCAGGAAGAAGCCAAACAGTTCAATGGAAATGCAGTTTAGTTTTACCTTCATTGTCACTGAAGCAAAGATACTTCTGTGGTTTGTTTTGAACACATTACTTGGGTAGTCATAGTTAGAACTATGAAATCACATGTACTGAGAGTTGCCAACCTGGTGTAGTTAAAAGGAGTTTAGACAAATCAGGAAGATTAAGACTACCAATGGTTATGAGATACAAAGGGCTACTCTTCACATTGGCAGACTCTTGAGAGTATGAGTCGGAAAGTGCTATTGCATTCATGTTCTGCTTCAAATCTTCCCAAAGGTAATTGGTCTTGACAGTGTAGGACCAAAATGCTGGATTAGATAGGTTTTATGTTCTGATCTGTCAGGATTCTTGCATTTTTAAGATTATGTACACGAACGAATTCTATAAAGGATTTGTTAATCCTGAAATTAAAAAGACTGTATAATTACATCTTAGATGGTGGTAAAACTCCAGAAACTTGGTCTCATTCGATTATTGTATTGCTCTGTAAGCCTAACAAAAAGGAAGAGAGAATAGAATCGTGCAGGCCAATTGCTCTCCTTAACCAATATGTCAATATTTTTGCATCAGTGATGGCTAATAGAATGAACAAATTTATACATGTGTACAGTACAGTAAAACCTCAGATAACACTAAAACCTGGTTCCACAAGTCTTGGTGTTATACGATTTTTAGTGTTATCCGATGCATGTTAAAATCCTATGGGATCCATAGAGATACATTGTAACCACACAGGCTTTAGCGGTTGTTATCTGATGCATCCCATAGGATCTTAATGTTATCCGATGCAATTCTTCCCCCCAGATTGCTTAATGTTATGCGATTTTAGTGTTATTCGATACTAATGTTATCTGAGGTATTACTGTATTTGCATGAGGATCAGGCTGATTTCGTGAAAGGCAGGCATATAGAAGATTTAATAACTAGGAATGTACTATTAGCCATTTTTTCTTTTTTAAAAAATCTCCTTTTCTGATTAGGGGCCATTCAAATACCACGTGACCTAAAATAAGCCACTTTTTGACCCCCCTTGCCCTCTGTGACTTTCCTTGACTTTTGGTCAACCAATCATGTGGTTTCTCCGTTTTCCCTGATTTGAAGAGAAACGGCAGAAGCCCAAGAAAGAAAGGCTTCCCTTGCAAAGCCTTTTCATGCAAGCAAGGAAGGAAGAGGGAAAATATTTGCAATCAGGATTTCAATGGGAAAGGCCTCCTCTGTCCCCCTCTCTGTCCCTCCTCCGATGTCTTCTTTCAGGCTTATTTTTGCTTTGGGAAAACAAGCACTTTTTAGCCCACCCTTCCTTTCTAAGTGGTCTTTGGTTGGGAGGGTTTTTTTCCTTTTTCCCACTCAGAGTGAACAGAAGGACCATGACTTCTTCATTCCTAGAAGGAAGGGAGGGAGGAAGGGAGGAGAAGACTACTTCTTCTTCCTCCTCCTTCTCTCCTGGCGTTACTTTCTCCCTCCCCAGCCCTGTGTTACTCTTCCCTGAGAAGAACTAGTAAGCAGCCTTTGAAGTCCCCCCACCCCCAATTTATTTTTTTGTTAATGTGTTTATCTTTATAGATCCTGCCTCTATCTTGGGTATTTCTTACGTTGGGAACTTTTCAATAATTTTGGAGTCATGTGACTTCATGCCGAACACCCTCCCCCTGACTTTCTGTGACTTTTGGCTGACCCCCTCCCCCCTAAAATGGTCACATGGTATTTGAATGACCCCTTATCGTACAGTTATATGTTTGTAAACATGAGTTTGACTATTGATACTTTCAGGAAGAAGCCAAACAGTTCAATGAAAATGTAGAATGGAAGCATTTTTATGTCAGCATCTTTACATTGTCTCAACACACTGTACAATAACAGTTATTTGCCAAATTTATGTTAGGAAATGTGCAGAAAATCCTCAAGTAAAGCTTAACATATGCTGAGAAAATAAGTAAAACATGGATACAATTAACCATGAGTAATTGTGCTTAGTGGGTACAAAATGATGGTCAACTGGGGAGGAATGGCCAGGTGGGATGCAGTTGCTTTTGTCATGAACAGGAGCATCCCAGGACTGCAACATTTTGTTGCAAATCTCACTTGTTGATTTTAGTTTCTGTTGTTCCGGATTAGTGTCATTTTGTGATTCTATTCCATTCTAGCTTCTGCAATGTTTGGGCAGTATTTGTACTAAAAACATGTACCTCCTTCATTGTGTTGATACAGTATACTTTGGTGCAAAATGTCCTTGCTTATGAAAAAAGAGCATGCCTTTTAGAGCAAAGGAGATGTTTATATGACAATATTAGCAGTACATAGGAAGTTGCCCTGTTCTGAGTCAAGCAAGTACTGTATGACTAACGTCACTAGCAGCGGTTCTCTGGAACTTCAGCCAGAATTTTTTCTAGGCCAGTTTGTTAGTTCAGGAATAGAACAGGGGGTCTTTTGAGTTCAAAACAGATGAATCTGCAGTTACTTGGGTATGTGATTTCACAATCATATAAACTAGTGAACCTCCAGGTTTTTGTTTCTATTTTAAATCGAAGAATGTGCAGCTACTTGCTGTGTTGCACTTCTTATAGTGACATCATTACCCCATGTGTTTTGCTGATGAATTACTGGAAAGAAAAGGAAGCAGTGTTTTAATAACCCAGTCTCAGCCAGTCCTGTGCAGTGAAATAATCCCTATGTTCAGTGATAAATGTGCATGGGAGTACTACTCATTTCCGTAAAAAGAGTCATTTCCAAGCCCAGTAGCAAGGCTGAAAGAGTATGATGAAAAGTGCATTTTCAGTAAGGGGGTCTACAAGATCATAGGAATAAGAATATACAGTAATGCCTCATATAACATTAGTATCGAATAACACTAAAATCGCATAACATTAAGCAATCTGGGGGGAAGAATTGCATCGGATAACATTAAGATCCTATGGGATGCATCAGATAACAACCGCTAAAGCCTGTGTGGTTACAATGTATCTCTATGGCTCCCATAGGATTTTAACATGCATCGGATAACACTAAAAATCATATAACATCAAGACTTGTGGAACCAGGTTTTAGTGTTATATGAGGTTTGACTGTACCTGAATTCTTATGACTAGGTTAAGATAAGGATTAGATAGAAATTAAATCTGTACTAGGAAATACCCGAGTATTAGTACAAATACTGGAATACACCAATTCAACCTGAGGAGCAGAATTGGGCTGTACTCCTGGGATCTTGAGTAATTTTAACTCTTAATATGAAGCATACACCTTTGTGGATATATCAAAAGTGAGGAGAAGAGGGAGGCCAGTGCCAATTAATGGTATCTCTGCTGCGGCTGTGCTATCTAAGTCTCCCTCCAGGATTTACATGCATGAAGGACATTTTTGTAGAGGGGATATCTGAGTGCATAGGCTTCCATGCTATCTAGAATCCTACATGACAGAGTGGACAATAAAGCTCAAATCCTGTGTACACAAGAGTAAATAGCATCAAATTTTTCTAATGAAATGGTGCTCTACTACATGAACAAACAAAACCCAAGTATTTATGAACATGTTATTTTTAAACAGACTTATCTTCTAGAATATCCCCCAGGACTTCACAGCCCCCAACTCTGATAGTAGGGACCCAGTCCTGTTATTTCTACTGTGTCTAATGGGAATTATTCCAATTCAAGTGTGCATGTGATAGAAGAGTTGCTTATAGCTTGGTTACTAAGGAAGTAAAATAAAAAAAGGAGTCTTGTGATGTCTTTCTTGGTGTAATCTAACTCAGAGGATTGTTGCGAACAGACCTGAATAAAAAAAACAGACCATGAAGCAATTGGGAGGAAAAGCAGGAAATACATTTAAAAATGAACATTGCAGTGCAATGCTTGAGCAGAATCTGAATTGGCCAATACCTTTATTGGACCATGAAATACTAGCTTCCAAGATCAGATACTGAAAACACAAGATGTCAAAATCCCTAATGGAGCTTTGTTAATTTGATTTATGTAACAGACACTTAAAACTAAGAGGGCTGCCCTTTAAAAATGGAATCTGTAGACTTCAATAATCTGCTCAAGATATATCAGGTTTCTCCTTCTTTTAGTGCTGTATCTGTTCCAAATATTGGCTGTCATCATGGTAAAAGTCTTCCTGTTCTTAACTCCTTGGAACAATACTTTAGTGAACATTTCATACTAGACTTTCAGGATCTTCAGTCTACATCTAGGGTCTCTCTTCCCAAGGATCTTCCCTTGCATAACGAGTTGGAGTATTCTATACTTTGTGTTATTCCTCATATGCCCAAGGTATTGGATCTTTCTTTAATGGTCTTAAACAATGCTTAGTCTTTATCCACCCAGCATGATACTTCCACATTAGTCACATGGTCAACCCATGATAACCTTAGCAGCTGTCTATAGAAATAAATTTCAAAAGCTTCAATTTTCTTTTCAGATGCTTTATTCAATGTCCAAACTTCAACTCCATATGCCACCACTGGAAATACTGTACATAACATCTCACTGTTTGGATCTTCATAGCAAGAGTTAGATCTCTACTGCATAACAAATGTCGCATTTGTATGAAAGTGGATCTTACTTTTTATATTCTCATTTAAATCTCTACCTCATGATCCCAGTTTTCATTTAAAATACTCTCCAAGTAAACAATTTTAACCCTTCTTTTGATTTCTTCTGTTGCTGTCATTCTTAGTAAAGGAGATGGGCACCTTGCTCCATGCTGAAATCTGTATACAGTACAGCCAAAGAGCCAGAGCTGTCTGCATCTGCAGACATTCATGTGGTGATGTGGCAGGCATGACAGCGCACAGAACACGGTTACCTTTCCCACCAAAACGGTACCTATTTATCTACTTGCCATTTCTTGCTTTCAAACCACTAGGTTGGCAGAATGAAAGCTCACTCCATCCTGCAGCACCCAGGTCTTGAATTGCTGACCTGTCCAGTTGTCAAGTCCATCTTCTTAACCACTAAGCCACTGCACCATTCTCCTTACACACCTGTAAAATCAGTTACCTTTTACCACCATTTTCTAAAGGAACGTCTAAGGAAGTGGACTTTGATCCATTAAAACCTACTATAAAATAAAAGCTGCTAGTCTCGAGAGCGCCTCCACATTTCAGTCTTGTCTCCTTGCTTTTCTTTTTTCCAAACATGTTTCTGATCTGAAACTTCGGATGTTTCACGTGGTAATAGAAAATATGTGATTTTATCTTACATTAATTCCATGAGTGATGTATTTTTTTTTTACAAAATACTGTTATTTTATTTGTTCCATTTAATGCTTTTATGTTTGTATATCAGTTTGTTGTTGTTCTTTTTTTACCTAATAAAAATAATTAAACAAACATGTTTCTGTGAGCAACAGGCTGCCAATAATTCAAGGTGGGTCTTCCACCCAGATGAGGCATTCATCCCTAAATAAAGGGTCCAAGAACGCAGGACTTGGAAGAAACCAATCCTGATTTGAGCTTCTTGAAAGAGGCGGAACAATTCAGACTTTGGCTCCGCCGGGTCTCGAGATCGTGGACTCAAAAAGAGCCCTCTCTTGACACCAAGAGCTCCGGGGGGGGGCAAGCTCTATTGGGGAAGAGCTAGTGCTTTCTGATTGGCTGAGGCTCCCGAGGGGCGGGAAAAAAAGGAACTCTCTACCACGTGACTGAGGGGCGTGCTTTTTTTTTTACTTTCTGGCCCTCCCGACCCGCTTGCGGCCCCCGTCGGGTCTTAGTGCCGCCTTTTCACAGCCTCTAAAAGCCGAAGCCATGGAAGGGGAAACGTTGCCAACGGGGGGGACCGGAGAAAGGAGAGCGGGAGGAGGGGAGGGGCACGAGCGGGAAAAGCCTCCGGCGGCCCCCTTGAATGCGAGTGGATCCGACTATGACGACGGAGGCTGCGAGGGCCTCTGGGAGCTGCCCGTGGAAATCAGCGCTCGGCGGCCCGGGTGCGGCCGGTGCGGGTGAGTGGGAAAGCCTAGGCTCAAGGGGGGGTGGGGGTCACGTGATGCGGAAGAAGGTGCGGGTCTCGCGCCCTCTGCTGGCTGAGAGGCTGCAGTGCAACTATCGCCTCCCCCCCATCAACTCAGAAGTGTCTTCTTTTTGCATTATAAATATATATGTATATATATTTATGTATATATATATAAATATATATTTATATATAAATATAAATCGAATAAACAACAACAACAATAACAATAACAATAACAATAACAATAACAATAATAATAATAATAATAATAATAATAATAATAATAATAATAATAATAATAATAATAATAATAATAATTCATTCATTCATTCATTTCGATTTATATGCCACCCTACTTGGTGAAAACCAACTCAGGGCGGCTCACAACATACAATAAAATACTGTACAATGTAACAGTTCAATAATACAATATCACAGTATAAAATATAATACAATAAAATAAATATAAACACAATATAATCAGAATACCATCCATAAACAGTACCCAGTACAGAATAGACAATAAACAATATAATCACAATATAATAATAATAATAATAATAATAATAATAATAATAATAATAATAATAATAATAATAATAATAATTTAAAAAAATTGTGTCAGAAGATTTTTCCTCTGTCGGATCTCTCTTTTTAAATACCCGTTACTGAGCCTGGATAAAATGATACTTTCGTTTCGATTGAATTTTATTTTATTTTTTTTTAAAAAAAGAGGAGTTACGTTTTGCACAAATCTGTCAGAGAATGAACAAATTTAACAACAGACAAAAAACGAAGCGGCACTTTAAAGACTAACTCCTTCGATGAAGATGACTAACTCATCTTCGATGAGGCTCTGTGTACCCCTACGTAGTCTACTATAGCTACCCCTATGAAAACTAGTAAAGGTAAAGGTTTCCCTTGCTCGAAAGCCAGTCGTATCCGACTCTAGGGGTCAGTGCTCATCTCTGTTTCTAAGCCAGAGAGCCAGCGCTGTCTGCTTCTGCCAAACGTTTCCATGGTCATGTGGCAGGCATGACTAGACACCGGAGTGCATGGAACGCTGTTACCTTCCCACCGAAGTGGTCCCTATTTATCTACTTGCAATTTCTTGCTTTCGAACTGCTAGGTTGGCAGGAGTAACTACCTTGCCAAAATACTAGAGATTATTTTTAGTGCTTGGTTTGGCCTGCAGATGTTTCCTGGGGCAGAAACTAGACCAGCATCCACTGGGAGGTTTGGTTCCCACAGTGTGACAAAAGTCCCATGCCTCTGTGCTGCTATACAGAACAAGAACATCCCACCTGCAAGATAAAGAACAATCAGGGTGGGGCAACATTTGCTGTTTGCTTCTCTGCCTGTAAGAATAATCACTACGTGATGTCAAGTTAATTCCGACTTCTAACAGCTATTTTAAGTATATTTTACGTCAGGGATTCTCAACCTGCGGCCTGTGGGCTGGATATGGCCTGCAGCACCATTTCATGTGCCCCGGCCCCACTGCCTCCACCATACCAGGAAGTGCCATGTGGTGGAGGAAGGGCAAAATGGCCACCCGGCCCCTGAAGCTGTCTGAGGGAGCGTGACCTGGCTCCTGGTTTAAAAGGTTGAGAACACCTGTTCTAGGTACAGAGTAAGAAGAAATTTACCATTTTCTTATTCTAGGGGTCATTTTCCTGGGATACGCACTGGGGAATATAAATTCCCAACTCCACAGCCTGATACTTATCTCACTTTTTTTTAATTTGTGTCAAGCACTGCCATCTTTTAATAACATACAAAGCTAAAATTAACACTTCTAAAACCAAACTAGAATTAAAAAGGACTAGATGGCATCTGCCCAATATTAGGTCACATCAGCATTTCCTCTTGCCAACATAAGGTCCTCTGCATGTTGAGGGGCATTATGTGCATTGTATCATATGGGAGATATTTTGTTCTTCTCCGCAATCATATAGGCTATCATGTACAGGAAAACCCCATTTTCTCAGATTAGCCTTTGATCTTCCTACCCTGGCACACAGTTTGTTTAAAGCTTTCCACACAGGCCATGGTTGTTTGTGGCCAGGCAGTAGAGAATCTTGTGGTTCTGTCCAGTTATCTGGTAGCTCCTTGCTTGCCTTCCATAGTTAACCAATAATAGTTCTAAGACTGTCTGTGGGGACTGGTTGCTGGGGTGGGGGGAGCAGAAGTTTTGAAGAAACTATGCTTTGATTTCAGTCTCTGCTTCGGTGGTTGTTAATCAAATAGCATTTGATGATCAAATAGCAGGATTAACCAAGTAACCAAATAAGTAACCCTAGAAACATGAAAGGATAATTTTGAGAGTAAAAGTGGCCAACTTTATAGACCAGTGATGGAGAACCTATGGCACGCGTGCCAGAGGTGGCACTCAGAGCCCTTTCTGTGGGCACCCGTGCAGTCACCTCAGCACAGAGTTTGCCTCACCCTTCTGCCCAGCAGCCCAATGGGATCACTTCCTCCCTCCCCCAGCACAGTGTTTGCCCCTTCCCTCTGCCCAGCAGCCCAATGGGTGTGTTTACTTCCTCCTCTGTTGCTGTGTTGGCACTTTGCGATAAATAAGTGTTTTTTTGGGATGCAATTTGGACACTCGTGCTCTAAAAGGTTTGCCACCACTGTTATAGACCATCCACTCACTGAATTCCTGAATCAGAGCCTTTGTAGTGAGACTGAAAGAAAGACTAGGGAAAATATCTAAGAATGCTTGAGTTGAACTTTATTGCCATCTAGTGAATAATTATAAATATGACTACAGCTTGCATGCAATACTGGAACATTTTGCATCACAATTTTCCCTTCTCCTTTCAGTGCATCCATTTTGCTAAATTAATAGTAAAGGGTCACATCCAATTCAATGAGAGAATTAGTATTCCTAGAATGTGGTAGTGATGACTGAAAGTTTACTTTTTTGCCTCCATTTTGTCTTGGGATAGCCATTCAGCAGAGCTTTTATGAGAGAAGTAAGGGTTAGTAAAGTTACCCAGAATGGCTGATATGGGGCAAAAGTGGGCAAAGTATTACTACAGGGTCACATGTGGCCCCAAAGCTATGTTTACAGCCTTCTCTGGCCCTCTTTTCTGATTAAAGAATGTAAACTGCAGCTTCTGGAAGCCTTGAAGCTGCAAAGGTTCCTGAGGCTGAATATTTATTTATTTACTGCCCCTTTGGCCAAAGACACTTGGAGTGGTGAACATACTGGAATTGAAAACACATGAGAAAATACAATCATAAGTCAATAGTTAATAAAGTGATATACAGTACAGTACTGTAATCAGAACACACAAACAACCATTCCAGAGAGGCAAAATAAAGAAAGAAATAATAGCAAAATAATAATAATAAATCACCAAGTACAGTATGTTGTGTTTAGAAAGAGACGTTATCCGGTTTTTAGCGTTGTCTGATACATTGATCGAACAACGTTAAAAAAAGCCCTGACGTCAGGGACAAACTGCGCAGACACCCGCCTGCCTTTCTCCCAACCCTAGTTCAGTAGCAGCGATCCATCGCTGGTGTGTGTGTGGATTGGGTAGATATTCTACCCAATCCCGCCCCCGCCCCCCCGATTGTACCGGATAACGCTAAAAATATCGTTATCCGATGCAAGATTTTTCCAAAAATCTTGTATTGTTATCCGATTCTAGCGCTATCCGGTACAATCGTTATCCGGGGTATTACTGTATTATTAAATGTCCCTCTGTAGAGTTCTGCCTTCACTAGTTTTCAAAATACTTGGAGGGAGAAGGCCTGGCATTTTAAAGATGGAAGGGTATTTCATAATGATGGGACCAGCGCCAAGAAGTCCTCAATAACAGCCTTTTGAGCCTCCCTTGAAGTGGGAAACCAAAACTCTAATGCCTGAGATAGCTGGGTGGCCCAGGTCATATTTGCTTAGGAAAGTTGCTCACTCAGGTATTGAGATCCCAAACTGTGAAGGGCCATATATTTAGTACAAATAATTTAAATTTGCCACAGAAGCCTTCTTATTCTTCTTTATGTTCCGAATATTGGTGATCCTTGTGGCGATCAGCCATGAAGATTGTCCTGGGATCAATATAATGCAGTAGCCTTCCATTTGCCTTCCACATCACAGTGTTACACTTGGACCACTGATCCAGGTCCGCCAGTCACTTTCTGGTCCTGAGTCATTTTGGCATTCAAAGTTCTCATCAGCCCTAGGCTAGTATTGATGAAGCATCTGCCCTCCATTCAAGTGGGATTTAATCCCACTTTAGTCCTCTACAGGAAGCCAAAGCAGGCAGGCCAGGATCAGAAAGATATGATCAAACTTCTGACACTCTGACAATAACCTAGCCACCGCATTCTGCACCTGCTGTAGCTTCTATACCAGTGGTTCCCAGCGTGGGGCCCACACCTCACACAGGGATTTCAATTCCCAGAAGCCTAAGTCGGTACATTGGCTGATCTGTACTTTGGGGAATTGACTTAGGCTTCTGAGAATTGAAGTCCAAACACCAAAGGTTAAAAACACTGTTCTATACCATCTTCAAGGGTAGCCCCACATTGTAGTAATCAATTCTGAAGATTACCAAAGCATAACACAGAGTCATCATAGATCTCCCATCATGGAATGGGCACAGCTTGGCAGCTGCCATGACATGGAAAAAATCATGACAGATATCTTCTTCTCTGTTGAGAGAGCCAGGTACAGAACAATGCTCAGATACCTATCCTAATCTCTCCCAATGGCTTCATGTACATGTTTAAAAACATTGGGGAGATTATTGATGCCTGTGGGACCCCATACTGTTGGACAGAAGGAACAGAAAATATTTCACCAAGTTGCACCATCTAGATCATGGATTCTCAACCTGCAGTCCATGGGCCAGATGTAGCCCATGGCACCATTTCATGGCACCATTTCACGCCAGGAAGCCCCATGTGATGGAGGAAGGGCAAAATGGCCATCCGGCCCCCGAAGCAGTCTGAGAGAGCGTGACCCAGCGCCCAGTTTTAAAAGGTTGAGAACTCCTGATCTAGATGCAGTCCTCAAGGAAGGAGCAGAGCTGATACAAAGCTTATGCTGTTTATCTGTCCAGAAAGATAGATGGTATCAAAGGCCATTGAGAGATCAAGGAGGATTAGCAGATCACAATCCTCCATCAGCATCCCTGAAAGGTTTATCAAGCAGAGTAACCAGAGCTGTCTCAGAACCAGTCTATGGCCTGTACCCTGACTAAATTAGATTGAAATGATTAGTTTGGACAAAGCAAGTCATGGGTGGAGCCAACTCTTTAGCAAAATTTTTATACTTCCTTGTAGCAAAAGCAAGTACAGTTCTATACTGCCCCATAGTGCTTAGTGCACTTTCTGGTAGATTTACAGGTAATTAGCATTTTGCTTCCAACATGCTTGGTAGTCATTTTACCGACCTCGGAGGTTGAAAGACTGAATCAACCTTGATTCCCATCAGGATTAAACTCACAAAACTTGGTTGCAGTTCAATAGTTTAATCCCTGCACCACCTGGGCTCTTCAACATTTCTCTGTCAATGTTACTCTCTATTTATACCCACACTCTCCCTCTCTTTTTCTGTCACCCCATTTTCTTCTCCACCCTCTTCTCCATCCAAGGAAATTCAGTTTGCTTGAGATCTGAACTGGTTTTCTTTTGAGGGCTTTTGGAATTTTGCTGAGAGCTGCACGCAATTAGACCAAGATGAAATGTGACTCCAGGCTATCGATCTCCACCACTCTTCACCAGAGCTAGGCCACACTATGTGGTACCGTAGTTTGGCTGTGGAGCTTCTACAAACTGAAGGATTAATGGTAGCAATGGCACTGGATTTGAAGATAACGTGCATGGTTACCAAGATCTGAAGAGTATCACTGGATCCTTGTTTTGGAGAACATGGTGTCTGGAAAGGCCTTAGGGCAAGGGTGCCCAAACTTTTCGGCCCGGGGGCCGGATAACATTTTATCAGAGGCTCCGAGGGCCGAACTATCTCTCCATGGTACATATATCCACCCAGCCTTGCCGCCTCCTCCGCCGCCGCCACCACTAACGCCTTTGCCGCCGGCTCCTCTATCACCGACTCCTTCGCCGCCTTCGCGGTGTCCTTTAAAAATGTCCTTTTAAAAAAATATGACAGATCCTAGAAACTCACATCCAGCTTGGTCATTGTGGCATCCAAGGAGCTGTTGTTGTGTTCCAAAGCTTCAGGTAGGTGGGATTTTAATTAGCAATGAAAAGTCATTAGCCTTAGAAAAGATCCGCTTCCTGACATGATGTCAGGAAGCGGATCTTTTCTAAGGCTAATGACTTTTCATTGCAAATTAAAACCCCACATACCTGGAACTTTGGATTTTAATTAGCAATGAAAAGTCATTAGCCTTAGAAAAGATCCGCTTCCTGACATGTCAGGAAGCAGATCTTTTCTAAGGCTAATGACTTTTCATTGCCAATTAAAACCCCACCTACCTGAAACTTTGGATTTTAGTTAGCAATGAAAAGTCATTAGCCTTAGAAAAGATCCAGTAATACCCCGTATAACGTATCATATAGCGCTAAAACCGTATAACGTTACAAGATTTTCGGAAAAATCTTGTATCGAATAACACGATTTTAACGTTATCCGATACAGTCGTTCTTAGCAGCAGGGTGGGTGGAAAGCTGAACGGGGTTCTCCGTTCAGCTTCCCAGCCACCCTGCAGCTACGGAGGCAAGGGCGGGTGGCTAGGGAAGCCGACAGGGAGTCCCCGTCAGCTTTCCCAGCCACCCTGCAGCTGTAGATCGGGTCCTCTGATCTCTCTGGAGCAGGCAGGGGACACGATCCAAGCTGTTTCTGGGATTCCCCGACGTCCTGAGCCAGTGCAGCAAGCCAGAATGTCAGGGTTCGAATCCCGACATTCTGGCTTGCTGCACTGGTTGAGGACGTTGGGGATGCCCACAAACAGCTTGTATCGGGTCCCCACACCTCCCTGGACCCAGCCGGGGGGGGGGGGGGTCAGACACCCCAAAATTGGTAAAAAAAAACAGACTTTTTTTTTTACCAATTTTGGGGTTTCTGAACCAACCCCCCCCCCCGGCGGGTCCAGGGAGGTGGGCAGACACGATCCAAGCTGTTTCTGGGCTTCCCCGACGTCCTGAGCCAGTGCAGCAAGCCAGAATGTCAGAGTTCAAATCTCAACATTCTGGCTTGCTGCTCTGGCTCAGGACGTCGGGGAAGCCCAGAAACAGCTTGGATCGGGTCCCCACACCTCCCTGGACCCGGCGGGGGGCTCAGAAACCCCAAAATTGGTAAAAAAAACGGACGTTTTTTTACCAATTTTGGGGTCTCTGACCCCCCCGCCGGGTCCAGGGAGGTGTGGGGACCCGATCCAAGCTGTTTCAAAAGTTCTCCCACCTCCCTGGAGGCTGCAGCAAGGCAAAATGTCAGGATTCGAATCCCGACATTCTGGCTTGCTGCAGCATAAAAGAGGGTGGGGGAAGTTCAAAAGTAGCGCGCATCAGCTCTAGGGAGGTTGGGAGACACACACACACACACACACCTCTTTCTCTCCCCCCCCCACACCTCTTTCTCTCCCCCCCCACCTCTTTCTCCCTCTCCCAGAAGAAACTGCTTGTAATCCTGGACACACACACACACACATCTCTTTCTCTCTCTCTCTCTCTCTCTCTCTCTCTCTCTCTCTCACACACACACACACACACACACACACACACCTCTTTCTCCCTCTCCCAGAAGAAACCATTCTCCCCCCCCTCAGCCCTGAATAAGCGGAAGGCTAAGACAAAATGGTGGACGCTTACTTTTAGCTCCCGGATGGCCTCAGGCTCAGTCTCTCTCTCCACTCTTAACAGCCAAATCAGCTAGGCGGAGGGATTCAGCAATTCTAAATTAGATTCGGCAGAAGTCCTAGTACTAAGCAGCAGAAGGAAGGAACTAGGCACTGATTTGTGATCCCTCCGCAAAAAAAAAAAGTCCGCAAAAAAAATTTAAAAAAATAAAATAAAATAATAAGAGTTCCTATACCATGCCGGGGGCCGGATGAAATGCCCTGGCGGGCCGGATCCGGCCCGCGGGCCGTAGTCTGGGCATGCCTGCCTTAGGGTTAGGAATTTTGAAAAATTGTTTCTCGCACACACACACGCACACACACACAGGTTTTGAAACAATTTTTCAAAGCACATGTGTGTTTGTGTGTATCTCACACACACACACACACACACACACACACACATAAGGGAGTGTACACAGAATTGAGGGATGATGTTGAATCATCTCTTAAATAATTACATTTTATAAGGATACCTAGCATTATTATGTAGCATTTATCCTGGCCAGTTATATAGAGTTGTGAAGAAAGCACAGGGAGAAAAGTATATAATTCTACCTTGTCTGACACAAGATTGACAGAGGATACCCACCCTCTGTTGAAAAGCTGCTTCTGAAAAACACTGGTGGCTTGTAAACATATCATTAGGGACATAATTAGAAGGGACTAAAATATTCTTCATCACACACAAAGCTTATCCCCACCATCTTGTACATTAGCTAGTAGTGCATTCTCTCTAAGGTGGCCTTTCGTGTGTGAGAGAATTATGTCTCTGTCTTTTTTTCTCTGTCACTTTGACTGACAGATCTCAAAAGGTAAATTTAATGAATTTTTTGATGATGATGGTTATGACTAATATGAAGAAAAATGTCAAGATGAGTGTACATCTCTGAGGCACAGAGGAAGTCTTGCTGTTATTACGATGGAAAGTTCACAGGTCATGAAGGGTTTGTGGAAAAAATATTTTATATCAAAACTCTTCTGATTTATTAAATTTCACAGTTCACTTGCTTCATAGCTATTGGGCACAAAGCAGTTATTTGCAAGTCTCTGCAAGTTCATCCAAATCCTCCACCTGGTCTACATAAACAGTAGGGGCTTCTTGGACTGACAGATATGTTTAAAACATAAAGCATTTCAGACAGCGATTTTCTCTCTGACATAAATGCAAACTCAGATTTCATAACCCAGTTAGAGCACCGAGGTCAAGTAAGATTTTCTGCGAGGAAGCATGTGAGGAAAAACCAGACAGGAAAATCCCATGATAGGGACCCAGGAAGAGTGATTTAAGATGGGGACTGAATGGCACATTTTCTAGCTTGTGCACTTAATATTCAGTAAAGCTCCATCATTAGCTTCTTACTTGGTCCTCCAGAACTGGACCTGTATGATTCCCATCTTAAGAGTAACCAGCTATAACCCATTTCCATATAAGCAATGCTGGTATCCGCCTGCATATTGTTACCTAGTATATTAACCCTCTAAATACTTTACCAATATATTTGGTTCACATTAAACATTGCCTTTCATTCCCATTTTCAGTGGAAAACGAAAGGGACAGAGGTTTTGCCTTGTTTAGCAGACTTTCTTCAGGGTTAGACTTTCTATGATTGTAGCCTTCTGCTGTTCTGAAAGTATAGTTCCACCCAACCAAACCAGCGATCCGATCACATGCTGGGATTGCCGGGGTCTTGGGGGAGAAACCGCGCACATGCACGATTCATACCTATCCTAGGTATGAAGTGTTTTAAAATAGATTCAATATTATAGATTATGTGATTATTTTATTTTCATATTTAATTAATACCCTTTTTAGTATTGCAGTGATCTGTTGATTGCACAATAAACATTTTGGCTTTGACACCAAAGAAATCTGAACCAGCATATTTATTTGCATTGCAGTAGAATTGCAGGAGACTGTGCAAGCATCATTGCTGGTGTACTGTATGCTTAGTGTCTTAAAGAGCTTACTGGTAGTTGTTTATTACATGATAAATAATGATCTTTTCAGGTCATTCGTTGTATGCCTGTCCAATGTAGCACTTACCTGTTTTGTTCTATTGGCACTAAGAAAGCACACAGAAAGTCAGACATCTTTTGGGGTGGCCATGTCCTTTGGCTGGTGAGAACAAGAAGCCTTGATTTCAACGTTGGCTAATCTTGTTAATTAATGTCACTATGTTTTTGATCAGCTTTGTCTTCTACAATTATATTAACTGCTATTCCTGCCTTGAGGAATGTGTCTTATTGTGTGTAATGAAGAAAGGAGGACATTTCAGCAGAGACTAAAATAGGAAAGCAACGTCATAAGTCATATTAATACAGAACATTTGCTTACCAGCTGACCTATTTTAGAAAAACGAACCGTTGACTTTTGCCTTTCAACATAATGAATATGTTACAGCAGAGACAAAATAGCAATAGAGCTGTTTATATAGCTGTAAATTCCTACAAATGAAGTATGCTTATCCTGTCCTCAGCAAATGTTCATTAAATGATTATGTTGGAAAAATACAGTTTGAATTACACTAAAACCCCAACTTACATAAAAAGTCTGTTCCGTAGGGTTTTGCTTAAATTGGTTTTTTACATAACTTGAAGCAAACCTATAGGAAAAATAAAATTTTATGTAAATTGAAACAAACCCACACGAAATGATTTTTTACGTAACTCGAAGCAAACCCATAGGAAAAATGATTTTTTTAATGTAACTCAAAGCAAATCCATAGGAAATTATGTTATGTAATTTAGGACTTTTACATAAATCGGGACATGGTTTTAGCACAAAATCATCATGTAAGTCGAATTTTAAGTAACTTGAGGCATATGTAAGTTGGGTTTTACTGTTTTAACCTTTGGAACATAAGTTGAAGCTATTTCTACAAGCATATTAGAAGAAGCATACAGTAAAACACCAAATAACGCTAAAACTTGGTTTCACAAGTCTTGGTGTTATCCGATTTTTAGTGTTATCCGCTCCATGTTAAAATCCTGTGGGATGGATCGGATAACGTTAAAGCTCCATAGAGATATATTGTAACCGCACAGGCTTTAGCGGTTGTTATCTGATCCATCCCATAGGACCTTAACATTATTTGATCCAATTCTCCTCCCCAGATTACTTAACGTTATGCAATTTTAGCGTTACCCAATCCAATCGTTATCCGGTGTTTTACTGTATTTCTCACTGTCACTTCTTTCAAAACAACACGTACTAGGTAAAGGTCTTTTCAGCAAGTTAGTTTATCATATTGTCACCTGAAAAAAGTGATCCATTTATAAGTTCCTTTAAACATAAATGAAACAGCCAGAGAAGTTTTGAAGGAAAAAGTGATTTTATCAACAAGATCAATTATAACTTAACATATGCATATGTAGTACCCAAGTTTGGAGACTTGAGGACCCAGATTTACAATCTGACCATGTTTTTATACTTTTTGACAAACTACACACATGTGTTCTCAGCCCATGTGGGACAAAAAGTGTTTCATATTTTATCATGACATTATATCATAAATTCCTCATTGCAGGAGGGGATATTTTCAGCTACCTTAAAACATGCTTTGGTACGCCCTCTCCTGAAAAAAACATCGCTCGACCCCACGGTGCTTGCAAACTATCGACCGGTGTCCAACCTGCCCTTTTTGGGCAAGGTTTTGGAGAAGGCAGTGGCATGGCAGCTACAGGGAGTCTTGGATGAAGCGGATTATCTGGACCCTTTTCAGTCAGGATTCAGGCCCAGATATGGCACTGAAACTGCATTGGTCGTGCTGGTGGATGATCTCTGGTGAGAGCGGGACAGAGGGCATCCATTTGTCCTGGCTCTTCTTGACCTCTCAGCGGCTTTCGATACCGTCGATCATGGTATCCTTCTGGAAAGGCTCCAAGGATTGGGGATCCAGGGCACTGTGTGGTCCTGGTTCTCCTCATTTCTGAGGGGCCGGAACCAGTCGGTGTGACTGGAGGATGAGGTATCCAGCCCTAGGCTGCTCCAATATGGGGTGCCTCAGGGCTCAGTACTCTCGCCCCTCCTACATGAAACCGCTGGGTGAGATCATCCGTTCCCACGGGGTGAGGTATCATCAATATGCGGATGATACCCAGCTATACATCTCGGCCCGTGGTGATCGAAGCGATGCAGTGGAAGTCCTTTCCAGGTGCCTGGAGGCTGTCAGGGTCTGGATGGGGGACAATGGGCTTCAGCTGAACCCTGGCAAGACTGAGTGGCTGTGGGTCGGGGGTCCTGGGCCATCGCGGGAGCTACCATCTTTGGTTCTGGATGGGGCAGTTTTGCCCCAAACAGACCCAGTGCGTAATCTGGGGGTCCTCTTGGACTCACAACTACTGCTCGAAGAGTAGGTGGCAGTCATGGCCAGGAGGGCTTTTGCATAACTTCGTGTAATACGCCAGTTACGCCCGCTCCTAGATCGGGACTGCTTGTTCATGATCACACACGCTCTGGTCACCTCCAAAGTAGATTATTGTAATGCACTCTACATGGGGCTGCCCTTGATGACCATTCGGAGGCTTCAACTGGTCCAGAATGCGGCTGCTCGGGTGGTGATGGGGTGTGGGCGCTATGCACATGCCTCGCCTCTGCTTCGGGAGCTGCACTGGTTGCCAGTTTGCCTCCAGGTGCAATTCAAGGTGCTGGTTATCACCTTTAAAGCCCTATGTGGTAATGGGCCAGGATACTTAAGAGACCGCATCACCCCAAGAACATCTGTCCGTCCCACCAGAGCGGACCAGAGAGGCTCTCTAGTTGTTCCATCGGCCAGGGAGGCACATCTCTCTGGCACTAGAAGGAGGGCCTTCTCTGTGTCCACTCCAGCCCTATGGAACCTCCTACCAACTGAGCTACGTCTTCAGATGGATTTGCTATCTTTTAGGAAGAACTTAAAAACATGGCTGGCGGGACAGGTATGGGGTCCTGGTGGTACCATAACCCCAGCTCGCTGGCTTGTTTGAGCTCCCTCTCCCCGCATATATTTTAATCTTTTTAATCTTGTGTCTTTGAGTTTTTAACTTTTAAATGATTATTGGGACCTGTGGATGTTTATAAATTTTAAAAACTTTTCAAATTTTATAAATGTAATTTTGAAGTTTTTTAACAATGGGTTTGGGTTGGGTTTTATTATGCTTTTATAATGTTGTACACCGCCCTGGGTCGCCCCGGCAAGAAGGGCGGTATAGAAATGTAAATAAATAAAATAAATAAATAAAATAGGTCATGCTCTCTCAGTCAGCTTTGAGGACCGGATGACCATTTTGCCCTGCCTACACAATGGGGGTGGCTATTTTGTCCCAACAGCTTCAAAGGGACAGCCATTTTGTTTCTTGAATGCCATTGGAGTGGTGGGGCCACATGAAATGGCACCATGGGTTGGATCCGGCCCAACCCATGGGCCTTTGGTTGGGAACCCCTGTCTTAGATAAATGACTTAGGACTTTTTGTGTAATTGCCTTCTCATAAAAATGGCTTTCTCCAGGTCGCACTATAAATTAGCACAAATAAATTTATACAAGCTTCATTTAACTGCATGCTTATTTTGTCAAGGGAAAAGGGTTTAATAATTCAAATTAATTAATTTTTGGGTTCTCACAGGGTCAGAATATCAAGAAGAAAAGCCACAAGATATTTGAAACTAATCCAGTTTGGGCACTATTTAAGCAAAACTGTTAGACATTTTAGTTTTGATTTTAGTTTTCCCTGGATTGTTGTTGTGGATTTGTGCCAGCAGAAGGGGAGTTTCAACAGTTGAATGAAGACCCAGTGGTGCTCTACTGTTTGGTTCTCCGAAGCCTGAGAGATAATCAATTCCAAGTGAAGGCTAGTAGAAAGGTTTAAGCACAGTATGGATTTGAGCCAAGATCTACTTTATATTTGTACTTCGTGACAGACTTTTATTTTCTTTTGAAATAATTATCCTGAGCACTTAGAGTGATGTGGACAGCTCTCTGTGGTTCTTGAAATACAAATCAATAAAGTAAATAAATAGAGATGAGTGCCCTTTAAAGCTTCATTGAGCAAGTGGCCCACTCAGTCTTGTACATCTTTTCACTTTGACATGCTTGTAAAGTACATCTATTTAAAGTTCTCTTGATGCATTATTACGAGTACAAAAGAGGTGTTTTAGAGAAAGATAATATGGAAAACTTGCAAAAAGGGGGGAGGGGAGGGCTTAATTTTTTTCCCCTGTAAGCTTCTGTGTGCTCTCTAAAGCATAAAAATACCATGCGCGAAATTCTTAGTCTTTGATAGAGGTGGCATAAAGTATTGATTAGGTTGTTCCTTTGTCAAAAGACCAGAAATTGCAGAGTATTTTCTCCAGCCAAGCATTTCTTGCAAACGAATCTATCAAATTGGTTCACACTGAGATTAAAAAGATATTGGTATATGTGTATTTTAGTACTTTTTTTTTTCAGTGAACAGCTGCAAAGTTGAACACTTAATGACCATATCCCTGAATAGTGAACTGTCTTGTTAGCTTTGTTAATAGAACAGCGGGTTAATTATACACTTCAGTAGCTCAGATCTTTATGGGAAGATGAAAGGGGCTGCATGTTTAAAACCAGATGTGCTCTTTCTGCTGAAAGGATGTAATTGTTTGTAACTTTTGGAGTCTTTGTTTCAATCAGCCAGAGTCTCAGTGTTCTGGCTTAAGAAGTGAATATGTGTGAGAAGAGGTTAGGGTGATCTGTTTTCTTGGCTTGGAGGGAAAAAAGAGGCAATACAATAGTAAATGCAAAGGTCTCTCTTGCTCGAAAACCTATCCGACTCTAGGGTTCAATGCACATCTCTGCTTACAGCCAACGAGCCAGTGCTGTCTGCATCTGCAGACGTTTCCATGCTCATGTGTCAGGCATGACTAGACACCGGAGTGCTCAGAATACACAGCCTAGCAGTTTGAAAGCAAGAAATTGTAAGTAGATAAATAGGTAACACTTTGGTGGGAAAGGTTATTACCTTCCAAAGTGTTACCTATTTAGTAAAGGTAAAGGTTTCCCTTGCTTGAAAACCTGTCATACAGTAATACCTCGAATAACGTTTACCTCGGATAACGCTAAAATCGCATAACGTTAAGTAATCTGGGGAGGAGAATTGGATCGAATAACGTTAAGGTCCTATGGGATATATCGGATAACTACCGCTAAAGCCTGTGCAGTTACAATGTATCTCTATGGAGCTTTAACGTTATCCGATCCATCCCATAGGATTTTAACATGCATTGGATAACACTAAAAATCGGATAACACCAAGACTTGTGGAACCAAGTCTTAGCGTTATCCGAGGTATTACTGTATTTACCTATTTATTTGCAATTTCTTGCTTTCAGACTCTCGGTTGGCAGTAGCCGGAACACACGATGGGAGCTCACTCCATCGCACAGTACTCGGGTGTCGAACTGTTGACTTACCGACCTTCCAGTAAAGTTCAGTGTCTTAACCACTAAGCCACTGCAGTTCCAGCAATAAAATAGCCATCTTCAAATATTTAAATGGTTGTCAAGTAATTGTTTTCTGTTATGTCAGTGGGAAGAACCCAATCCATCAAGTTATTCTGTGTGTGTGTGTGTGTGTGAGAGAGAGAGAGAGAGAGGGAGACGGAGACAGACAGAGAATGAGAGACACACACAGAGATAAAGTGTCAGTCTTCTCTTACTTCCCTCAAGGAGAATGATAGATACTGAAAGAAAGCCACTTTTTTATTCTGTGGAGCTACAGAAATCTTGTCAGCCGCTGTCACTGCTTATAGCAGAGACTAAGACAGGCTGAAATGTTGTTTTTGAAAGTGCCTGCTGATGGCAATTGTCTGTTTTTCTCCCCCCCCCCTTTCTTTCCACTTCTTTGACATTTTGAATCATGTGCTTCTCACTCCTTTCTGCCCCCATTTGGTTTAGCCAGTACAGTAATACCTCGGATAACGTTTACCTCGGATAACGCTAAAATCGCATAACGTTAAGTAATTTGGGGAGGAGAATTGGATCGAATAACGTTAAGGTCCTATGGGATGGATCGGATAACAACTGCTAAAGCCTGTGCGGTTACAATGTATCTCTATGGAGCTTTAACGTTATCCGATCCATCCCATAGGATTTTAACATGCATCGGATAACACTAAAAATGGGATAACACCAAGACTTGTGGAACCAAGTCTTAGCGTTATCCGAGGTATTACTGTATCATAAACAGCAGCATAGTCCACGGGCTCTTTCACTCTGCCTGAATACCGTATGCAGTTCAATCAAGAAACTGTGGTGAAACGAAGAAATTTTTGGGAAGTAGGATGGCCATGTGAATGCATAAGAGAGGAAGGAAGCAAAAAAATAAATAAATGGGACAGTTATTGGTCGTCAACAGATCATTTTATGATGAGCAGTAAGGTTGAATAGAGGGTTCTCATTTTATTGTCATTTGCTTCTGTGCGTGTGTGCATGCATGTGCCCAAAATTTTTATTAAACACATTTTTATTTGTGTGGCTAGCTACTACTGTTGTTGTTTGCATAAACTCTTAAGAGCAAAGTAGTAGGGATGTTTTCTATATTATAATTGTATTTTTCCTTTTCATTGCTTTGTTTTGCTTTTAATTTATTTACTTCTGTTCTGGATTTTTCAAAAACTCTTGGGTTTTGGAGGACAGATTTTTTAATTACAGTCAAACCTCGCATAAAGAGTGCCTCGCTTAAAGAGTAACTCGCGTAAAGAGCAGAATTTTCTCTGAATGTTCGCTTCGCTTAACAAATAAAACCAACCAAAAACTCACTTAACAAATAAATCAGGGTTTGCAATTCCCCCCCATACAATTGGTCACTTACAATGGTGTTTCACTTAAAGAGCAATCTCGCTTAAAGAGCAATTCTGTGGAATGCATTATGCTCTTTAAGCAAGGTACAACTGTATTTCTCTTTTTATTATTGTTTTCTTTTTAGGAGAATAATCATTCATTCATTAGTTCATTCCTCACAGCTTCTTCCCTGTTTGTTTCATATCCAGAGGGCTTTAAGTTAGCACGCCTGCCTCTGTTTTCGTTTCTAGTAAGGTGGTTTATTAAAGGGAAAAGGCTCCCTTGCTTGAAAGCCAGATGTGTCTGACACTAGGTAGCAGGCTGTCTGCATCTCCAGTTGTTTCCATGTTCATGTGGTAAGCATGAGTAAACACTGGAGCACACTGAATGTTGTTACCTTCCCCACTGAAATGTTACCTGTTTATCTACTTGCAGTTTCTTGCTTTCCATCTGTTTGGTTGGCAGAAGCTGAGACAGACGACATCACACAGTATTTCGTTCTCAAACTGCCAACCTTCCTATTGTCAAGTTCAGCATCTTAACCATTAAGACAACGTAGCCCTCCAGTGCAGTGGTTTACTATGACTTTATTCGGAAGTGTTCAACATAGAACCCTCTCTCACAAGTCTCTGTTTTAAGACTGAGAGTAAACAAAACAGAACAGTAAAAAAAAGACAAAAAATGTTGTGGCACCTTAAAAACTAACTTCTGTATTTAAATGTGATGTCTCATCTTGTGTCTGATGAAGTGGACTTGGTCCACGAAAGGTCACATTTAAATACAGGAGTTAGTCTTTAAGGTGACAACATATATTTTTTTTGCAGTTATGTTTTGTTTGCTTTCAGATATGTTTGCACAGATTTACACAGCTACCAGTTCAAACTGTTTTAAGACATAACTGAGAGGTTGATTCAATTTTTCCTTTCTGTGCAAGGGAGAATAAAAACACAAATCCAAGGAGGGTGATTGTACATACTTGAAACCCCCGGACTCTACTTATTTTTTAGCTAACTACCATCACCCCACTTATTTTAAACAGTGACTAGATATCCAGCTACAGTAATACCTTGGATAACGTTTACCTCGGATAACGCTAAAATCACATAACGTTAAGTAATCTGGGGAGGAGAATTGGATCGAATAACGTTAAGGTCCTATGGGATGGATCGGATAACAACCGCTAAAGCCTGTGCGGTTACAATGTATCTCTATGGAGCTTTAACGTTATTCGATCCATCCCATAGGATTTTAACATGCATTGGATAAAATCGGATAACACCAAGACTTGTGGAACCAAGTCTTAGTATTATCCGAGGTATTACTGTATTGAGAATACTGTACTGTAGGATCTGGTTTTGTACATCAGAAGGAAGTAGGAGTGGGTTAACTTTGGGGTCCCTTTCAATGCTGCCATTCATAGGTGATGTCTGCTTCCCTCTCTCCCAAGTTTTGTTCACAGTACAGTATGAGAGTCCAGGGAAAGATTGTAAAGGATAGAATGCAGGGGAAGTGCTAAGTCTTCTGTGATACAGAGTGTTAAGAACAGAATGACTTATTTTTATTTGCTGAGTATTTGTGGTACCTGCATTTCAGAAAAGGGTGAGAATTCATGTAAGGTATATCTAATCCATCTGTATAGAAAGCAGTAACATTATACTGTATGCATACACTTCTTTCTTGAAACTATAATTCTAGAATGTGATTCTGCGTGTTTGGCTGATAAGCAGCATACAGTACTGTAAAGAACAGGCTTATGTACAGTATTTTATATGCCACTTTTAATCTCTGTTAGTTGCGTGGCACAATAGTTTATTGTTGGATGGAGAAATAGTCGAGGAGGGTGGAAATTCTCAGACATGAATTTTGAACGTAGCTTTCGAAACCAGTTTGTGAGTTCCAGGTTGCGTATTATTTGTCCTGGAGCACTGGGACATGGCAAAGAACAGATTTTTCCTGACCATTTTCCTTCTTCTTCACTTGTAAGATGCAAAGAGACACACAGAAGTGGACCTGATCCGCAAAAGCTAATATTAAATTACAGCAGTTGGTCTTTAAAAGTGCCACAAAATTTTTGTTGTTTTGTTTACTTTCTGATATGAGAGAAGAAATAAAGACAGACATTTGAACTGTATTAGAATACATGTTTGAACATTTTAGCTTAATGATTGTGCCTACATATTTGAAAGACGTGGATCGTTAAAATAGCTAGTACTGTATCTTTATTTATTTATTTTAAATTGTTAACAGGAAAAAGCATCCTACAGATCTTAAACTGGACTGCAGAGGGCACTGATGTAATTCACTTGTTCATATTTTTTCACATTTTAAAGAAAGGTTGACACACAAGAGTCTTTGTTCTTTAAAACTATTCTTTCTTTACAAGAATGCTCATAAATATATCCTAGTCAGTATATTCTGACCGATTTAGTCAACAGTTTATACATTAGAAATTAAATAAACCTGAAAAAACGGTTGCAAATTTTAAAAATTATTTTACTTGATATTAGAGATACTTGAAAATTTTTGATCTCTGGTTATATAAGTGAATGCTTTTTTAGTGTATATTCTGATATGACGCATTGCAAATGGACCAATTTAAGTGTTTATTATAGAAAACTGATGATCAGCTATATAAATGAATGTAGCTTTTTAAAAATGGTATCCTATATTAGCATTCTCATTAGATTAATATAGAAAAGCATCTACATGCAGAAAAACCCTCTTCTTAGTAAGACTGCAATAAATATATGCCATAATGCTTTAAAAATAATTTCAGTAACTGATTCAGTTTTGGATCTTTAGTTTATTCGAAGGCAGGGAGGCAACATTAATCCATCTAAATACACTTCTAATTTGGAAGTCATTCATCCCTCTAAACCCATAATCTCTCAGTTGTATAAAATGATATCTAACAAAGTTATTAATTCAATTTATGAGGCATGTGAATTGACAGTTGTACAGTAAAATGAGACTTGTTAAGACTCCTCCTCATTTTTCAAAAGTCTAAAAAGTTGTTATGACAACTTTCTGTTAAAATAATTTAGGAAGGAAGGTGATCTGTGAGTAGAAAGTAAATAATGTTTCATCCTCTTTGGGTCTTTGGCTTAGCTCTCATTTCATTATATTGTATCAGTATCGGGCAAACTGCTACCATAATTACTCAAGTTGATTTTGAGGAATAAGATTCAGTAGGTAGCAAGAGGTTTTCATCACTAAAAGGCAACTCAGAATTGACACACCTAAAAAAGCATTCTTGAGTACCATAGAGTTAAAGAGTACCGAGGTACTGTACTTATGTACATGATTATAGGATTAGAACATCTGAGATGGAGTAGGACTCATTTTAGGCTGCCCAGTGAGTTGTTTCAGTGTATAACAAACCATAAAAAGCCCATTTGCATGTGTAAGCAATCTTTTTGTGTGCTAAGATGGTGCTACTGTGGTAATCATATTGGAATGTTTTGCCCCTGTGTACCATCTCAAATGTGGTTTAAGGTAAAATAAATAAATAAATGCTTCCTGGTAATCTATATGCAGTATGGTACAAGGAGATGATTATGAAGGTACAGTACATTACAATATTCATTTGACACATCACTGGCTGAAATACTGCTACTTAGCATCGTAAATTGTACTAGAATAGGCTTATTGAATCCATAGAGATTTGGTGAGTTAACTCCTCCACAAGTTCCATTAATTCAAATGGACCTACTTTAGTTGCATTTTACTTTAGTGTGGTAAGTCGCAACCAGAATAAGCCCATTTGAATCAATGGAAGTTACAGAGGAATTGGCTCACCAAATCCTTATTGATCCAATGGTCCTAATCTAGTGTGATTTACTATGCTAATAGAATTTCAGCCACTGTTTCAGTAGCATCTGAGGGCTTAGTCCAACTGGTCATTTGCTCCTATCAAACTCATGGATTCCGCATTGATGGTTTTGATACTTTGCACTATTCAAGTATGATGATCAGTGCCTTTCTCCATTGTCCTTCTATGTTTTTATGTTCTTGCTGAATGAGTGGTCTATTTTATTCTGTGATTGGTACCTAGGAGGTTAGTGGAATTAACTATTATGATGCTTTCCTAAACAGTTCATTCCTACATCTGTGGGAAATTAGCATACAAATATACTGTGTGTGTGTGTGTGTGTGTGTGTGTGTGTGTGTGTGTGTGTGTGTGTGTGTGTGTGTGTGTGTGTGTGTGTGTGTTAGAAAGACTCCATGTAGAAACTAGATTTCCAAGAATTTTTAAAAAATTAATGTATCAAAAAGAATTTAAAGAAATGGCTTTGTGGAGTATTGTTTAGCTAACAAGGAAACTCCACAAGTTCTATTTCTGCATAAGTGGCTGCATTAAAAAAGGCTTGACAATAATTGTTTACAATCAAGTTGATTTTGTCTTATTCTTAAACTGCTCAGAGTTTTCTGGGTGTAAAGATTCAGAAGTGATTTAGCAGTGCCACCTTTGGGGGGCACTCTGGGGCCATGTAACATGGCCACGGCCACAGAAGCTGACTCTTCTCTCAGGAGGCAGAGTGGGGGAAAAGGAACCTCAGACTACCAGCTGTGCAGCCACCTGTTTTAGCTCACTGAATTTATCTAGCCAGCCTTGAAATCACAGAACATTTTTAAAAACAAAACACTGCAACCCCAGAACCAACATTCTGAAAAGCAGTGTTGGTAATCCAGATTTATCTACTGTTGTTCTTATGTTTAAAGGCAAGATTCCTGTATGCATCCTTACTTGGTATCAAGACACACAGAATTCAAATAATGTTCTTCTGCCTATTTGTCCCATTTTCTAATATTTAAATATTTTGTTCTGCGTCACTCCAGCTTACATATACTGCAAGGTATGCTTTTTCACATTTGTGTTTAGTAATACAGTAATACCTCGGATAACATTAGTATCGGATAACACTAAAATCGCATAACATTAAGCAATCTGGGGGGGAGAATTGCATCGGATAACATTAAGATCCTATGGGATGCATCGGATAACAACCGCTAAAGCCTGTGTGGTTACAATGTATCTCTATGGATCCCATAGGATTTTAACATGCATCGGATAACACTAAAAATCGTATAACACCAAGACTTGTGGAACCAGGTTTTAGTGTTATCCGAGGTTTTACTGTATCTGTTTCTCCTGCAGACGTTTCCGTGGTCATGTGGCAGGCATGACTAGACACCGGAGCGCACAGAATGCTGTTTACCTTCCCACCGAAGTGGTCCCTATTTATCTGCTTGCAATTTCTTGCCTTCGAACTGCTAGGTTGGCAGGAGCTGAGACAAAGATGGGAGCACATTCCATCCTGCAGTACTTGGGAATCAAACTGCTGACCTGCCACCTTCCAGTCAGCGTCTTAACTACTTGAGCCACTGCAGTACCTGTAGATAAATAGGTACCACTTCAGTGGGAAAGGTAACAGTGTTCTTTGCACTCCGACATCTAGTTATGCTTGCCACATGCCTGCAGAAACATCTTCAGAGGTAGACAGCATGGGTCTTTGGCTGTAAATGGAGATCAGCACTGCACTCTAGAGTAGGATAAGACCAGCTTTCAAGCAAGGGAGATATTTACCTTAACCTAATATCTGTTTTGGGGAACAAAGTATTTATGAAAGTTCTATAGACAAATATGATTTTGATGAAATTAGGAAAGCATGGGAATTGATACCTACTTACTGTACTTTTATATCTTAAGCTGCTTCTGTCAAGTTCTTTTCATGCAAATGTCATGCAGAGTTTTCTTAAGGGGGTTATTACAGCAGTATAATGATAGCCCTAAGGGCTGAGGTGGTTAGGAAGCTTACCTTGTTAGTTGGAAGGCCAGCAAGTCAGCAGTTCGAGACCTGGGTACTGCATGACGGTTTGAGCCCCCGTCTCTGCCCCAGATCCTGCCAACTTAGCAGTTTGAAAGCAAGAAATTGCAAGTAGATAAATAGGGACCACTTCGGTAGGAAAAGATCTTGGGGACATGAAAGGAGCCTCATTCGGGCGTTCCCTGAGTGGAGTTTCTCCAGCAAAAATCCTTTCAACCCAGAATAATTTCTGACACGGAATTATTATTATGATAGTCCTTAAATTACTCTTGCCACTAGAGGGTAGTACTGCATCAAGATTTTTCTGTCAGAAGGACCACGTAACTTAAGTAGGAAGAAATAACAGTTATGTAGCTATTACTCATATACAATTGGGATAAAAGTATTTTTCCTAGTTTCTTCTGTTCTATAATTCATCAACATCTGTTCTCTTTACAACTGATGCTACCTGAAAAGTCATATTCAGCCTTTCTTTCCTACAGCAGCTTCCGTGAAGATAATAAGATGTGTCTCCAGCCGCAGGAGTTGGTTTTAGCTTAGATGTTGGAAACAGGCAGGAAGAAATACATTTCCGCATTCAGGAAAACACTTAATTCAAATATAATTATTTCAATGTATAGCCATTGTAATTCTTAATACACAACTTGCAGATATAGTTCATTTATTTCGTAATCAGTAGCGTCTGAATATTGTATATAATGCCATTCATTTTTTAAAAAGGAAACATTGGAGGAGATTAAAGTAGCAAGAGCAAGCAGAAACTTAACATGTTTAAAATAAGTCTAAGGTTTATTTCCTGTAGTGTGAACAAAGAGCTTACATAGTTGAGCAGACTGAGTGAAGAAGTTATATTAGTGTAACTGTGTGGTCACATCCTTCTTCTTCTGCCGTATCCTGTAGGGAAGAGGAAGGAGGAGGAGGGACTGAAAACTAACTATCACTATTACTATTATCTGGCTGCTATTAATTATTATTCTACTCTCTTCTCATCCAAAATTTTACCAATCAGTAATAACACATTACATCAGGAGTGCCCAAACTTTTTGGGCCGTGTGGGCCAATCATGTGGTTCAGGAAGCCCGTCACTAAGGCCCGGGGCCCCTGTGCAGTCCCTGTCGCCAATTCATCTGGCCCGTGAAGCCCTTGTCGTTCCAGGAAGCGGAAGTAAAATGTGCCCATACAGCCCTCGGTCCTTAGTTTGGGCACCACTGCGTTATATTAATCATTTCCCTTTTCTAGAGTTTTCATTCTCTCATGAAATGTTTTACTGCTAATTAGCGTGGAATGTGCTTTTTGAGATAGTTGTGTCACTCCTTTCTTGATCTTGAATTGTCTCCATACCAGCTTTGCCTATCAGGACACCTTTGGAAGGCACTTAGAAAATGAGACATTTCCTACTCTATTCTAGTTGCTAAACCTTTCCATAGACAATCCTGCAGCTATTTTAAATTGACCCCCCCCCCTCCATTCAATATGGCTCTGCATTCAGAGATTGGCAGGAGTCAGAAATAAAATGACTAATAAATGGACACAAGGTCGAGGCTGTTCTTTTTTGGTGGTGGCTGATCTGACAAGGCACTGGCCAACGTCTGACTGAGGCTGTCACTAGACCAGCCCTCTCCTGCTGATCTCTTTAAGGTCAGGGATCTTCTCCTGCTGTGTCAATGTTTGAATGCCTGTGTGTTTTGCCCCAACTGTAACTGTCGCCACCTGCCCTGTACCACCTTCCCCACAAACCATCAGGACATTGTATATGTTTTTGTCATGTTTGATCCCAGGCAATCTATGAGAGAGGAGAACGTGAGAATGTCAGTATTTTGACATTTAATGACAAGAGGGAGTGCTGTAAAATACTCTATGTCAGGGGTGCCCAAACTATGGGCCGTGGGCCAGATCCAGCCCACGGCCTGTAGTTTGGGCATCCCTAGTTTAAGCAGAGAAAATGGCAGTCTAAAAATTTATCTCATCCTGTTGCAAAACATCCTTCTAGTGGGAGTAACCACGTGACTGGCTCGCTAAGCCATGTGACCGGCTCCCAGCCCAAAAAGTTTGGGCATCCCTGCTGTATGTCTAAGGGCAGCATGCTGCCCAATAACATTCAAACAGACAAGCTGCTGAATCACATATTGCAGTGAATAAAACCTCTAGTACACTATTCCCCTTTATTATTTGTTCTTAATGGTTACCATTACTACTCTACCTTGTTCAGCAAAATAAAGGCACTATGAATAAGTGGCTAGTGTCACACTCATTTTTAACCAATCTACAGACTCAAGCAGAATGCCTAAAAAAATCAACAGTCTCAGGTTCATTCGTTCTTAGCTTTCCCTTCTTTTGGTTTGACTTGGTGTTAGAAAGATTAGTCGGCAAGGTTGCCGTCCAGGGTATGCCTGCTTGTATTCACAATCTTCAAGGAGGTTCTTTCTGTGTACCCCAACACCTGGACAACAACACACTGTGTGAACGTGGAGAGATACAGAATCTGGCTCACTTACTGGTCTGCTGATTACTGCCAGAAACATGCACCGATGAGGTCTCATGTTTGGCCAACGACAAAGCCAAGAAAGTGGCTTCATTTTGTCAGTTCAGGGTTTGATCAGGACACGGAAGAAGAAGAAGCTTTCCCCATTAAGACTTTTTTAAAAGCTGCAATATCACTGGCACATGATCCGTTTTTAGTGCTGTCTGTGTTGTCCAATGCAATTTGGTTAAAATGCAAACATAACTCATGCAACTGTCCTCCTATTCTATTTTGACTTGGGGGCAATTTGCATTGCAATTTGTTAATGGAAACTTACCTACATAAATCCTTTCTTCTTAAAGGATTTAATACTGTCTCATCTTTTTATGTCCTCAATATGCATATTTTCACGTCTTCATTTTCTTTTCAGTATATGAGTATAGGAAAGAAAGGATGAAAAATGCATATTTAGATTTGCTATAATCACATTCAGTCAATTTTGTTGTGGTTTGTATCGATAACCAATCTCCTACATGCAAGATTCAAAGTGCCTCAATTGAAACAAACATACATTTTAAAAAAGGGGGTGGCCGAGCTCAGTTTATTTTTAAGTTTGGATTAAGATACATCCTTTCACTGATTCAAATCCACACTTTGTGGGCCCCCTTCCCTTTGCCTCTACTTTCCCAAGCATCTCTTTTCCAGCATGTGGCATAATGGCCTTCCAGCCCCTCAGGATTAAGTGTCAAAAACTGTTGTGAAAACAAACCATCTCATCTGTTGCATCTGCTAATAGCAAGAAGTATGAGCACTAACACACCTCCATGTTTCCCTGCAACAATCACTGTTTCTCTGCATGCTTGCTGCATAAGCAGAATCAGAAGTTTGCCTTGGGACCTTCCTTAAAATCTAAACTGACTGCCACGGCTAGTTTTTTGAAACTGAATTGGACAAAACAACTACAGCATGTCTGTGTTTCTGTAATATATTCATGGACTTGTTTTAAACTAGAACTGATTCGCTTGTATCCTGCTAGGAATTGGGGGGGTGGGGTGGCACAGACACCAGCTGCAGGACTAGTATGGTCCTCCACTTTACCTTTTGGGGTGTGATAACAAATCTAAAGCCTGTCCCCTGTCCATCCAGCATGTCCTGAAAACACTCCCAGTTTGCCTTTATTCCTGAAAGAGTTCTAATCAGGGAGGAACAATGGCAGTCCCAACTCATAGAAGAGTTTTCAATGGCAGACAAGTTGCCTGAGGCCCTCCCATCCAGAGGTGAAGTAGAAAAACTTCAATACCCAGGAACTATGGAAAAAACAAAGGAATATTAGAAACAAGTCTACTTCTGTTTCATTGATTACACTAAGGCTTTTGACTGTGTCGACCACAACAAAATGTGGCAAGTAATTAAAGAGATGGGAATACCGGAACACCTTATAGGCCTCATGAGAAATCTGTACATGAATCAAGAGGCAACAATTAGGACAGAAAATGGAATGACGGAGTGGTTTGGAATAGGAAAAGGAGTAAGACAAGGCTGCATTTTGTCACCCTGCTTATTCAACTTATACACAGAACACATAATGTGCAATGCAGGGATGGAGGAATCACAATTTGGGATCAAAATTGCTGGAAGAAACATGAACAATTTGAGATATGCAGATGATACCACTCTAATGGCAGAAAGTGAGGAGGACCTAAAGAAGCTCCTGATTAGGTTGAAAGAAGAAAGTGCAAAAGCTGGCTTGAGACTCAATATCAAGAAAACCAAGATAATGTCAACAGGCCCTATCAGTCCCTGGAAAATAGATGGGGAAGAAGTAGAAGCAGTGAGATTTTACTTTCCTAGGATCAAAGCTCACTGCAGATGGTGATTGCAGCCATGAAATAAAAAGGTGACTGATTCTTGGGAGGCAAGCAATGAGAAACCTGGGGAGCATAGTGAAAAGTAGAGGCATCACATTGGAAACAAAAATTCGCATAGTCAAAGCAATGGTATTCGCTGTGGCAATGTATGGTTGTGAGAGCTGGACCATTAGGAAAGCTGAGCGCAGAAGAATAGATGCCTTTGAGATGTGGTGTTGGAGGAGAGTTTTGAGAGTCCCCTGGACAGCGAGGAGAACAAATAGGTCAACCTTAGAAGAAATCAACCCTGACTGCTCCTTAGAAGGTCAAATAATAAAGATGAAGCTAAAGTACTTTGGACATCAAATGAGAAGAGAGGATTCACTTGAGAAAGCCTTGATGCTTGGAAGGGTCGAGGGCAAAAGAAGAAGGGGACGGCCCAATATGAGATGGCTAGATAGTATTGTAGAGGCAATGGGCACAGAGCTGAACGAGTTGAGGGGGATGGTGGAGGACAGGAGTGCCTGGCGGACAGTGGTCCATGGGGTCACAGAGGGTCGGAATCGACTGTGCGACTGAACAAAAACTCCCCAAAATCATAGTGTTACACCTCAAAGATACTTATTTTAAAATGTTTTTGAGAACCAGCAAAGTAATATATATGTGGATAGAAACAAGATATACTTTGTGTGCGGGGGGAACCACACACGTCCCTTTACACTTTCAGCTTTTAGGAAATGGATGTTAAACCCACAGTAACTTAGTTTTACATGTATTGAAGAAAAGTCAGTCCAAGGGAGAAAAAATGGGGGACACTTCTTAAACTGAATGAAACCTTAAAGGAACATATAAAAACCATGGCCATAGTTGTACAGGAGACTTTTCATGATTCCTTTAATTTCCCCTATTTAACAGATCAAATGTTTGACCATGAATTTGAACCAGAGCCTGTGAAACCTGGAGATCTGCTAAACCTATTAGTTTATAGCATGTCACAAGTTACATTCTATCCCCAGCTTCATTATACCTGGAGCTATAATCCAAACGAGAACAACAACATTTCTATGTTTTGTTGATATTTATTTGAAACCACTGTGTGAGCTCATTATGAGTTAAGGAATTGGGTGTTGTCAACATGCAGATGCACCAAGACCTATTTCTATAAGCAGGTGTTCTGGGTATTGCAGTGGGCTGATTGAGATTTAAATCTGGCCAATCTGTTCTGGATGAGGTTGTATTCCCAGTGAAGGAACAAAGTACACAACTTGGAAATTCTCCTGGATTTATCCATCTTTGCACTGGAGGCTCAGGCTGATTTTGTGTCTTCGATGCGCAGAATACCTTTGGCTGGCTCACCAGTTGTGGGCTTTGCAGAACAAGAGTAACTTGGCCACAATAGTTTATGCACTGGTAGCTCCCTATTTAGACTACAAGCAAATGTTCTACACATGGCTGCTCTTTAGAAGGACATGGAGACTACAGTTAGTACAATATGAGGTATAGGATGTATAGAAATATTTTAATTAATTTAATTAAAATTTAGAATTGTTTTTGCTGTCAGGACTAAGGCCAGGGGTTTGTAAAATAGTAAATGAGCGCTCAAGTCTTATTAAATGGCTTTTGTAAAACATATTGACCTTGGAATCCTGTGTACACATTTGGGACTTAGACACATTGAAATATGCTAGATTACTGAGTAAACATGCAAAGGTTTGACTACAAAAAATATCAACACTAAAGTGAGTTCTTCTACACCATTTTGTCATAAGCTACTGTCAACAACTTCTATAGCAAATGTAAACAGCTACTTGAGATTTATTTTACATTTTATTCTACACCTTGATCACCAAACAAGAGAAAAGTATGTAGAAGAAAATGAGAATTCTTTTCTTACATATAAAGGGTGCATTTGAACTCCTATCTAGTAATTCTCCCATTACCTCAAATTATTAGAACTTTGGTGGCACAAAAATGACAGAAAACTACAGGAGAATGAACAAAGTAGAAGGGATGTAGCTTCAAAATACAGTATAGTCTTCTGCATTCCATGGGAACAGAACTGGGAACTTCCAAGGTAACATCTTATTTATGTAGCAAATCATAAAATACATGCCTGAGGCTGGTGAAGAACATGTCTGGTTTCCCTTATCAGCCATGTACCCCATAAAGATCCCTCTTTTTCTAGTTGGGGATTTGTGGGGATTTTCTTTTTCAATATTTTTTTTTCTTGCTACTTTACAACAGCTGAAACAGGAATGATAGCTGCAGCCTACATCTTGAGGGTCAATCCCAACCACTTACATGTTTTTCTGCAAGTCCAGAAATATTTGTCTTATAGCCTGCTGCTATTCCTGGCCTGATTAATGTGGGACCTCAAGCAAATTATTATGACTTCTGTTCCGGCGTCCCAAGAGTTTTTAATGGTCTTTGATGTCCTAAAAATTGAGCATGAATGTTAAGCTTGTCAAGAATAATAATACTGTAATTACTCCCTTAAAGCCCCTTTTCAGTGGGAAGTTCTTTTGAGTGTCTGTTCGATTGTTAACTTTAGGAAATGACATCCTAACGCAGCAAATGGCATCTATCAAACATTTTCATATTCACACATATTGAAAAGTGAATGAAAATCAACACCCTCTGGTGTTTGAGAGTAACATGAAGTCGTTGCTGGTATCAGACCTATTGTCAACAGGAAAATTTATTACCAAATCTAGTACTAGTTTGCTTTCCTTTTTACTGGTCAAAGTTTAGGTGGGACATGGAATTCCGAATGAAAGCAAGCATTAAAATATGACATTATTTTATATTTATTTGCTAGCGACATCGAAAATAATTATTTTTCATTTAAAAAATATCTTTGTATATTCAGTCTTTCCACCTCAAATTCTAATAGTTTGCCTTATAAAATGTGAATCTTCAGTGTGAAGGTAAGCATTAAGGGCACCTAGCAGAAATATATGGATAGGCAGAACTTTGAAATTATATTTTGGTAACTATCAGAATCCCCCAGTCAGCATGATTTTTTTAAAAAGAGGATTTAAAAACACTCTTATATGGTGGAACCTTGGTTAACAAATGGCTTGGTTAACATAAAAATTGCATAACAAAAGGAAATTCATAGAAAATAGTGGCTCGGTTTACAGAATTTTTCTGGAATGGATTAATTGGTTTTTAATGCATTCCTGTGGGAAACCGTGTTTTGGTTAAAATATTGTGGTTTTCAATGCATTCCTGTGGGAAATTCGGTTAAAGTTATTTTCACTGTAAGAAACGTCCCGGAGAATGCATTAATTACGTTAACTGAGGTTCCACTGTATATAGATTACCCAAGTGATTTATATTAATGATATTTTAGGATCGTGTGTCATTTGGCCATCTTACCTGGGAGACCAAGAAAGTTTAACCTAACAAGGCTTTTTTTTACTCACAGATGATAAGAGATCTATACCTTTACACATAGAATTCCTAAGCTTTTAGAATATGATGCAGCAAAATGTGTCTTTCTCCCCTCCCATTGATTGATTGATTCAATTATTAAAAGCATTTGTATCCCACTCTTCGACCAGAACATTCCCAGTGGGACTTAGAAAAGGTAAAGGTCACCCTTGCTCGAAAGCCAGTCATTTCTGACTCTCTGGTTCAGTGCTCATCTTTGTTTCATACCCAAAGAGCCAGCGCTGTTTGCAGACATTTCCGTGGTCATGTGGCAAGCATGACTAGACACCCGAGTGCACGGAACACCTTCACACTCTCAATTAAATACTTCATACCCTAAAGCTACAAAAGAAACTCAGGAGACCTAAGAAAAGGGACTAAGAGCAAGGAGAGAAACTAGATGATGGAAGTGGTTGTTTCCCATTCCCTGAGGGATGAGACTTGTATCTGGATCCAGATTTTACATTGGTTTGCACATGTCTTTTGTCCTTGTCTTTTGACACATTCTTTATGTGTCAAAAGACTGTCTCATTCTGTCTTCTTCTCCACCCCTTCTCTTTCCTTCCTCTTTGTGAATTCATGCTTACTTTGCTTTTTCTTCTGTTCTCTCAGAGGAAGAGGTTTCCTCAGAAGCCCTTCTGTTGTCAGTTGAGTAATTGTTCAGCCATTAGTGGAGGTTGGAGTGTAAGTGGGGCATTGTGTCTTGGGGTGCTAAGTATGATATAGGAAGTGCACTGATAAGGTAATCTGTTTTCGTGCTCATCTTTCGTTTTATTTTATTTATATACTACCCTTTTGGCTTATAGGCTTTATTCTGCCTCTCACTTATAATTGGAAATGCGGAAAAGGTTTTATTTGGAGCAACTGAATTTATTAAATATAGATTTCTTTTCCTAAAAAAACTATTTTTTAAAATAACATACTTTAATGATGCATTTCACAGAAAAAGTGCTCTCCAGTCTCATTGTCACTTAGGAAGTTATTTGCATGTTGTTTCTTATGAACAGACTGAAGGAAAGATTGTAAGCACCTGCTCCGATAATTTCCCTCCTTTGGTTTAATTTTTATGAGAAATAACATCCATTGGTTTGCCTCCAATTCCACTTCTCAGATTCCTTTCAATCCATTTTTAAATGGTTGTTATATAGAAGCATGAAATGTTTTGATAACTCTTCCCCCATTGTTCGGTACACCCGTGATCACAATATTTCGCTGCCGCCTTCATACTGAGCATGCATGGAACTGGCTTGCCAGCAAGACTTTTGCTAAGTAGAAAAAGACAACTTCCTGGGCAGGTAACGGAGATGCTTGCAGAGCTGTGAAGCAATGAAAGGTCATAGAAAAAACAGATTTGCTTTAAAGAAAGACATTGGAATAACAGTCCTCCAGAAAGGGGGATATTTTGCCATATATCTTCAGGGAATTAGTATACAATTTTGTACGGCATATTTAAAGTCCAGTATACAGCATCTACATTACAAAAGCATAGAGCACTTGTATTCATCTCAGCCCTGAGTGCTTTCAGTAAACACTCTCTGGAGATTTCTGAGACCAGGCTCCTGAAACATGTTTTAAAAGAGGAAAATGTCTGGAGCAATCTAAACTTTTGACTCTGACAGTCAGGGCCCAATTAGCTGACTCTTCATTTTTTCCTGGCCATAAGGGGATTTTTGTCTGGCTGTAAAAATATTTTTTAAAACTATTAAAGGAAGACTAAAGAACAAATATTCAGAAGCTCATTCATATAAGCCAGCGATGGTGAACCTTTTAGCTTATTTATGGCAAAGTGCCAACCCAGCAACAGGGGAGGAAGGAAATGCTCCCATTGGGCAGAGGGATGGGGTGAACTCTGTGCTGTGGGGAGGGAGGAAGCACTCCCATTGGGCTGATGGACAGATGGGCAGGGAAAACTCTATGCTGGATGACTGCATGGGTCCCCACAGAGAGGACTCCGAGTGCCACCTCTGGCATGCATTTATTTATTGTTCATACTTGATATCCCGCCCCAATCGGGTGAACCAGACTCTGGGCGGCTTACATCCTGAATCATAATATAAAGGCCTTAAAAATTCATAAAATTCATAAAAATTTAAAACATTCAACAATAAAAGCAAATAAACACATAATAACTGATACAAATACCAGATTTGGGGGGGGGGGATGGCTGCTCTTAAATTAGCCATCCTGGATGGGAACCTACATTGCTGTGTCCCCACACTTGACCCGCCAGCCATGTCTTTAAGCCCTTTTGAAAGGGCAGGAGCTCCGCCTGCAGGCGCAGCTCTGTCGGGAGAAGGTTCCACAGGGCCGGGGCGAACACAGAAAAGGCTCTCTTCCTAGTGCTCGTGAGGCGAGCCTCCCTAGCCGATGGAGTAACAAGAGAGCCCCTCCAATCCGCCCTGGTGGGACGGGCAGCCGTTCTTAGGGTGACGCGGTCTCTTAGGTATCCTGGCCCACTACCATGCCATAGGATTGCCACCATTGCACAACTTCATGTCATACACTAGTTACGCCCGCTTCTAGATCGGGACTCCTTGCTTATGATCACACACACTCTAGTCACCTCCAGACTTGACTGCTGCAATGCGCTCTACATGGGGCTGCCCTTGATGACCATTCGGAGGCTGGAACTGGTCCAGAATGCGGCTGCTAGGATGGTGATGGGGTGCGGGCAGTATGCCTGTGCCTTGCCACTGCTTCGGAAGCTGCACTGGTTGCCGGTATGCCTCCAGGCGCAATTCAAGGTTCTGGTTATTACCTTTAAATCCCTACATGGTAGTGGACCAGGATACTTAAGAGACTGCATCACCCCAATAATATCTGTCCGTCCCACCAGAGCAGACCGGATAGGATCTCTAATTGTTCCATCTGCTAGAGAGGCGCGTCTCTCTAGCACTAGAAGGAGGATCTTCTCAGTGTCTCAGTGTCTGCTCCAGCCCTATGGAACCTCTTGCCAACCGAGTTGCGTCTCCAGACAGAGTTGCTGCCCTTCTGGAAAGGTTTAAAAACCTGGCTGGCAGAGCAGGTGTGGGGCACCGGCAGTGCTGTGGCCCCCGCCTGCTGGCTGATTTAAGAACGCTCTGTCCCTCTTTTTAAATTGGTGGGAGGGTAGGGAATGGTTTTTTGTAGATTTTAATGGGGTTTTAATTGTGATTTTAAAATTGTGATGGTTTTAATATCTGTACTACACCCAGAGTCTTTGAAATTGGGCGGCAATACAAATCCTAAAAATAAAATAAATTAAACTGTGAAATTTCTGTGCTTTGCTTTGTGGCTGAGGGTGGTCTCACTTGATGTTAGCAGAGTTTTAATCCTTGTATCCTGTCATAATTTTAACCATTCTACTCATCTTATTGTTTCATATAGTTTTTTTAAAAAAACTCAAAGAATAGTATGTCCCAGCAAGTTATTTCTGGTGTGCAGTGACTATTTGAGTTAATGTCTTCCAAAATGTCATATTATTAGCAGCTCTGCTCAAATCTTATAAATCAGGGGTGGCCAAACTGCGGCCTGTGGACTGGACCAGGCCTACGGCGCCAAATCATTCAGCCCTCACTGCTACTGGAAGCAGAAGTAAAACACAACCACAACCTGTGCATGCGTAAATGGTGCCAGAAGCGGAAGTAGAACACAACCACACACGCGTAAACACTGCCATAAATGCACCCACAGCTGTCGTAAATGTGTTTATGACAGCCGTGAACACATTTATGGTGGGAGGAACCACATGACTGTCCCGCTGAATCACATGACCAGCCCGTGGCACGAAAAGTTTGGGAATAATATTTCATGTTAGGTCATTCTCTCTTCCTACTATCCTCTCCCCAACTGCATTACGAATGACTAATCACATACATTTTTTTCTTACCCTAAAGCCGTCCTCAGAAGGTGTGCTTGTGTCCATTTCTGCCTGTTCATCCTCTGATGGTCTCCACCTGTTTGTATATCATCCAGCATCCAGCAGAGGTGAGTTAGATTGTAAGTCAGATATGTTAATGTGTGTTATATGCTATCAGTTTGAAACAAGCTTGCAGCAACCCTAATAGGGCTTTCAAGGTAAGTGAGATGTTTAAGGAGTAGTTCCACCAGCTACACACACACTCCAAAGAGTTTCCATGATTAAGAAGGGAGTTAAACCCAGGTCTCCTGTTACTTTCTCTACTACTCCACACCACATTTACCCTACAATCAAACTCAAAAGTTGAGCTTGTCTGTCCTCTGAAGGTCTTCACCTTTCTGAATGTCATTCAGTAGAAGTGAGTTAGATTACTAAATAACTGGAAAAATCTAGTTAGTTCTGTAGTTCACTTCATCTAACAAGATAAAATATTGTCCATTATCCTGTTCCTAATCCCAATAAGAATCAACCCATCAGTTTATGACTTATCCTTAAACATTTGTAAATCACAGCTGGAGTAGGTCTGCTAAACCAAGAGAACAGAGACTAAGTATGTGCTGTCTGCCATATTTTAGCCAGAATGGACACCATCCAGGTTTTTCTAAGTAAATTGTGAGGTTTATTTCATCTGATCACCTAATCAAAGGAGATATGATTATGGTGTTCATCCTAAAGCAATGTGGAGATATATTAAATATAAATACATTTAAGAAATTATTTAGTGGCTCTTTTAATGTAGCTGCTATGTATGAATCTCAAAGTGTAGATTTTGTGCATTCTTCTCATTTTTCTATTCTTTGCTTCATGATGGTGAGAACTGTAACAGAGGAAATAAGTTCAATTTTGTTTAGCATTTGAAGCAGCAAAATGTTACTGGAATTCAAAAAAAAAAGTGAATTGTCAGTAAGTCAAGAATGAATAAAAAAGTTTAGTCATCTCAAGGCATAAATAGTGCAGATTTTAAAATCTATGAAGGAAATTTAAAACCAAAGAATAGTTTTTTACTTTTGTGTTAACATTTATTGATCTTATTTTATTATCTATAGAATTCCCCACTGGACAGTGAGCGTGAAGTACTGAAAGGTTTTATGTTACAGTTTACTCATTTCAGAAGAAATCAAATGATCGATTAAACAAAAATCCCAAAGTAATTTAGAAAGTTGATTTGTGTTCCCCTTTCCCATACTCCAGTAACTTAGGAAACTTTCTTAAGCTTAATACAAGGAACTTTGATCATATTTCACCTTAATAGAATAATTTATATGAATATAGATCTATGTTGTTGTCTAAGATGATTACACCTGTCATGCAGCTGTTCTTGGGTTGGAACTAAGCTTTCAACCAGCAGGGTAAAATAAACTGCATTTTCAATAAATATTAATCCTGTTCTGGCATGGATTTTAAAAAATGAATTGTTACCTATTGAACCAGGGAAATGTCTCCTATTATCAATTTCTTAGGTTCACTCAGACCCAACTCCAAAGTTCTGTTGTTACTTCCCCAATCATACAAAATAAAATTAGGTACAGTCAAATCTCGCATAATGAAAATATTTTGTTGTGCGAAGCTGCTTGCTATGTGAGTTTTTCACTATGCAAGTTTTTTTCCACATAGTGAACATTCCTATAGAAAAACTCGCATAACAAAAATTTCTATGGAAAAACTCGCATAGTGAAAAATTTTCATTATGTGGGTTTTCCCGATAGAAATGCTCGTTATGCAAGTTTTTCCATAGGAAAAGTCTGACTTGCATAGTGAAAATTTTTGTTATGGTAGTCGGAATGCTTTTCGAAACGCCTGCTCATTATGCGAGTTTTTCACTGAGCAAGGCATTCGTTAAGCGAGGTTTGACTGTACAGTACATGAATGGTTATCCTCCCTTGGAGCTGTGCATAGAATCTAACATCTAAAGCAGAGGTGGCCAACTTTGGTGTTTTTGGACTTCAATTCCCAGAAGCCCTGATCAGCAGGCATGCTTACTTGGGTAATTGAAGTCCAAGAACACCTGGGGCACCAAGGTTGGAAAACTTTGATCTAAAGCAAGAATGCCATCATTATTAAACTTTTGGCCTGAAGCTGTAATTATACTTTGTAGTAAGCATTGACTGACTGGGGTGATTTTTATGAGAGTACATGTCTTATATAGGTCCTATTTAGGCACACAGAAGTCTAATTTCAAACTCAGATGGGATTGAGAGATCACTTCTGGTTTGGGGGGGAAAGAGCTCTATATGGTTAAATAAAATTGGGGAGTGAATGGCCTGAAATAACCAGTCTCATTCTCTAGAAGGCAGAGTTGGCCATTTCTGGCTAATATTCTTTCTAGAAGTGAGGTTGAAGCACTTCTCTAAGGTCCCTGGGATGCTTTTCTGAGGTGCCATAGTGATAGATGTGGTTCCTGGGCCTGTGGAGGTTGCCCTCCCAGTTTGAAGGAAGAGACTGCAGAATTCTTTGAGCTCTTGTTTTCAGTATCTTTACAAAGGACATTCCTTGACATGCAGAAATGCCTTCCTTTGAAACATTGCTGATTTCCCCCCTTACTTTTCTTTGTGGAGAATCTTCCCTCGACCCCTCCCATCAAGATGATCAATTTCCACATACCAACAGAGATTGGAGAGAAGTGTGACATTGGAAACCATACCTTAAGGTCATGATGACAAACCTTGGCACTCCAGGTGTTCTTGGGTTTCAATTACTTGAAGCCCAAGTCAGCATTCCTGCTGATCAGGGCTTCTGGGAATTGAAGAGTCGGGCTTGCCCGATTGGGGCGGGTTAGCAAGTGTGAAATATAAATAAATATAAATAAATAAAACACCTGGAGTGGCAAGGTTCTCCATCATTCTCTTAAGGCATCTATGACTACCACTTCTTCCAACAACAACCTTCTTTCCCACTCTGGATGCAACAGAACAGCAGTCAGTGGTGCTAAAGTTTTTTCCTGTCAACTCTCATCTCAAGAAAGTGGGGGTTGAGCACTATGTTTTGTCCAGGAACATAGCAAGTAGCAGCATAAACGTGATGCCATTTATGACACAACCTAAGGAAAACCATCATATTAAAGATCTAAAATTACTTGAGGGGGGTAAATTTTGAAAAAGTAATATAGCTCATCTCCTCTCTAGTTGACATTCCTTGGCTTTCTATATACTGTACCTCTGAAATGGATAATTACTCTGATATTTTTGTCTAAGGTGGGATGTTTTGATTTAGTATGGTCTCTGTGTTAAAACAAACAGCAAGATCGAATATAAGCCATTTGAGAACTTGGTACAGTACATAGAATTTGGCCAGTATAACTGTATCCTGTATTACATGGCTGTTTCATCCTATTAGAGTATCTCTCTGTGTTGTATCTCTGCCAACCTTCTGCAATCCATTTTGCCCAAATAGGAAGTGAGATTACAGCAGTATTATTGCAGTTTCAACAAAATAATCATAAATATGCTAAAATACTAGATTTCTGTATTATTTTCTTTGAGCAACACTGGATTCTGTCCCAAAAAATGAAGGAGAACTTCATAGGGATCAAAACTGGTACTTCTCTGGATAACTGAATTATGATTTTAATCTTTTCCTGTATATTTACCTTATATGTATGTATGTGATCATCCTAATTGATTAAAGCAGAAGAGGGGAAACAGCTTGGGGAATATTGGTTTTGTATTTTGTTATTTTCCTCTGGTTCTGGAACAGTATTAAAAAAAACCCAGCTAGAAACAACCATGAGTTGCAATGTCTAGAATCTGAGCAAAACAGTAATTAAATTAAGTATGCCACATAGTTACTATATATGAGACATAATTGTGTCATAAAATTGTGTGACAATTAAGGTGCCACATTTGTCACGTACATTTATATACAAACAAATAATCCTAAAACTCTGCAAATGTATGCTTTGCAGCTGTCCATTCTGATCTGCTACAGCAAAAAAAAAAAAAAATTCCAGTCTTCTAAGTGCCAAAAGTACTTTAAAAAGCCCCTCTGGTAATGTATGCATTTTAATTGCATAGCTCTTTCCAGGAACAAATGTGGTGCATTGTTATGATCTCTCCAATGGTCTGTATCAAACAGTTTCCCCTGAGTTCGTATATAAATAAACTAACATGTTTGAAACTAAATTTCTTAGATGCCCAAGTCAATTAAAGACAGCTCAAAAAGAGAGTTCATGGCAGTGTCTTTCTCTTCCTATTTTAAAATGTACTTCAGAAGAACCCTATTACATTTTCGGGTGGGATCTACATAGGTGGGGAGAAGGAGCTACACCTGCTGGTTTCCTTGCTGCTTTGCTCATATGAACAGTAGTGAATCTGAACAGAAGCAGTATCCTCCTGCCTGTTGGTGGGCAAGCTGACCCACAATGGGCTCGACTCACAGCTCCTCTCTCTCTCTACATTGACAAGTGCCTTAGAAATCTTTCCAGAAAGAACATTTTCAAGATTTCCTGTTCAGATACTGTAAATACTAATTATTTATAGACAGTTAGAGGGGAATATTTGACCTCACTCTTTTCTCATCTGGAAGGGTTTTTCTAGAATCCTTGCTCATATATGGATACTATACACAAGCAGAAGCTTCTCCCCTGTGGACCCAGTGCTGAAACTGGGTAGAACATGACAGTTGATGGACAGGGCTAGGCAGTTGCCTCTAAGCTTATTTATATGTTGTGCTTTGTTGAATGTCACGTGACTAGGGTTGTAATTATAGCTAGGATTTGATGGTGAGCTGCAAAACAATGATTACATTAGAATATAGCCACTATTAGAACTGTATTGTTTTGGTTTAGAACTGGATTGGTTTGGATGGAAATGGTTTGGTTTGGTTAGAAACAGGTTGATTCAGTTGTATATATTTGATAAACGGAGAGAGATAACTGTACTCTGATGGGGTAAAGCAATCCTACCTTGTTCCTTGAAACAGCTCCAATGTCAAAACCTTTGAGATGTCTATAGGCTTCCCAATGCAGATCTATTAAGATGGAAATAGCAATAGCAATTATAGTTATATACCACCCCATAATGCTTAGGGCACTCACTGGGTTGTTCACAAAGTAATTAGAATTTTGTCTCCAACATGCTGAGTACTCATTTTACCAACCTCGGAAGGACGGAAGGCTGAGTCAACCTTGATCCCCATCAGGATCAAACTCACAAAGTTTTGGCTGCAGTACAGCAATTTAACCATTGCACCAACAGGGCTCCTAAATGCAGATGAGGCAGGACTGTTCTTTTGTCATTTGTTTATGTTTGGAATATTTCTTGCAATGGGAAATTATTTATACTAGGACCAGACTAGCCATGAACTTCCTCAGCGTTCCATTAGCATTTCCAGGGAGTGGAAAGGTTATGGGTCCTCCAAGCCAAAGCCTTCCCTGCTTCAATCATTCCCAAGGATCTACTCCCCTTTTGGTTATGGTGACACTGGAAGTTAGGTGTTGGAGTGCTGCAAAATCTTCTGGAAGGGAGAGCTCTGAAGTGAGATCCTAAAGGGCAGAGCTCTGGCACAGTCCCTGAAAAAGGGGACCAAATCTGTTCGGTGGAGTCTGGGATGCCAAAGCCACTTTCAGGAAAATAATGCAAAATCTGCCTTTTCTTACCAATGACATGTACCAAACCTGTAAGCTTCATTTCCCTACTCAGACACAATCCCCTACAAAACAGCGCAAGCCGTCATAACTCATTTCATTGCATCCCTATAGCAGTTCCTCTTCCTGGACATATATTGCACATGTGAGTTTTTGCTTGGAAATGTCTGTGTGCTCTGTTTTGAAAAGTAAAAAATCAAACAAATCTATTATGACATTGAGCATATTTTGTTTTTTGTTTTTATTTTTTATGTTCAATATTAACTGAAGGAAAATAGAGTACTACGGACAGTACCTCTTCTGGCTGCATGCTTACCTGAAGAGAAGTGTAAAGTCTTGATTGGTCGACGCTTCAGTGAAGACAAGTAAGGAGCATGTATAACTTGGCTTGCATTTCAGCATTGAACAATTACTCTGAACAGTAAAGCTAGGGTGCTTTGTAGTACCAACTCAGTGTTTAACAATGAAGGTGAAGCTCAAGATTGTCTATGCAATAAAAAATGACCTCTATCTGTGATTTTATACCTATGATACACATATGACTGGTGGGATGCAAAAGCCATCTGGATGAGACTCCTTTGAGTCTGACATGCCACCTTCTACAAATTGATTTTCCCTAGATTTTCCATCTGCCATTTTTGACATTCTAGTAGTAACTTTAAATACTCATTATTTCTCCTGATTCCCTGTTCTCTCTGCTCACCAATTTACTGCAATTGGTAACAATAAAAATTGAGTGACTATAAACATATAAATGTCCCTTTTTAAAATAAGAAACATTTATTTTCGTCTTGAATGACCAGGGATTCCTTTCATGACTAAGATATAAGATTTAAAGGGTTGAAACTCAGGGTTCTTGACATTCTCAAGCAAATGAGTGATTTCATTATTTCTTTCCATCTCCAAAATCTGCCTTCCCTTCTCTCTTTCCAAGCTGTTTATGTCCTATATAAATTCCATTGGCTTATCGGCTGCCACATACCTTCCTCATTAGTTCATGGTGCTTTCCCCAGACATATTAGATCTATCTTCTATGTTCCCATCTAGTCCAAACAGTGGTTTTCCTATCACTTCTGTGCCAATTAGAAGACTCTCATCATTTGTACCACAGTCTCTTTTTATTCTGGTTTGTGTTGCAATCTGAAATATTTCTGTATAGAACTTCCCCACCTGTTTCTAGTGCTTAGCACATAACTAGTGCTTATAGATTGTGAATACACTTAATAATGTCAGTAACACGTGCAGTTCCTCATGGAATCTGAAGGTTGTAAACTCTTTCAGAGTTACCAACAGCTACTAGTCATGATGGGCATAAAACACCTCCAGTATCAGAGGCAGTATGCTTCTCAGTAATGGTGGCTGGCATATCAGCTATTATATGGTAGTCACACATCCCTTTATGGTGGGCTTTCTCTGTGGGAACACAACTCTGGATTAGTTAGGGCTTTGATCTAATCTAGTACAGTACTAATACACTAAACTCTTTTCCAGATGACCGTCTCAGCTAGCGTAGACATATTGAATCAATAAGATATACCGTATATATAAGTATTGATTTTCCATTCAACTATTTATTCAGTCTGTATACTCTAAATGAAGCCCGCAACTGAATTTAGCCACAAATGACTGGATAACAAGAATAATTTCTTTTTCTTTATCGGCTATGTGTATTGTTTCCACTATTTTGGAACCCATATTTTCTGTGTCATGGCAAGAATTAAGACATTTTGTCTCCTTCCTTGTTCACTGTTTTTTGGTTGCGTTGGAAGCGTCCTGGCCTTTGCAACCCTTCCCTCCTCCCCACTGCCTCAGCTACTGTTATATTCTTAAGTGAAACTCCAGCTCAGCGTATGAAGCTTCCTTCATATTCCCTAGAGCAGTGGTGCCCAAACTAAGGCCCGGGCCCCGGGTGCAGCCCCCATACGGGCACGTTTTACTTCCGCTTCCAGGAGTGACGAGGGCTTCATGGGCTGGATGAATTGGTGTCGGGGGCCGCACCCAGCCCCTGGGGCCTTAGTGACCGGCTCCCTGAACCACATGATCGGCCCATGGCCCAAAAAGTTTGGCCATCCCTGCCCTAGAGTCACTATTGAGAGAATTTCCACCTGGGGCATTCTGCAATTCTGAGTCATCATCAGCGCACGCTTAAGATTTCAGTATGTGTCTATGTAGGTTGGAGAAAATAAATAAGATTCCACAAAGAAAAACAATGACATGTTTTTAGAAGTACTGAACAGATAATTGAAACAAATTATTATTATTATTATTATTTATTAAATTTAATACCCCGCCCCAATCGGGAGGACCCGACAAAGTACACAGTGGCTTAGTGGTTAAGAGGCTAAACATTTTTAAAAATTAATTTTTGTTGAACATTTAAAAGAAACAAAATTACATTCATCAACACAATTCATTTCCGTAGTTCTACACCATAATACATTTTTTATTATATAAGATGATTTTAACTCTTTAATAGGTGAAGAATTAATCTGCATTTTGATAACCAATAAATGTCAGATAAAAAATAAATCTCAAATAAAAATACAATATAACAATAAAAAGATAAAACAATAAACAAAATACAAAACTCAATATACCCATGTGCTATGGCACCAAGGGGAACACCTCTTCACCTTAATCTATTATGGTTTACTCTTTACCAGTGACTACCTTCTCCCCAAAATTTATAGTTTCTTGTACAGGTTTACATCTTTTGTTTTCTTTTATTACATATTCAATAAAAGTTCATCATATCTCCAAAAACCAATTTGTTTTAATCAGTCCCTTCTTACTCTTCAGGTCCCACACTAGTTTCTCATTTAAGGTGCTATCCCAAAACTCTTTATACCACTCCTCTATTTTGAAATTATGATTAGCTTTCCAATTTCTTTCAATTAATAATCTTTTAGCTGTCAAGAAAATTATTAACAAATCCTTTTAGTCCTTACCTATTTTTACATCTTCTAATTCCATTATTTAAAATTAAAATTTAAAGAAGTATTATTAATTGTTAATAATTATTAATGTTTCTTTAGGTTTTAATTTTATTCCTGGTGTATTATATATCTCTGCTTCAACTTTAAACCAAACATTTCGTGTGTGTTTACATTCCCACCACATAAGATGCTGAACTTGAAGACTGGAAGGTCAGCAGTTCGAGACCTGAGTGCTGTACGACAGAGTGAGCTCCCATCTCTGTCCCAGCTCCTGCCAACCTAGCAGTTCGAAAGCAAGAAAATGCAAATAGATAAATAGGTTCCACTTCAGTTGAAAGATAACAGTGTTCCGTGCGCTCTGGTGTCTAGTCATGCCTGCCACATGTCCACAGAAATGTCTGCAGACACAGACAGCACTGACTATTTGTTGTAAAAGGAGATGAGCACTGAACCCTAGAGTCAGATATGACTGGCTTTCGAGCAAGGGTGACCTTTATACCTCAGTCCTAAGGGATAGTAAAGGAGCATAAAATATACATCGAGATTGAATTTAAGCCTTCATAACTTGTCTACTATTGCTTAGAGCAGGCATGCCCAAACTACGGCCCGCGGGCCGCATCCGGCCCGCCAGGCCATTTCATCCGGCCCCCGACATGGTATAAGAACTCTTATAATTTTATTTTATTTTTTAAAAAAATTTTTTGGGCGAACTTTTTTTTTGGGCGGAGGAATCACAAGTCAGTGAAAGAGTGATTTGCCCAGTTCCTTCCTCCTCCTGCTTAGTACTAGGAGTTCTGCCGAATCTACTTTAGAATGGCTGAATCAATACGCCAGAGTGGAGAGAGGGACTTCAGTGGGAGCTAAAAGTAAGTAGTTTGGGCATGCCTGATTTAAAGCAATTAAAAAAGAAAGCCAGGAGCAGGGGGGAGGGGGAGGGGGAGGGAAGCGAGGTTTAGAGTTCTTCAGATCTCTTTGTCAGGCTGCGTATATTGCAAACTTAAGATATCAGAAGAGAAGCAAAAAAAGTTCACAACTTATCAGGTGCCACAATGCATAATAATGCATCCACCCATCCATTGGCTGGGCAAAAGAAGTTTGTTTTGCAGCCCTTTGTAGGAGGTTTGAATAAGACTCCCGGGATGTTCCCTTACTGTCAGAAGCAACAAATGTTGCTTTTCAGCTCGCTTGTGCAAAGAAGTTTGCTCTGCAACCTTTTGCAATTGCAAAGGTTTAAATAACCCGGGATTTTTCGTCAGTTGCAAAAAGAGACGTTACTTTACCTTTAGGCTTGCCCCGTCATTGTGTGCCTGTGGAGTTGATGTGCTCTTACAAATTCAACCCATGAAGCTTTGCTCTTCTGCCTGATGTGGTGGATTTGATCTTAAATCCACCTCAAATTTAAATACAGCTCAAATTTAAATACAGGAGTTAGTCTACAAAAGGCCCTGGAGAATGCATTAAATTTGGTAAAGGTTTCTCTTGCTCGAAAGCCAGTCGTATCTGACTCTAGGGGTCAGTGCTCATCTCTGTTTCAAATCCAAAGAGCTAGTGCTGTCTGCTTCTGCAGGCATTTCTGTGGTCATGTGGCAGGCATGACTAGACACTGCAGCCCACAGAACACTTGTTACCTTCCCACCGAACTGGTCCCTATTTATCTACTTGCAATCGTAAAGGTAAAGGTTTCCCTTGCTCGAAAGCCAGTCGTATCTGACTCTAGGGGTCAGTGCTCATCTGTTTCAAATCCAAAGAGCTAGTGCTGTCTGGTTCTGCAGGCATTTCTGTGGTCTTATGGCAGGCATGACTAGACACTGCAGCCCACAGAACACTTGTTACCTTCCCACCGAACTGGTCCCTATTTATCTACTTGCAATCATAAAGGTAAAGGTTTCCCTTGCTCGAAAGCCAGTCGTATCCGACTCTAGGGGTCAGTGCTCATCTCTGTTTCAAATCCAAAGAGCTAGCGCTGTCTGCTTCTGCAGGCATTTCTGTGGTCTTATGGCAGGCATGACTAGACTGCAGCCCACAGAACACTTGTTACCTTCCCACCGAACTGGTCCCTATTTATCTACTTACAATCGTAAAGGTAAAGGTTTCCCTTGCTCGAAAGCCCGTCGTATCCGACTCTAGGGGTCAGTGCTCATCTCTGTTTCAAATCCAAAGAGCTAGCGCTGTCTGCTTCTGCAGACATTTCCATGGTCATGTGGCAGGCATGACTAGACACTGCAGCCCACAGAACACTTGTTACCTTCCCACCGAACTGGTCCCTATTTATCTACTTGCAATCTCTTGCTTTTGAACTGCTAGGTTATATGTATATATAAAGGTAAAGGTTTCTCTTGCTCAAAAGCCAGTCGTATCCGACTCTAGGGGTCAGTGCTCATCTGTTTCAAATCCAAAGAGCTAGTGCTGTCTGCTTCTGCAGGCATTTCTGTGGTCTTATGGCAGGCATGACTAGACACTGCAGCTCACAGAACACTTGTTACCTTCCCACTGAACTGGTCCCTATTTATCTACTTGCAATCGTAAAGGTAAAGGTTTCCCTTGCTCGAAAGCCAGTCTTATCCGACTCTAGGGGTCAGTGCTCATCTCTGTTTCTAAGCCGAAGAGCTAGTGCTGTCTGCTTCTGCAGGCATTTCCGTGGTCTTATGGCAGGCATGACTAGACACTGCAGCCCACAGAACACTTGTTACCTTCCCACCGAACTGGTCCCTATTTATCTACTTGCAATTTCTTGGTTTTGAACTGCTAGGTTGGCAGGAGCTGGGACAGAGATGAGAGCTCATTCCGTCCTGCAGTACTCGGGAATCCAACTGCTGACCTTCCGCCTCCCAGTCAGCGTCTTAGTGACTTGAGCCACTGCAGTCTCATATGTATATATGCAGTACTGTAAAGCTATTTAGATACACTGTACGTCTATAGTGGCTGCACTCTACTCTGGCAGCAGAGGTAGCTCCAGTTGATGGGGCAAACTGTCCCCAGCTAATCAGTGGCATCTCCGCTGCCGCCATGAGATTTCCCATTGATCAGCTGACTGGCGGTATAGAGATGTCCCAGGTAAGCCGATTGGCAGTCACGATGGCATCAGAGATGCTGTGGACCAAATGGTTATGTTCTCCTTCATCAGCTGGAAATCTGTCTGCACTACCAGGGCAGATCAAACCCACTGATCAGTGAAAACAGACTCCAGCTGATCAAGGGAGACCATTCCTAGCTATCTCAGAAAACAAAACAAATAAAATAAAATACACAGTAGCACTTTAAAGACTAACTGCTATTCCCACCAGTAATCCTTTTTTTAAAAAAAATGTTTATTTGAAGAGTCCTAGTGCTATGACACTTTGAATAAATATTTTTTAAAAAAACAATGCACCATAGCAGCAGAGGGGCTCCCACTGATTGGTAGTAACTGGTGTCAGCTGATCTGCAGCTGCAGAGAGATGCAGCAGATCTGTTAATGCTGCCTCTGCCAATCAGCTGTAATCTATGTCACCTCCTGCTGCAAGTTTATCTGGGCTTTCCCAGGTAAACATTAACAGGAGTGGGCACAAAGTCTAAACAAGTGATGGCAAACCTTGGTAGTTCAGGTGTTATAGAACTTCAATTCTCAGATGTCCTGATCACCAGAAGTGCTGATTTAGGCTTCTGGTAATTGAAGTCCAAGAACACCTGGAGTGCCAAGGTTCACCATCACTGGTCTGAAGTGATTTATTTTACACTGATCCAAGTATTAGTATAAGTTGGAAGTCGAAATTGATTTACAGTATTATGGCTGTGCATTGTGTAATTCCTGATTTTAAATTGATTGGGAGACCCAATGTGCGCTAATTTTGAAGTTCCCCCACCCTCTGAGGCTGCAGCAAGCCAGGCAGGACATAATGTCAGGAAGCAGATCTTTTCTAAGGCTAATGACTTTTCATTGCTAATTAAAATCCAAAGTTCCAGGTACGTGGGGTTTTAATTGGCAATGAAAAGTCATTAGCCTTATAAAAGATCTGCTTCCTGACATCATGTCAGGAAGCGGATCTTTTATAAGGCTAATGACTTTTCATTGCTAATTAAAATCCAAAGTTCCAGGTACGTGGGGTTTTAATTGGCAATGAAAAGTCACTAGCCTTATAAAAGATCTGTTTCCTGACATCATGTCAGGAAGCGGATCTTTTCTAAGGCTAATGACTTTTCATTGCTAATTAAAATCCAAAGTTCCAGGTAGGTGGGGTTTTAATTAGCAATGAAAAGTCACTAGCCTTATAAAAGATCTGCTTCCTGACACCATGTCAGGAAGCAGATCTTTTCTAAGGCTAATGACTTTTCATTGCTAATTAAAATCCAAAGTTCCAGGTACGTGGGGTTTTAATTGGCAATGAAAAGTCACTAGCCTTAGAAAAGATCTGCTTCCTGACATGATGTCAGGAAGCAGATCTTTTCTAAGGCTAATGACTTTTCATTGCTAATTAAAATCCCACCTACCTGAAGCTTTGGAACACAACAACAGCTCCTTGGATGCCACAATGACCAAGCTGGATGTGAATTTCTAGGATCTGTCATATTTTTTTAAAAGGACACTTTTAAAGGACACCGCGAAGGCGGTGAAGGAGGAGCCGGCGAAAGAGGAGCCGGCGGCAAAGGCGTTAGTGGTGGCGGCGGCGGGGGCGGGGGCAAGGCTGGGTGGATGTATGTACCATGGAGAAATAGTTCGGCCCTCGGAGCATCTGATAAAATGTTATCCGGCCCCCGGGCCGAAAAGTTTGGGCACCCTTGGCTTAGAGTAATCTCTTGGCAGAAATCTGCTCAAAGAATTGTTATTAAATTTATAACAAAAAAAAAGATAGTGGTTTATCTATTTACCATCATGTTTAATGTAAAGTTTCCCGTAAATAAATAAAGCTATACTCTGTAATGTCTGATACTTTATTTAATAATCGTTATGTATTTCTGACCAAGCGCTTGTTGTATTATTCATCACAAAAGCTGTAATGAAGCAATAAAACCTCTTACTCTGGGATTTATTCCCTTTTAAGATTTATAAAAAGTATTTTTGCAAGCCATTCTTTAATCATAAATAGCATTTGAGTTTTACAGTAGAAGATCCTAATGCTTATTCTCAGGTAAACATTACTGGCAATCAGGAAGACAAAAATCCATTTTGACAGCCACAATAGTTCTATACGGACCTTTATGATGGCTTTACACTTACTTGAGCAATCCTTTTTACTAATTTAATTTATTGAAATTTATTTCTTTACAGTGTCACAATTTTGACACTAAAAACAAACAAGAAACCTAATAAGTAAATCATAGACTAAGCAAAAAAACAACATTGAGGCACTTAAAAACCTAACTGCTCCATTTTAAAGTTAGCTTTTGTGGATCAAGTCTACTTTGTCAGACATAAGAGTGAGACTTCATGGCATCAATTTATACACATCAGGTACAGGGTACAGAATGTTTAGCATAACAGATAAGTTTACAAATCAATGTATTTTATTTTTTTTACAACTGGTGATACCTGTTATTTGGATTAGTAGTGAAGCTTTGCCCTGTTTAATTGTAAATGGTTAGTAGATGAATGCAAGACAAACATTATGGCATTATATATTTGCTAATGAGTTTACCCTTCAGGTCTAGCATCTATTGTGTGAGTGGCCTAGGGCAAGCACCAAGTTCTTCCTTTGTTCTGAGAGGTAGCCCGAGGTGTGGATGAGAATTCTACTGAAGCAGTTTCTTGGAAGGTAGTGTAATATAACAACATATAACATACAAAATAGATATATATATAGCATCCTATTGATTAACACAGCTACCATTTCAAAAGCGTCAACTATGAAGAGCCCAATAAGTAAAATAATTCCAAACTACTTTTCATTTCAGGGTACAGTAAAACACTGGATAATGATTGCATCGGATAACGCTAAAATCGCATAAGATTAAGTAATCTGGGGAGGAGAATTGGATCGAATAACATTAAGGTCCTATGGGATGGATCGGATAACAACCGCTAAAGCCTGTGCGGGTACAATGTATCTCTATGGAGCTTTAATGTTATCCGATCCATCCCATAGGATTTTAACATGGATTGGAGAACACTAAAAATTGGATAACACCAAGACTTGTGGAACCAAGTTTTAGCGTTATCCGGTGTTTTACTGTATTTTATTATTTCTTGTTTCCATTCTTTGTTGCCTTTTTTCTTTTTAAATATTAACCTATTTATAAATAAATTACAATAAATAAATATATTTTGCAAACATTTATGGGAAATGGAATCTGTGTGTAGTTAGAAATTGTGGTCTAGACTCAGCTTTGCACAAGCAATTTTCTGACAGTTCAGCAAGACTTTCTTCTCCTGCCCCACTCAAAACTCTGTTCTTCTAAGATACTCAGAATATGTTTAAAAGACTACTGGGGAGAGTGGGAGAACTGACCCTATCAGAAGCTGCTCCATCAGAGGAAAACCCTGCTGTAACCTGGTCTGTAAGGGAATATGGACTAGATTACTGTTACTGTTGTTATGCTGGCTGGATAGCTCAATGGTTTTGGACAGGGGTTCGCAGCATTTTCCCGCCATAGGCCAGACACGGTTCTGACACACAGCTGCGGGGGCCAGAGGCGTGTTTGCTTCCAGTGCTTACGTTTTCGGCAGCAGCACCAATTGCATTGGTTTTGCGGCTTCATGCACAATCTCTGCCACTTCCCATGGTAGTGGGAGGCTTTTGGGATTTTTCCACTGCTCCTCCGTGACGCTTCGACAGGGAAAGTGCACCAGTTTGTGACTTCCCAGTTCCATGGTGTGACCCCAGGCTGAACTAAGGTCCACCCGGCACCAGAAGTCGCCAACCAGTGTGCTTTCCCTGCTGAAGCGCCGTGGAGGAGCGCTGGAAAAATCCCAAAACAGAGCGATATTGCTCCACAACACCTCCCACTGCCGTGAGAAGTGGCAGAGACTGTGCACGAAGCTGCAATACTGATGTGATTCCCGTCGCCATGGCAAGTTACATATTTTGACTTCTGGGGTGGGGGCCAGGTCTAGAGGTGCCTGGGTGGCCACTGTGGGCCAGATTAATGAGATGCATGGGCTGGGTTAGGCCTGCAGAGCTGGAGGTTGTGAATGCCTGGTTTTATAATATCTGGTTTCAGATTGGTAGTTTGTGTCTCCTAAAGGACCCAGCCTATGTAGCCATAGGCAAGTTGCACAGTCCAGGGTGCTCCCTGAACAAGGGTAAACTACTTTTGAATACTCTTTACTTGGAAAATCCTGAAAAGGGTTGTTATATGTCTAAATTGGCTTTATGGCACATTATGTTATTGTAGTGTATCACAGAACAGACCACAAAACCAATCTTATTAATAGAGATTACTTGTATGGGTGGATAGCTGTACTATATGAAAAGACGTTATAAGGGGTATCGGTGTTTAGAGTAAGTTTAATTTTATTATTTGTATAAAACATTTTCAGAGTTGTGGTTTTGAGGTGCCTAGGATAGATTATTCTGTCTGGATAGCTCAGTGGTTTAGATATTCGGTTGCAGAACCAGAGGTTGGGAGTTCAGTTCCCTATTATGCCTCCTAGAAGAGCCAACCTGTGCAGCCATGGACAAGCTACACAAGTCCAGGGCACCTACAGAAAAAAAGAATGGTAGCCACTTCTGTGTATTCTCTACCCAGAGGATCCTGAAAAAAGGTTGTCGTAACTGAGAACTGATTTGACAGCATGAAGTTAAATATATAATTGCTGGATAGCTCAGTGGTTTAGGTCAGAGGTTGGGAGTTCAGTTCCTCACTGTGCCTCCTCGACAGACACTGAATTTGATGATCCATAGGATCCCCTCCAGCTCTGCAGTTCTAAGATGATGATCAGGATTGGCAGGGTGATATCTCTACTTTTTATTATGCTGCCTATGTTTGTCATAGCTTGCCTCCCAAGAAGTAAGCATCCTTTTATTTTATGCCTGCAGTCAACATCTGCAGTGATCTTAGATCCCAAGAAAGTGAAGTCTGTCACTGTTTCCATTTCCCCTTCTATTTGTCAGGGAGTGATGGGGCCGGATGCCATGATCTTTGTTTTTTTGATGTTGAGTGTCAGTCCAGCTTTTGCACTTTTTCACACTCATTAAGAGGCTCTTTAGGTCTTCTTCACTTTCTGCCATTAAGGTAGTGTCATCTGCATATCTCAGGTTGTTGATATTTCTCCCAGTAATCTTAATGCCAGCCTGTGCTTATTCCAGCCCTGCATTATGTGTGATGTACTCAGCATATAAATTAAATAAGCACGGTAACAATATACAGTCTTGTCGTACTTCTTTTCCTATTCTAAATCAATAATTTGTTCCGTATCCTGTCCTAACTGTTGCTTCTTGACCTACATACAGATTTATCAGAAGACAGGTAAGGTGGTCTGGTACTCCCAACTCTTTAAGGACTTGCCACAGACTTTGGTGTAGTCAATGAAACAGAAGTAGACATTTTTCTGGTGCTCCCTTGCTTTCTTCATGATCCAGCACATGTTGGCAATATGGTATCTAGTTCCTTTGCCTCTTCAGAATCTAGCTTGTACTTCTGGAAGTTCTCGATCCATGTGCTGCTGGAGCCTAACTTGTAAGATTAGAAAAATGTTAACATTATGAGCAAGTTGTTTTCAATTCATCTACAACAACAGTATCCCCCAGGTGTTCTCAATGTTTGTTTGTTTGTTTATATTTATATACTGCCCTCCTCACCAAGGCGTCTCAGGGCAGTTTGACACATCATAAAACATCAGAACAATACAGATTTTAAAAATTAAAAGTTTTAAAAATCTATTAAAACCAATTAAAAATTACAGCTAAATCTTAGTTTTAATTTAAAACTTAAGAGAGCAGGGTGAGGTGTCAAACCAATCAACAGGCTGAGGTCGTTGTACCTCCAGTACCCTAGACCTACCCCGCCAGCCAGGTTTTTACACCCTTCCAAAAGGGAAGCAGCTCTGCCTGGAGGTGCAGCTCAGTTGGCAGGAGGTTCCAAGGGGCCAGGGTGGACACAGAGAAGGCCCTCCTTCTAGTACTTGTGAGATGTGCCTCTCTAACTGGTGGCAAAACTGGAGAGCCTCTCCGGTCCACTCTGGTGGGATGGACAGATGTCCTTGGGATGATGCGGTCTCTTAGGTTTTCTGGCCCACTACCATGTAGGGCTTTAAAGGTAATTACCAGCACCTTGAATTGCACCCAGAGACACACTGGCAACCAGTGCAGCTCCCAAAGCAATGGTGAGGTGCAAACATAACGCCCACACCCCATCACCACCTGGGCAGCCGCATTCTGTACCAGTTGCAGGCTACGAATGGTCACCAAGGGTAGCCCCATGTAGAGCGCATTACAATAGTCAAGTCTGGAGGTGACCAAAGTGTGTGCGATCATAAGCAAGGAGTCCCAATCTAGGAGCGGTTGTTTTCCTGCCAGGGTCCGGACCTGACACTGACACTTCCCACCAGGGGCCGGAGGCATGTCTGGTCCCTGGTCTTACACATCCGTCGTCATCAGCAGCATGTGGCAGTGGTTGCGGCTGCAGTGGTCCCTGCACTTTCCCTCTGCTGTTTTGGGACAGGCTTCGCTGGTTCCCAGGGCAGCAGAAGGCTGGATCACTGTATTTTAAAAGTTTTTCACTGGTTCCCTGCTTTGAAATGTGTGGTGCTGGGAGAGTTCCTTTGGCGTGCAGTGCTGACATCAGTACCACATGCCAAGGGGACTCTTCCTTGGATCACACCAAGGCTGACATCAGCACCGTGCACCAAAGGGACTCTCCCAGTGCCATGGATTTCAAAGCAGGGAACCAGCAAAAAACTTTTAAAATTGCAAAGATCCAGCTTGGAAAAGCCTTCTGCTCCCCTGGGAACCGGCAAAGCCTATCCCAGAACAGCAGTGGGAAAGCATGACTGCTGCCACTGTAAGTGACGTACTGTGACGTCAGGTGGGGAGGCCCTATAGGTGGTGGAGTAACTACCGTGGGCCACATTAATGATATACATGGGCTGGGTTTGGCCCGTGGGCCAGGGGTTGAGAACTCCTGCCTTATAGAGAAACTCAGCATGCCCTTATGAAACCAAGATCACAGTCTTTCTTTTCTTTTAAGATTTCTGTCACAATTCTTCTAGCCATTCTTGGTGTTTTAAAGAAAACAGAAAATGTCTGGCTGGACATCCTGCTATGGTAATGGAGTAGACTGTACAGCCAGTGACTCAACGCCGATTGTTGGGCAGCAGTAAATAACCTGACTCCCTAAAGGGGCCAATGGCTATGGGTGGATGAGCCCCTTTAGGTGGGACGATGGTCCTCTCAGTGGAGGAAATACCACTGGAAACCATCATATTGGGCCCAATGGCAAAATGAGCGGAGGAGGAACTCTGATTCCCAATGGCCATGGAGGCAGAAGAGGTCATGCCAGATGGATTGGCTGTGATGGTGCATCTTGTCCATATTCTCAAGGCTGCAGAAATCCATTGCAGTTAAATCCTGCATGTCTCATTTCATATGTTCCGCAGGAGATGGTTGTGTGATCATAGTGTGTGCGTCACTTCATGGCAAGCTGGGATCCACCTTAAATAAATTCACACCAATGGCATTTTTTCTGCTTCAGGAAAAAATGCATTCTTGGATACAAGTTACAGCCGACGATGACAATGAAAGAAAGCAGGAAAACATCAAACATTGAGAGAAAATAGAATAAAGACTTTCTAATGGTTTTCCTAACTCAAACTTGTTTGTTGTCAGAAGCTCTCAGAATAACAGCAAGAACCCTTGAATCCTAGTTCCAGCTGGAGAAACTTAATTGAATCATGATTGAATCAACACTTAAGTAAATCCCATGACTACTATATTTGAGACTAACAGCTGGATTCAGGACTAAGGCTGCAACCTCAAACCCACTTACTAAAGAGTAAGCAATAATGAATAAAATAAGACTGCCATCTGAGTAAATATGTACTAAAATGAAGAATAATGTATTCTCTCCTCACCCATCTTCCTCCCTCCTAGGATGCCTTTTAGACTGTAAGCCTGAGGGCAGGGTCTGTTGTAATCTTTGTAAGCTGCTCTGGGAATCAATTTCAGCTGTAAAGCAGACCACAAAAATGCTTTAAATAAGTTATGTGCACCCAAGAAATCCAGTGCTTCCCTTGCAAAAGGGTTGGTAACTGGGTCAGGCCTATCAAGCATTGTTAGACATCATCTGATGATCAGAATCTTGAAGGTAGAATGAGCTATTTTGCTTCCACCTTGAGAGAAGTGCACAGACCATCGAAAGGCCTCTGTGTTCTCACATCAATTAAACTGACACTGAAATAGAAAATCCTCAGGAAGCATTTTATGAACGTGGTTCCAGGGATGGGTGACAAGAAGGTGGCGGCGGGGAGATAGGGCAGAATCATCTGGGAGGAAATAAAGAGAGTAGAAAGAATTCTGAGGCAATGTGGAAAGCTGCTTCAGCATGCCTTGTGAGAAACAATGCTTGAAAACCATGTAGAGAATGCCTTGGTTTGGGATTTCTTAAGAGCTGTAGCTATCAAATGCTATTCCCCAAGGCCACGTTCAAATGCATTCTGAGAAAAAGAGGACTGACAGCTGGCAAAGTATTTCTGTTATAAATGGTTTCTGCAAGAATTCACACTTCCTTTACGTTGCCCTGTTCTTTGAGCTAAGCTGGATAACAGAGGGAAAAGGTACTGTCTAATTGTGGCACTTCACTTCTTGAAAGCTCCCCTTAGAAGATAGCATGGCACCTATGTTACTGAAACAGCTGGGATATTTAGATTGTGAGGGTGCCTGACAGTCACTCCTTAGAGTTGTTTTCACAAGAAAGGCCCAACCTAACACCACCACTGAGTTATGAAACCCTACATAAAGAAGAGGAGCCAAGTACAAAAACGTGTTACCAGAAGTCCAAGTCAATGCTCCTGCTGATCAGGGCTTTTGGGAATTGAAGTCCAAGAACATATGGAGTGCCAGGGTTGGCCATCACTGGCTTAGAACAAGGGTGGTTGCATCAGTGAAGGCCCAGCATAAAGGACACCTAGGTGGGGTGTAGGAAAATTGCAGTGCCGACTGAACTAAGCCATCTATAACCTTGTGCTACTCTCCTTGAAGCTGGCTGCTAAGTTGATATTGGGGAGAGCCTGAATGGGTGAGGCCAAGGTATGGACTTTTTGAGAGGCTACAAGGGAAAATTAAAGCAGGAAGTAAGAAGGTATAGGGGCTCAGAAACTTGCATGATCAAAAGATGTAAAGAGAAAAGTAAAGAAAGGGTTGATGGAGAGGATGTACCTACTAAGGAAGAGGTTGAACTGTGGGAGGCCTTATTCCTTTGAGCTATCTAGCAAAGCCTGCTGGGTCAAGATGAGAAGGCAGTGAGTAGGGATGATCCGCTGAAGAGGGCAAATACCTTACTGTCCCTTGAAAGGGGGGGGGGAATAAGAGGGCAGACTAGGGCTATTGAAATTAGGATGTATTTCTCTCTTGGCTGTGCCTTATACCGCCTTGTGCCACTGACCATTGAATATATATTTTTGGGGTCTGGTTATGCCTTTCTCTTGGTTAGTAGAGCTTTAAAATAAAAACATAACAGTAGCATGGGGTGGGGGAGAGGTTAAACCTTAAACCATCCACTTCATTAGCGAGCACTTAAAATAGCAAAAAGTAGTCTAAAGAGTAGCTTAAGTAGAAAGAAAGGGCATATTTACTTACAGTTCTGATGAGTAGTTACAAAGACAAGAATAAAAGTAAAAGGAATTTTATCTCTCTGCCATGTGGGTGGCTGAGATCCAACCCAATCCTATGCATCATGGTCAGGAATTTCACAGCAAGTTATGACCTTTTAAACATTTTAACCTTTTAAATCTTTGAGCATTTTTTTGTAAATTTATAGTTTAAATATTTTTTGAAGTTGATTTTGAACCTTGGGGTTCAGTTTGTGGGGGTGTGGTGGGATTGTGGGGAGAAACTGTTTTAATAGGTTAGTGGGAGAAGACAGACACCTTATCTTATAAATGCCCTCCTCCCATTAATGTACATTGTTAGAAAGCATGTGAAAATTTGAAATTTACCAACATAGACAAATATGGCAAGTGAAAGGGCTACTAAGAGAGAAGAATCAGCTGTATGAAGCAGGCTGAAGTCAGCTATGCTTTCATGAATACTGGTCAGATTGAGCGGCATAGTCCTATAGGGACAGGGACTTGTCAAACACATTCTACAATGAAGAGGTTATCCACAATATCCAGTATACAGACGATAGCCATGCTAGATGATAGCTTAGATCAGTGATGGTGAACCTTGGCACTCCATATGTTCTTGAACTTCAATTCCCAGAAGCCCTGATCAGCAGGAGTACTGACTTGGGCTTCTGGTAATTGAAGTCCAAGAACGCCTGGAGTGCCAAGGTTCACCATCACTGGCTTAGATAGTCTGCAAACGTTATTCAATACAACTGATAAAAATGGCCAAACATTTTAATTTTAAGAAAATCAAATTTAAGGTCATCGGTATAATTGTGGAATAACTGTGTGGTAAATGTCAGAATCCAAAAAGTCCAAAGTTGGATTTTTAAAAAATGAACAATGTAATAATCAAGATAAAAATGAAGATTGGCATTGGTAATGTGAATTCGATAGTAGCCTCAACATAGTGAAATGTGGATTTATTACAGGGTATTAAGATTTCCTTAGACTGAGAAGGTGATCAGAGAAGAAGGGCTAATGCAAGTGAAAACCAAGAAATCTTGCAATGCAGAAAGCTAGAATATGTCCATTCCATAAAGAAAAGGGAAAACATGAAGGGTACAGGTTATTATAGCTGATGACTCAAGGCAGAATAAATGGGGAAAAGAAGTGCAGGAAGAAGAATTTGCTGACTGAAAAACTTGAGAAAATTACTTGGATGCAATTGAACATCATTGTTTAGAGTTGCCATATGAAAAGCCAGGATTCTGTCAGACAATAAGAAGGAAAGTCTGATATATGACCCTTGCACCGTCCAGATGTTCTGGACGATGGTTCTCAGTTATCCTTGGCTGTTCATGGAGGGGTTTCTGAGTCCAAAGCATCTGGAAAGTCAAATTCAAGTATAAGACACCAGTGTGGTTTGCATCACTATCATACACGTTTTGATGCTTTTGCTACAGAAACCTGTTGAGTTCTTTCTGTGATTATGGTCTTAATGTCCTTTCCATGGAGTCACTTTAAGAATATCTCAGTAATGACACACTGTCTAAATATATTCTTTTCCCTCGTTTAACCTCCATTACTTGCCTGATGCTCCAATTCTTCTGTGTTTCTTAGCTCATCCAAGTCCTTGGATGCACTTTTTCTATATGAATACTATCTAGAACAATAGCCATGTTAATCTGTTACAACTAATGCAATAAAGAATCTTGCGGCACCTTGAATACAAATGTATTGTGATACAAGACATTGCAGACTAGAGTCTGTTTTGTCATATTGATGAAACTGGTCCTCAAGTTGTGAATCACAGATAACAGATGGATGTAAGGATATACAGTAATACCTCATATAACATTAGTATCGAATAACACTAAAATCGCATAACATTAAGGAATCTGGGGGGAAGAATTGCATCAGATAACATTAAGATCCTATGGGATGCTTCAGATAACAACCGCTAAAGCCTGTGTGGTTACAATGTATCTCTATGGATCCCATAGGATTTTAACATGCATCAGATAACACTAAAAATCATATAACACCAAGACTTGTGGAACCAGGTTTTAGTGTTATATGAGGTTTTACTGTAAATCTAAACTTTTATCAGGGAGAAATAAAAACTGTGGCAATTACCATATTTGCTGGCATATAAGACACACTCCCCCCCAAAAAACAACAACAACAACACACACATCCCAGAAAAATGGATTGTGTCTTATATGTTTGTAACAGCTCCTGCCCCCGGTGCAGTTCGGAGGCTACCTGCCGTTGACTTCTAGGAACTGGGTGAAGGGTGACTTCCAAAGGAGCTCTCTTGCCTGGCCAATCCTGATGGTCAGCGGTGCTGGGTGAGTTCAGCTGGGCAAGAGGGTCCTAAAGGAGAAGTTTTGCCTGGGCCAAATCCTGCCTCATTCTTACCCACCTCCGGCCTCCTGAAAGGATCCTTCTTTTCTACCCACCGCACCACCAAGCAAAGAGAGTGGGATGGGGTAAAATATCCTTCTTTTTCCCTCACCCCACCACCAAGCAAGGAGAGTGGGTGGGGGAAAAAGAAAGGGACTTAAATGGTCCTTCTTTTCCCATTACCCTACCAACAAGCAAGGAGAGTAGGATTGGGGGGAGGGAGAGAAACGGGCTTAAAAAATCCTTCTCTCCCACTTTCCTCGGTTCATGGAGTTAATTTTGGAAATTCATGGGAAAATGTAGAAAATTATTTTCCCCCCTTCAAAATGTGTATTAAAAATGGGGTGCATCTTATACTCTGATGCGTCTTATACGTTGGCAAATACGGTACTTTAAAACTTAAGTATATGTAATAGATCTGCGATAGCAAGCCTTGGCACTCCAGCTCTTCTTGGACTTCAATTCCCAAAAGCCCTGATCAAACAGGTGTACTGACTTGGGCTTCTGGCAATTGAAGTCCAAGAAGAGCTGTCGTGCCAAGGTTCACCACCACTGATAGTGCCTGTTTGCAAAGTAGTGTTGATAGTAACACAGAAATCTTATTATTTTTATAGATCGGGGTGGCTAAACTACAGCCTGTGGGCCAGTCCTGGTCCATGGCACCATTTCATGTGGCCCACTGCCGCCCTCGCCACTACCAGAAGCAGAAGTGGGCGCGTTTATGACAGCCATAAAATGCGCCCACACATGCGTAAATGCACCCGCACCTGCTGTAAACACTGCCGTAAATGCACCTGTGGCTGTTGTAAACACATTTATGACAGCCATGGGCATGTTTTATGGCGGCATTTACAGTGGGAGGAACCACATGATTGGCATCCTCACTTGTCCAGGGGGCGTGGTCAGGCCCACAGTGAAAAAAGTTTGGGAACTCCTGTTATAGATTAATATGTCCATTCTACAGATCTTTTTAATTTTCACCCAGGCCATCCAATGTTCCTGAAGCTAGAGAGAGCTATACATTGCTATATTGTCTAAATGAAGAACAGAAGTGAAGATTATGGAATAAGTACTGTATTAATAAATATATATACAGACATCATTCTCAGAAGCCAGACATATCCTGATGTCAAGGCAGGATTGGCATTGCGGAGAAGTCAAGTTCTGATTGATACATAGATAGTCTTACTCTGATATCATAATGGCAATTTAGTCTCTTTCATAAGGCTTCATTAGAATGATGTTGCATAAAAAGATTGTTTTTTGACATTTTGATAATAGTGTACTGGAGTGTGTATTCTTAAATTCTCAGAATAACTGAAGTCACCTTTTACAATTTTTATACAGGTATCCTGAGTTAGCATCTGTATGTAGAAATTCAAATACCTTAATATTATATCCTGGAGCTGGAGCAACGAACTTGGAAGATGTAGAACTGAGCTTACTTGAACCCTATGTGATCATTATCATTGATGGAACATGGAGTCAGGCAAAAGATATATTCTTCAAGAACTCCCTTTTTCGAATACCTAAACAGGTAAGATTTAACATAATAGCTAATATCCTATTCAAAGCCTTAAGGAAATCATGTAAGTGTTCCTCTGTTCTAACAGCCTCCTGTTACACAAGTAGTTAGGCAACTGAATGTACAACCAGTGTGAGGCTTGCTATGCAAAGTGGAGTTTTTCAACCATGCGCAATTGCCTTCTGTGACATTGTCTTAGAAGTTTAAAATGATGTATGGGTATAGTTTCGTTTTTAATTCAGTAATCTACATTGTCTGGTCATTTGACCATACAGTACTTTTTATAAGATCGAATACTTTAAAAAAATGTAACTCCTCTAACACACATATATACCTGTCCTCTGAAAGTGATCTGGTTTAAACCCAACTTTTCACTGAGTGTAAGCTTTCCTAATACCATTGCAACAGACATGAAGAACTAAACCTTTCTTGAAATTAAGGACAATTAGAACATTTCTGTTTACTTGTAATCACACAAAACTCACCAACATCTATAGCTGCAGATCAGGAGGTATTTATGGAATCATTTGCATTTCTCGCAAAGCTGTCCTTGTTTCACTTGACTAGACATAGAAAGCACTTTGTGGATCCAATGTTGATGTATTGCCAACATATGTCCACGTGAATAAGAAAAAACATGTATAGTTACTGCCTATGTAAGATCATGTTCTGACCTAATAATACCAGTTTTGTTTTGTGGCAGAAACAGGAAGTATAGAGTGAATTGGCACTTATTCTGATGGGGTTTTAAGAGTGAGTGGCCATAATTTTATAAGGCATTTGTGTGTATGCAAAAACAATTGTGGAAGTTGTTGTGGCTACCTGATGAAATCCCAGTTGTATGTTGCTCATGTGCCTGATCTTTCATCTGATTCCACTCTCAGTACCTTGTCAATTAGCCACATCAATTTCTATTTAATTCTTAAAAAATTTTATTGAATTTTTCAAACAAAACCACACTACAATATATCTTTAAAGCAATAACTGTTTGAGATTACATTGTCTCATCTGTAGTTGTGGTAACAAAATAAAAAAGACAAAAAAGTCACATACATTACATTACATAACTAACAGCCTCTTATGACATAGTACATTAAAGTCTTATAAAAACACAGTTATTACTTAAATTGTAACTACCACCCTTGTGCTATTTACATTGCTAAGGAGATGATGGGGAATCAACTTCTTTTAGTTCCAGAAACTCATTTGTTCCGGTATCGGCCTTCCTTCCTCCCCATTCAATGTTGCATTCACGAATAAATTCCAAATTTTTGAAAATTTGTTTTCTTGAACTAATCCTTTTGCCACATTCAACTCCCACGTTAATTTGTCATTTAGGGCAAGCCCCCACATCTCTTTATACCAATCTTCAATCTTTAATATTACATCATTTTTTCCAGTTCCTTGCTATACATTGTCTTGGTGATGTTAACATTATAGATAACAATTCTCTTTTATCATCATTCACATTTATACTGTCCACATCTGTCAGTAAGGCCGTACCTGAACCCAGCTCAAGCCTCATCTTCATTATTTTTGACATTTCCTCTTCTATTTTTCTCCAAAATATTTTTACCACATTGCAACTCCACCACATGTGTTCATATGTTCCTCTTGTTTGTTTGCATCTCCAACACATATCACTTACTTTTTTATCCATTTGGTGAAGCCTAACTGGGGTCAGGTACCACCTCCATAACATTTTGTAATTATGCTCTTTCACTCTCACAGACAGCATTCTCATAATCCTTCTCCCCCATTTCTTCTTCCATGTTGTATTATTGATTTTAATATTTAACTCTTGTTCCCAAATATCCTTCAACATTTCCTGGGGCCTGCCCTCCTTGTTTATCATCCTATAAATTTTGCTTACCATGCCCTTAAGCCCAATTTTTCCCTTTCTAAGTTTTATTATCATTTCTTCGAATTCTGTTCTTTCCCTTTCCAAACCAATTTTCTTTAAGTATTTGTTATTCCATTTATCTAACTGCAAAATTTGAAACCAATTTATCTTCATCAATGAATAGATTCTTTTCTTCTCTTCCGTCTTTTCACACATCCAAAGCCAATTCTTCAACTTTGTTACACCATTCTCTATCAATACATTTTTCACTCTCTCATCTAATTTTATAGGAAAATGTCTAATATCCTCAATTTCTATTATCGGAGACGTATCTGGAGCTAACACCTTCTTCACTTCCCCCCATGCCTCTAATAGACCCCTTAATAGCTTGTTTTTACACGGCCGAAGGATGAAGAACTGGTTATAATAGCAATGGTGATTTGACAGGAGTAAGGTATATTGAATAGTTATTTTTCTTTTCTTCTTCTTTTTTCTCTCTCTTTTTTCTTTTTTTCCCTTTTTTCTTTTCCCCCCTTTTTTGTTGTTTTTTCTTTAAGCCGACAAGATAGTGCGCAAGCTTTTGTCTTTGCTTTTAAATTTAGTATAAATACAGATATACTATGCCCACTTACCAGGTTCCCCACCTCCCTTCTTTGTTTAACAAGGGCGACTTTTTGGTGAGAAAGGTAGGGAGGGAGCGAGATTATGTTTTTGTAACTTTGTTGTTTATGTTTTGGTGTATGTATTACATGTGGGGGAAGGGGGACAACACGTCTAAGGAAGGTGAGGGGGATCATAATAAGAGATAAATTGTTTATAAAGATGAAAGGGGTTAAGATTTTGAGCTGGAATCAGTGATGGGATGACACCGGTTCTGACCGGATCCACAGAACCGTTTTAAGGATTTCCGGAGGGCTCTCCGTGGGGGTAAAAACGTTTTTGAGGCGTCCGGATCGGACGCCTCACCGGGAGGAAAATTTAAAAAAAAATTGGAGCAAGGCAGGGGAAGCCAGCGGGGCTTTTTAGGCACCTCCCCGCCCGTATTTCCTCTCACGCCCCCTTTCCAGCGCCAAAGCTCGCCTGGCGTTGTTTTAAAGGCTTAAAAAACTTCAGGGACGAGACGCGGCGTGGACTCCGCCGGGGGCAAGTTTCCACCTCTCTGTTGTTGTTTTTTGGGGGGGAGGGAGGGGGGGCAGCGGCTTTTGGCGGGAGCCAGGAGGACACCCCGGTTTTTACGCGCGCGCACGCCCACATACACACGAGGCGCCCCCAGTCAAGGGTGGGTGGGTGTGTTTCTGCCCCCCCCAACCCCGGGGCTCTTACGGGGGGGGGGGAGAAAGAGATGAAGCGTGGCAGTGGTGGTGGTTCCTTGCAAATGAACGGGAAAACCCAGCCAGGGGCGGGAGGCGGGTTGGGAAAGGGGGGGTGAGGGAGGCGGTGAGAGCGCAGCCTGCATGCATGACCCGCCAGCCGCGGCAGTAGCAACGAGGAGGAACCTCCGGGATCTCCGCGTCAGCAGGCAAAGGCAGCCCGATGTGCAACGCTAGGGGGAGGAGGAGGGAGTGCGGGGGAGCTGTGGGAGGGAGGGAGGACGGGCCTCGGCAGGGGGGAGTGCGACGGGCACGCCGGCACCCGCCCGCCTGCCCAGTTGCGTAGGCAGGGGAAACTCCCCCACGTCCCAAGTTTTCTCCCATTTGTTTTGTTTCCCCCTCCGGTGTGTTTTTAAAAAAAGGGTAGCGACTGCTCAAGTGGCTAAGACGCTGACTGGAAGGCGGCAGGGTCAGCCCCTCGAGACCCGAACACTGCAGGGCGGAAGGAGCTCCCGTCTTTGCCCCAGCTCCTGCCAACCTAGCAGTTCGAAAGTAAGACATTGCAAGTAGATAAATAGGGACCACTTCGGTGGGAAAGTCAACAGGGTTCCGTCACGCAGTGATGGGATGTAACAGGTTCTCACCAGTTCCCCGGAACCGGTATCAACTTTCGCCAGTGTCCCGGAGAACCGGTAGCAGCTTTTGGGGGAACCACCTTCAGGGCTTACCTTTTCACTGGTTCCCCCACTGCGCATGCACGCCAAGGGGTGTGTGTGTGTGTGTGTGTGTGTGTGAGGGATGTGTGTGTGTGTGCTTATTTTCTTTACTTTTTTTGTATTTATTTATTTTTTCTTTGGCCCTGCCCATGATATCATGACATCATGATGTTAGCTCCACCCACACTATGATGACATCACGGTGGGGTAATAAATTTTTTGACATCCCACCACTGGCTGGAATGTGAAGGGTACTGGCTCCCAGATGAAGAGGAAGAGATTGGAGTTAGCCCTTAAGAAGGAGAAGGCTGATATGATTTTTTTGCAAGAAACGCACCAGAAATCAGAAGACTCAAATAAATTGTATCTGGGGTGGACACAAATATATGAAAAGGCTTATGGATCTTCAAAATCGAGAGGAGTAGCAACATTTATATCCAAGAGGCTGGGATTTGTTATGGATAAAATCATTTCAGACCCAGAGGGTAGATACCTAATAATAAAAGGTAATATAGAAGGAGAAGAAATAACATTGGTAAACATATATGCTCCCAATGAACATCAGAAAGAATTTTTGGATAAAATTTATCATATATTGGAATTAGAAAAAATTACAAGCATGATAGTAGCAGGAGATTTTAATTTGATAAGATCGGATATAGATACACTAGTACCCCGAATAACGTTATGACTTGGTTCCACAAGTCCCGTCGTTATTCGGTTTTTAACGTTGTGCGATACATTGAACACACAATGTTAAAAAAAGCCCTGTTTCCCTGGAGGCTGCAGGAAGCGAGAACATCGGGATTTGAATCCTGACATTTTGGCTTGCTGCTGCCTCCAGGGAGGTGGGAGAACTTTGGAAACAGCTTGGAGCGGGTTTCCCCACCTCCCTGGACCCGGCGGGGAGGTCAGAGACCCCAAAATTGGTAAAAAAAAGTCCATTTTTTTTACCAATTTTGGGGTTTCTGACCCCCCCGCCGGGTCCAGGGAGGTGGGCAGACCCGATCCAAGGTGTTTCTGGGCTTCCCCGACGTCCTGAGCCAGTGCAGCAAGCCAGAACATCGGGATTCGAACTCTGACATTCTGGCTTGCTGCACTGGCTCAGGACGTCGGGGAAGCCCAGAAACACCTTGGATCGGGTCCCCACACCTCCCTGGACCCGGCGGGGGGTCAGAGCCCCCAAAATTGGTAAAAAAAGTCCATTTTTTAACCAATTTTGGGGTTTCTGACCCCCCCGCTGGGTCCAGGGAGGTGTGGGGACCCGATCCAAGGTGTTTCTGGGCTTCCCCGACGTCCTGAGCCAGTGCAGGAAGCCAGAACATCAGGATTCGAACTCTGACATTCTGGCTTGCTGCACTGGCTCAGGACGTCGGGGAAGCCCAGAAACACCTTGGATCGGGTCCCCACACCTCCCTGGACCCGGCAGGGGGGTCAGAAACCCCAAAATTGGTAAAAAAAACGGACGTTTTTTTACCAATTTTGGGGGCTCTGACCCCCCCGCCGGGTCCAGGGAGGTGTGGGGACCCGATCCAAGGTGTTTCTGGGCTTCCCCGACGTCCTGAGCCAGTGCAGCAAGCCAGAATGTCAGGATTCGAATCCCGACGTTCTCGCTTCCTGCAGCATAAAAGAGGGTGGGGAAAGTTCAAAATTAGCGCACATCAGCTCTAGGGAGGTCGGGAGACCCGATGCGCGCTAATTTTGAACTTCCCCCACCCTCTTTTATGCTGCAGGAAGCCAGAATTTCGGGATTTGAATCCTGACATTCTGGGTCGCTGCACTGGCTCAGGACATCGGGGAAGCCCAGAAAAAGCTTGGATCGTGTCTGCCCACCTCCCTGGACCCGGCGGGGGGGTCAGAGACCCCAAAATTGGTAAAAAAAAGTCCGTTTTTTTTTACCAATTTTGGGGTTTCTGACCCCCCCGCTGGGTCCTGGGAGGTGTGGGGACCCGATCCAAGGTGTTTCTGGGCTTCCCCGATGTCCTGAGCCAGTGCAGCAACCCAGAACGTCGGGATTCGAACTCTGACATCCTGGCTTGCTACACTGGCTCAGGACATCGGGGAAGCTCAGAAAAAGCTTGGATCGTGTCTGCCCACCTCCCTGGACCCGGCGGGGGGGGGGGGGGTCAGAAACCCCCAAATTGGTAAAAAAAAACGTCCTTTTTTTACCAATTTTGGGGGGTCTGACCCCCCCGCCGGGTCCAGGGAGGTGTGGGGACCCGATCCAAGGTGTTTCTGGGCTTCCCCGACGTCCTGAGCCAGTGCAGGAAGCCAGAACGTCGGGATTCGAACTCTGACATTCTGGCTTGCTGCACCGGCTCTGGACGTCGGGGAAGCTCAGAAACACCTCCAGAGAGATCAGAGGACCCGATCTACAGCTGCAGGGTGGCTGGGGAAGCTGACGGGGACTCCCTGTCGGCTTCCCTAGCCACCCGCCCATGCCTCCGCAGCTGTGGGGTGGCTGGGTAAGCCGATGGGGGAGCCCCCCATCAGCTTTCCAGCCTCCCCACCCCTGCCTCCGTAACTGCAGGGTGGCTGGGAAGCTGAACGGAGAACCCCGTTCAGCTTTCCACCCACCCTGCTGCTAAGAACGACTGTATCGTGTAACGTTAAAATCGCGTTACTCGATACAAGATGTTTCCGAAAATCTTGTAACGTTATGCGGTTTTAACGATATACGGTACTCGCGTTATACGGGGTATTACTGTAGTACAAATATAATGAAAGGTAGAAGTAGATATCAAAAACAAATTTTAAATAATTGGATTGAAACATTAGGCCTGAGGGATCTATGGAGAGAAATAAAAGGGTCAGAAAGGGGTTACACTTATTTTTCACAGGTTCACAATACGTACTCCAGAATAGATTATGTATTGGCTACAAATAATATGATGAAATGCTTGGAAGACGTTGACATAGGTATTTTTAAGGAGTCAGATCATGCTAGAGTGTTACTCGAATTGAAATTGGAGGGAGCAAAAAGAAAAGGTTAAAAATGGAAGTATGACTCAAAAATATTTAAAGACAAAAAAGATTAAAGAACAAATAACTAGAAAATGGGAGGATAACTGGGAATGGAATGACACGGGTGAAGTAAAGTACGATATAGTTTGGGATACTATGAAATCAATATTTAGGGGGGAGTGTATTAAGTTGACAAGCATTAGAAATAGGCAATGGAGAAAAAAACAGGAAAATATTGAAAAGGAAATAAAACAATTGCAGGAAGAACATATAAGGACCAACGGTGGAAGAAGTTTTGACAGGATACAGAAATTAAAGAAAGAAAGCGTGGGGAAAGACATCGAGAAAGTAAAAAGGGATTTAATTTATTTAAAGAGAGAATATTTTGAATATAGTAATAAGAACTCAAAACTATTAGCAAAAGCTGCTAAAGAAAAAAAAGTAAAAGGGAAATTGGAACGTTAATTGGTAAGCAAGGTAAGAGATGCTACAAAACAGAGGAAAAAATGCAGATAGTGAAAGAATTTTACCAGGAACTATATTCTAAAAAGAAAATTGATGTAGAAAAACTGAGGGCAATATTTTAAAAGCAAAAAGGAAATAAAATAAGTGAGGAAGATAAAGACAGAATGGAAGAGAAAATAACAGAAAAAGAAATTAAAGATGTGATAGGGAAGCTGAAAGAAGGTAAATCACCAGGGGAAGATGGACTATCTGCAGAATTTTATAAAGAATTTAAAGAAGTAGTAACAAAAAGATTAATGAAATTGTTTAATTATATATTAGAAGGAGGACAGATCCCAGCCTCTTGGTATAGATCCATAATAGTATTGCTGCCAAAACCGGGAAAAGATCTAGAGAAAGTAGATGCTTACAGATCCATCTCTTTAATAAACCAAGATGCTAAGATATTTACAGCAATCCTAGCCAATAGATTAAATGGGTTCATGGGTAAATATATAAACAGGGACCAAGTGGGACTTTTGAAAGGAAGACATATGGCGGACCTGACAACGAGAGTTTTAAATTTATTAGATATTTCAAATCAAAAAAAGGAAAGGGTTGGATTTTTATCATTAGATATATTTAAAGCATTCGATTCATTACAATGGGAAACAATTAAGGAGATAATTAAAATGTATGGATTTGGTATCAAATTCAGAGAAACGATTGAAAAACTTTACAAACAAGGTTCCGCACGTGTCAAGGTAAACGAGGGAGTTACGGAAGATATAGAGTTGAATGCAGGGACAAGACAAGGGTGTCCATTGTCCCCAATATTATTTATAATGGCTATGGAGTTATTAGCAAACGCTATAAGAGATGACAAAGATATAGAGGAGGTTGAAAAAAATAAGATAGGATTATACGCAGACGATACATTGGTAGTTGTGAAACATCCCATAAAGACATTGGAGAAAATACAAAAACATTTACAAGAGTTTGAGGAAATAACAGGATTAAGAGTAAATTGGGATAAATCGGAAATGATATTGTGTAATATAGATAAAAAAGAACAGTTGGAGATTAAGGGGAAGTATAAAATACAAATAAAAAATAGCTTGAAATATCTAGGGGTAAATATCACAGGAGAATGGGGCAATCTCAAGAAATTAAACTATGATAAACAAAAGAAAGAGATTAAAGAAAAAATACAGCAATATAAGAAGTTGACTTTATCCTGGTTTGGCAGGATTGCATCATGTAAAATGATGTTGTTACCCAGGTTGAATTTTTTGTTTGAAGCTTTGCCAATCCAGTTGAAAAAAAAAGAATTGAAAGAATTTCAATTAATGTTAAATAATTATTGTAATGGGGGACGTAGAATAAGACTGTCAAAAAACCTGTGGTACTTGCCCCAAAAAGAGGGTGGTTTAGGAATGCCAAATATTGAAAATTATTATAAGGCTTTTCAGATTAAAAATGTGGTAAAGATTTTAATGAGAGAAGAAGCAATCAGGGAAGAATTAGAGTTAAAAGCTATCTTTCTAGCCACATCAATTTCTATGATTCACCTTGTGTATACATAATTATCTGGTCAGATTTGAACTAATCTATTTTCTAACATTAACATGTTATTCCCACATTAACACATTATTAAACTAAAATAACACAAATAAATGCTGGTTTTAAACACAATCCCTCCTCCCCACAAATCAGCCATACACATAATTGAAAACCAGTCTTTATTGTTACAAGTGTTACCTATATATTGCTGTCTGTCCATGGATGGAAACCAGTGTTTTTACCATTTGTCCTGTTTTTTGAGGAGATAACACAATTTGTCCTCTTGAAATGACTTAACTTGATTGATACTTTGATATCATAATGGCAATTTAATCTCTTTCATATAAAGGTTTTTTTTTAGAATGATGTGTAGAAGATTAATGTTGACCTTTCAATAATGATGTGCTGGAGTGTGTATATTCTTTTGAAGTATTTCATTTTACTTCCGTCCACTAGTTTCCTCAAAATTAATATGAGTCAAAGGTGCAGATTAAGAACTGCTGCTGTTTTAAAGAATATAAATTAGCTTCATTTTAATTATCCTGAACCCTGAATGTGTTTTTCCCCCTTTTTAATAAATGCTGCTCTCTTAGGAAGACTAAACAGTTACAGCAGCAACTTGTGCTATGTATGGTTCCTAAATTGCTCAAGACAGAGTTTTGGTCTCTGTGATTTTCATCTCCCAGCAAGACTCAGCACCTATAAAGTTCAAATTGAAACCCTAATCCATTCTGTTTTAACAGGATCAGCATACTGTTCTCAGCAAATTGGAGGCAAACCTAAGGCTGATGGCTTTAACAAATCTACCTGGTGATCAGGAAGGATATGCAATGATACAAATTGTACACGCTTGTAAATTGGCTCCCCATTTGCCATTCTCAAACTCAAAAGTATTTAAGATAAAATAAACTATAAAACATCAAAGTGACATCAAAGAGTAACAAAGGAAACCTTAGGGAACTTCTGTTCTTCCTTGGATATTCAAGGAAGGAGGCAAATCTAAGGGCGACTAGAACTGTAGGAGTTGAATGTTTTATTTTTCTGTGTTTCTTTAAATGTTCAAGTTTTTTGATATAACCAACACTGGTTCTGGAGAAAGCCATGTCTATGTGCTGCACTTGCTTTCCTCCCAATCTTTGCCTATACTATCTTGGGACCTTTCAAGGACATGTGACATCACAAAGGCCCATAATTTCAATGGCAATGACATGTCCCTAGTCTTAAATTTTGGCCCTGAAATCTCAGGGAATAACATTTTGCTGTCTGACAACTCTCAATGTGTACTGCCATTGTGGTTCAGATGCCCAAATGGAAGAATATGAAGACAACATCTAACTGCCTGTATCTCATTTGAGAAATGCACAATTGTTGTTGTTGTTCAGTTACACAGTGAGTCTAACCCTTTGCCACCCAATGGACCACAATACGCTAGGCTCCTCTGTCATTTGCCATTATCCATAGCCCACCCTGATCTACGCCCACTGCGTCAACAATGCCATCAGGCCATCTTATCCTCTGACACCCCATTCTCAGTTTGCCTTTGATCTTTCCCAGCATCAGGGCCTTCTCCATTGAATCCTCTCTTCTCATTTGATGGCCAAAGTACTTGAGCTTCAGCTTCAGTATTTCAGTATACACAAATATACAACACAGTACTGGAAATTAATCTAGATTTTCCCAGCTAAATTAAAATGAAAGATTCTCTATCCCAAGCCATGCCTGTTACCTTTTTTATATACAATTTACCATGTTCGTTAATGTTTATTAGTTTTTTAATCTTCAGAATGCTTCTTTCATTCCCAAAAGCCTACTTGGAAGAGCAGCTTTGTTTTGATGGATCCTGAAGCATTATACAGAGGGATCGAGAAATTAATGAGTTCAAATCATTCTAACTCACAATCTCAGTTACTGTTGCTATTATTTATGTTCTGTAAAATTATGGAATGATTTATTTACACCATCATTCTACATGTTATTTTTTCCGTTCTATTACCATTTGTCTAAAAATAGGATGATGAGTATTAAAGATTTGTCCACAATTTCAGCAGGAATCAACTTTGACCATCTCGATCATGTAAATGATTTGTTGCTGGGTCTTAGTGGTTAATGGATTGTTTCTTCCCTTTCTCTGGCCTGAAATCCATCCTTCAGAAAATGGTATCCATTAGAGCCACACAGATGCAGAAACCTTTTGAAACCAGAGTTTTGCACTTTGAAGGGAGAGTTTGCATAAGAAAATGAAGCTGTGTCTTGGGCATGTTGGTGTATTTGTAACTGTGTGTGGAGTTTGCTGAACTTAAGTTAGAAAATCAGCTGCCTCCTGTTATCAGTTTTGTTGGGGCAACTTAAGAGTAAGATGTAGCTTATTTTCTAACCAGTCTGCAAATGTCAGCAAAGAGATTCTCTGATTTTTTAAAATCTGAAACCTCTTTGGAACTATACTCAATTCCTTAGAAAAAAAGAAAAATAATCTCTCGCTAGGAAAGTTCATAATAATGTTCCTTTTTAGTAAAAATGTATGTAGAAGAAGTCTTGTAATATTCCCTTGCTGGCCACGGTAAAAGTTATTGGTGTATGAATTCTGTATCTTTTACAGTCCAAAAGATCAACCAAGCACTAGTTGAAAGAATTTGCTGTGTTTTATTTCCATTGATACAAAGATTATATTATTATACTATTTTGTTATAATCAAAATGTCTAATTCTTTGAGAGTGAGCTATATCATACAAAGTAAAGCACCATCCATATTTTTCTTCTTCACAAGCTGTGCATGTTTTTTGTTTTCTGTGGGGAATGACAAAGATTTTCATCTTTCAAAATCTTTTCCTGCCAGTATTTATTTGTTTTCTAAGTTACTGAAGCAAGCTTTTTATTACCACAAATAATTTAAATGCTAACAAAAAAGTTGTCACACCAAACCTTGTTCTGTTGTTGCAAATCACACCTGTGACATAGAGAACAAAAGTGAGATTGCTCAAAGGCCAATCATTATTTTCTATTAAAATAGGAGTTCTCAACCTTTTTATACTGGGGGCCGGGTCACGCTCCCTCAGACAGCTTCAAGGGCCAGACGGCCATTTTGCCATCCTCCACCACATGGTGCTTCCTGGTGTGGTAGTGGCAGTGGGGGGTCCACATGAAATGGCCCCACGGGCCGCAGGTTGAGAATCCCTGCATTAAAAGTTAGTCAAGTGGACCGTGAGTGGATTTACAGACCTGTGACCATTTTGCAGCATACTTTAGATCAAAAGTCAAGATCATCTGATGAGACCTTGACTCTAGTTAATACAATGGCCCAGGTTGAGATGTCCAATGCACCATCTAACCTTGTGTTATAGCACCATTTTTTGCTTGTAACATTGCAAATCCCTTGCTGACAAATGACCTAAATGCTCATATTGACTAGTAAAATCTGCCAAAGACGCAGCATTGGAATAGGCCTTTAGAAACATCAGTTCCTTCTTGCTTAAAAGAGATGATTGTCTGGCCCATTAAAAAAAAGCCAAATGTGGCAACCAATTATGCTTAACAACTTTAGGTTGGTCACCAACTTACAATTTATGGGCAAAGTGATAGGGAGGGTATCGGCAGGCCAACTGCAGGCGTTCATGGATGAGACCAAGTGCCTTGATCTACTCCAGTTGGGTTTCAGGTCCTGCATGGCACAGAGACCGCATTGGTCAGGCTGCACAATAACTTGTCTTGGATGTTGACTCAAGGGCTTCAACTTTCCTGCTATGCGGTTAGCGAATGGAATGGCTACTAGAGAAATGGATGTGGCTGTTGTGGTTTAGGACGGGGTGCCCAAACTTTTTGGGTCGTGTGCCATTCATGTGGCTCAGAGAGCCGGTTACTAAGGCCCAGAGGCTGAGTGCAGCCCCCGACGCCAATTCATCCAGCCCGCGAAGCCCTTGTCGTTCCTGGAAGCGGAAGTAAAATGTGCCCGTATGGGTGTGTTTTACTTCTGCTTCCAGGAGCGACGAAGGCTTCACAGGCTGGATGAATTGGTGTCGGGGCCCACACCTAGCCCCCGGACCTTAGTTTGGGCACCACTGGTTTAGGAGATGGAGAAGGATTCAACTCGTTTGAAAACACAATTGACTAGCATTGTTGACATTACTCCATTGTAATGTACAACCCCAGATAAGCTTTTAGAAGTCTTTACAAATGTTTGTTTATTCATATTTATAAATTTCATTCTTTTATTGCTAGTAAGTTTGCAGTCAAGATTTCCTATGGTACTATAGTAAAGGTAAAGGCTTCCCTTGCTCGAAAGTCAGTCATATCCAACTCTAGGGTTCAGTGCTCATCTCTGTTTCAAAGCCGAAGAGCCAGCACTGTCTGCCTCTGCAGACATTTCTGAGTTCATGTGGCAGGCATGACTAGACACTGGAGCGCGTGGAGCGCTGTTTACCTTTCCACCAAAGTGGTTCCTATTTATCTACTTGCAATGTATTGCTACTATATTTGTATCTTAATATTGCATTATATAGTATTTCTTATTTATTGCTATAAATTAAGACATGTTGTTATTGTTTTGTAGATCAGAACCATAGTTACTGCATTGATCCAAAGGAAAACTATAGTGCTGGTGATAAGAACACTCAAATGAATAATTTAATTATGTTTTCAGTTTTATAATGCATCGATGGAAGATATGTTTGCTATCAAAACTTTGTTCTAATTACAACTGGTTTTTCCTTGATTAAATCTATTACAGTTTTCCCTGATTTAATGACTTTATTGGTCTGAACAAATTTGTCTTTCTTGACTCACACTTACAGGATAGGAAGGAATTTTCAGAGGAGTGGAACAGACATGCATGCAAAGCACAGCTTTTAAAATTAGCATTGTTGATTGCATCCATTTTGTTTGGTTTTTCATGTGGCGGCATCCCAGTACAAGAACATATTACTCAGTGGTGCGTTTTGCTCAGGAATAACTGTGAGCAGCAAAGAAGGACCTTGTGTACACTGCGGGTGTAGTTACAACAGCTGTCATGGCTGGCAAAGACGATACTTAAGAAGTGCAGCGTTCAGCTGGCTCATCGGATACAAATTAGTTCAGTGAAGGAGATAAGTTGGTTTACACAGCAGGTGTGGTAGTGTAGTTAGGCTACTGGTATTTTGCATGAAGCAATCACTCTGCTCTGCGAGACACTCTGGCTTTTTATGAAGGGTGATGTGCATGGCATGCTGGGAACAGATGGCTGAAAAGCACCTGACCTTATTATACCTCATTATAGAAGCAAAAGAAAGTTTGTGAGCTTTTCCATTAATAGCATCAACCCTAAATACAAACAGGGAGACAATAGTAATCATCTTTAAAATGTTTTTTTTTTTGGGGGGGGGGTGTTGGTGTTGGTTATGTCTTACTTTCTAATGGTACAGTGGTACCTCACTTAAAGAGCATAATGCGTTCCATGGGTTTGCTCTTTAAGCGAAACACAATTGAAAGTGACCAATTGTGACTTCTGGCAGGGGGGATTGCGAACCCCGATTTAGTTAAGTGAGCTTTTGGTTGGTTTTAGTTGTTAAGCGAGGCAGCCATTCAGAGAAAATTCTGCTCTTTGTGTTAGTCTCTAAGTGAGGCACTCTTTACTGTATTTTAAAAGGAAAGTTTATATTTAATCTGTGAAATATTGGACAATGTCTGTAATTTATTTTTGCATTCTATTTTTCAAGTTGTTAAAAAAACAGGCACTATGGAACATGTGATAGCTTTCCTGTCGCCTCATTTTTAATTGCTTAAAGTAATTATAGTCCAAATCAAGTTGTGCATTATATATGGGTTTCAAATGTAGGTTTGAAATCCTAAAATATAAGAGAAACAGAGCTTTCCAAACTCCCTTTTTCTGTTTGTAGCCCCACCCACCCATCCACCCTGCATGCCCTGTAGAAACAATCCTAAAGGGCAGGGGGACTCAAAACAACACAACATACAGCAAGAAAGTAGAGGGGCAGATATTGGAAATCAGACTGTTGCTTAAGCAGGACTCCCCACCTCTCTCTATTTTGCTTTTACTTTTTACCTTCATTCTTAAAATCTTCCTCAGTTCAGTCCACTGCAGTACTATTGGTTATCTGATTGGAAATAAAGTTAATATGAGAGCATCAAGTGTAAATTTGTGTCCCCCTTCTTCTTGGAAGGCTATAGGGCTGGAGAACGGAATGGCTACCAGAGACAAGGATGTGGTTATTGTGGTTTAGGAGATGGAGAAGGACAGAATATGGAATTGGATGGTATGACAAACAGAACAGTTGAGACTATTCAGGAAAAGGATAAGAGATGAAGTTGTAAATGCTTAACAATCACAAGACTTGCACTGTTTATATAGTTTGAGTTGGATTGTAATTGTAGCCCAAGTGTGTTTGGTCAGGGGAATTATTGGCTTCTAGCCATGTGCCAACAGAGAGCATAGAAATGACACAATCCTATCCATTTGATGAACTTCCTTGTTTATTTTAGGAACTTTGTAGGTAGGTTCTGGAGAAGAGAAGTAAACTGCAGCATACGATCCACAGGCAAACAAGAAATGAATGAATGATTTCAGATCTCATATATGGGCATGTAATGTTTATCAAGCTTCAAACAAAATTGGTATTCATCGGCACTACATGCTTTGCATCCTTTTCATATAGCTAGAACAATCATTTGACAATGCTTTCTAAAATTTCCCTCAATTCTTTTTGTATTATTCCTTTTCCTTTTTAGTTGTTTTAATTTTCAACTCAGTAATGTCAACTTGAAATGAATGTCATTTTTTGTAGAACTGGTTATCATAAGTTCACGGGCATCCTTTAATCTTCTTATACCATTTCTGCTTCTTTACATTTTATCAGGAAACTGACAGCATAGTTTGTGGTGATGTCGGTGGCCTTCTTTCTTCAGTAGTCATAAATCTTATGTCTGTCAGTGAATTTTAAGTGTTTCCTTTCCTTTCTTTAAAAAAATGATTGTTGAGCCTTGACATAGACTGTGGGAGATGGCATATTTTTAAGCATTTGGCTTTATCATTTGTTCCCTACCTTTCTCTTCCAATTTTTATCCAAATTTAGATTGTGCTTTAGTTTTTAGAACAAAAAATGGTACCAGATAATTTGTATTGATTTTAAAATTATGCAGTAGTATTTAAAATTATGTAGTAAATTATAATAGTAATGCTTATAAGATGAGAAAATGAAGGCATGTTGTCAACAAGACTAGGAATTTTCCTCCCCACATTTTGAAGTGTGCATTAGCTAAATAAAAATAGATGGGCCAGCAGCAATAGCTTTGGTACCTACTGTTTTACCATCTGTCTCAGAAAAAATTGTGACATGTCACTTAAATAAGCCATGTACTCAAGCTCCGCAAACTATACTCTGTTACAGAATACAGTACAGCCTCCATCAATTCATGGTGCAGTATATTGGCCAGAATCCAGTTGGAACAAGTTACTCCATGCAATTCTAATGATGTCATTGACCATGATTATTTTAGTGAAATTAAACACTTCTCATTCTGCACCCTCAGACTCTGGGGGTCACTTGGAGTCTCCTTTGTCTTAGAAATCTATTGGGAGCCACAGAATGGTAAAGGGTAAAGGTAAAAGTTTCCCTTGCTTGAAAGCCAGTTGTATCTGACTCTAGGGTATAGTGCTCATCTCTGTTTTAAAGCCGAAGAGCCAGCACTGTCTGCTTCTGCAGACGTTTCCATGGTCATGTGGCAGGCATGACTAGACACTGGAGTGCACGGATCGCTGTTTACCTTCCCACCAAAGTGGTCCCTATTTATCTACTTGCAATTTCTTGCTTTCAAACTTCTAGGTTGGCAGGAGCTGGGACAAAGACAGGAGCTCATTCTGTCCTGCAGCACTCAATTGCTGAATTGCTGACCTCCTGCCTTCCAGTCAGCGTCTTAGCCATTTGAGCTATAATGGTATAGGGAATTATTTAAAGTTGGGAAATAGCTGGTTTTGATCACACTGCTGGGACCAGTGGTAGTGATTTCCAAGTTTTTAATTGTTCCCTACCCTGTTTAGTGACTCCTGAAGGCTTCCAAGAACATAGGGGATAAACGAACAGTGCAAAGAAATAGAGGAAAACAATATCAAGGGTAGGACTAGAGATCTTTTCAAAAAAAATTGGGGAACTCAAGGGAACATTTAAAGCAAAAATGACCATGATAAAAGACAAAGATGGCAAGGAGTTAGCAGATGCAGAAGAGATTAAGAAAAGATGGAAAGAGTACACAGAGGAACTCTACAAAAAGGACCTCAACACCCCTGATAATCACAATGATGAGAACATTGAACATGAGCCAGACATTCTGGAGAGTGAAGTCATAAAGGCCCTAAAAAAACTGCAAACAACAAAGCCAGTGGAGTTGATGGTATCCAAGTTGAACTTTTCAAAGCCCTACAAGATGATGGAATCAAATTATTGCACTCTATATGCCAGCAGATTTGGAAAACACAACAATGGCCACAGGATTGGAAAAGATCTGTATACGTTCCACTCCCCAAAAAGGGTAATGCCAAAGAATGTTCCAATTATCGAACAATTGCGCTCATCCCTCACGCTAGCAAGGTGATGCTCAAGATAATACAGGATAGAATGCAACAGTATGTGGAGAGAGAATTACCAGAAGTGCAGGCGGGTTTCAGAAGAGGCAGGGGGACTAGAGACCACATCGCCAACATAAGATGGATCGTGGAAAAAACAAAGGAATATCAGAAACAAGTCTACTTCTATTTCATTGATCACACGAAGGCTTTTGACTGTGTCGACCACAACAAAATGTGGCAAGTAATTAAAGAGATGGGAATTCCGGAACACCTTATAGGCCTCATGAGAAATCTGTACATGAATCAACAGGCAACAGTTAGGACAGAAAATGATTCCATTTTCTGTCCTAACTGTTGCCTGTTGATTCATGTACAGATTTCTCATGAGGCCTATAAGGTGTTCCGGAATTCCCATCTCTTTAATTACTTGCCACATTTGGAGTGGTTTGGAATAGGAAAAGGAGTAAGACAAGGCTGCATTTTGTCACCCTGCTTATTCAACTTATACACAGAACACATAATGCGCAATGCAGGAATGGAGGAATCACAATTTGGGATCAAAGTTGCTGGGAGAAACATCAACAACTTGAGATATGCAGATGATACCACTCTAATGGCGGAAAGTGAGGAGGACCTAAAGAAGCTCCTGATTAGGTTAAAAGAAGAGAGTGAAAAAGCTGGCTTGAGACTAAATATCAAGAAAACCAAGATCATGGCAACAGGCCCTATTAGTCCCTGGAAAATAGATGGGGAAGAAGTAGAGGCAGTGACAGATTTTACTTTCCTAGGATCAAAGCTCACTGCAGATGGTGATTGCAGCCATGAAATAAAAAGGCGACCGATTCTCGGGAGGCAAGCGATGAGAAACCTGGGGAACATAGTGAAAAGTAGAGACATTAAATTGCAAACAAAGATTCGCATAGTCAGGGCAATGGTATTCCCTGTGGCAATGTATGGTTGTGAGAGCTGGACCATTAGGAAAGCGGAGCGTAGAAAAATAGACGCCTTTGAGATGTGGTGTTGGAGGAGAGTTTTGAGAGTACCCTGGACAGCGAGGAGAACAAATGGGTCAATCTTAGAAGAAATCAAGCCTGACTGCTCCTTAGAAGATCAAATAATAAAGATGAAGCTAAAGTACTTTGGACATCAAATGAGAAGAGAGGATTCACTTGAGAAAGCCTTGATGCTTGGAAGGGTAGAGGGCAAAAGAAGAAGGGGACGGCCCAAGATGAGATGGCTAGATGGTATTGTGGAGATAATGGGCACAGAGCTGAGCGAGTTGAGGGGGATGGTGGAGGACAGGAGTGCCTGGCGGGCAGTGGTCCATGGGGTCGCAGAGGGTCGGAATCGACTGTGTGACTGAACAACAACAAAAAGGGAGCCTTGGGCTTCTTACTTGATTTATGCTAAATAGTGCCAATGTTAGATCTTGTTAAGTTAATTATGTATATGGCCTAAAAATAAAAATTCCTAATTCACATTTGACTTGCCTTTTATTTTCCTTTCTAACTTGCTGTTCTTAAGAAAAATGTGTGAATAGCCATGCCTTATGGCGGTGATGGTGAATCTTGGCACTCCAGGTGCTCTTGGACTTTAATTCCCAGAAACCCTGCTGATCAGGACTTCTGGGAATTGAAGTCCAAGAACATCTGGAGTGCCAAGGTTTGTCATGACTGCCCAATGTCATATCAAACATATAGCAATAATAAAATGCATAAGATAGTCACATCAGTTAGCTAAAGACAGTTTGCTGAGTGCTTGCAAAGTGAGGTTTCTATCAAGGTAGAGATTCTAAAACCCCTTGATATAACAGCACACCTGAAGCTGCCTCTCCAAAACTACACTCGCTGTTTTGAAATATTAGCTACAGCTCCCATGACTACAGTATCTAGACAGGATGAACTTTTAAATTTGTCCACTCCCACCCCTTCCCAAGTTTTGTATCTCCCATCCTAAAGAAGGACTCAGAGCTGAAGATCTTTGTCCTCCTTATACACTAGTACCTTGGATAACGTTAAGACTTGGTTCCACAAATCTTAACGTTATCCGTTTTTTAACATTGTGCGATGCATTGATCCCACAATGTTAAAAAAATGCTGGTTCAGCCTCCAACCCAAAGGCAAAAGGCAGAGAGATTTGCCCTGCCTCCTCACTGTTAGCCTTTGCCTTTGGATTGGGGGTAGAACATGGGCACCTGTTCAACCACCAACCCAAAGACAAAAGGCAAAGGCTAACAGCGAGGAGGCAGGGCGAATCTCTCTGCCTTTGTCTTTGGGTTGGGTGTAGAACATGGGCGCCTGCTCAACTCCCAACCCAAAGGCAATGGCAGAGAGATTTGTTCTGCCTCCCCTGAGGGATGAATCCCTTGCTGCTAGCCTTTGCCTTTGGATGAAGAAACGCAAACCTAACAACAAGTGATCTCAAGGTTGAGGAATTTGAGGCAAACATTTGCATTGCACAACATTATCTTAACGTTGTGCAATGCAAATGTTTGCCTCAAATTCCCCAACGTTATCCAGTTATCCGAGGTACCGCTTTATGTCTTATTTCATACTTGTGTTCTTTGAAATGGATGTGTGCCCTCATTCTTCTAGAGCAGGGGTCCTCAAACTTGGCTCTCCAGGTGTTTTTGGACTTCAGTTATCAGAAGTCTAAGTCGGCACACTTGCTGATCAGGGCTTCTGGGAATAGAAGGTCCAAGAACATCTGGAGAGGCAAGTTTGAGGAACACTGTTGTAGAATGAGTTAGAGGATTAGATGATTCTTCTCTGGTGTCGTCTAGGATAAGTTAACTTTCCTGAGTCAGTTCCTGTGTTCATAGGGATTGAGAACAAACTCAAGGAAAGCCTGGCCATTTCATTCTATTCCTGGTGTCTAAATTGGAGGCCATTACTACCTTGCTTCCTTCTGTTACATATGTGTGCTAATTGGCTTTCTTAATTCACAATTGTCTTTACTCAGTTTCATTTTACAGATTTCAGTCTACTTTTTACACTTTTTTGATCAAAATGAACAAGATGGAGATTATGTGGCAATCTAATCAAATCTGTAAAGCATTGGCCATTCTTCCCAGTTAGATTTAATCAACAATTCTGAAATGTCTGTTTAAGCAGTCTTTTTACTGGTACATTATGTTTCATAGAATTGGCCCTGCATAATTTCTTTCACTCCCCTTTTGTAGGTCAACAAAAACACTAATAACATATCACTTGAAGAAATGGAAACATAGGTAATTAGTAGCCTTCAAAGCATTCCTGTGCACAGGTGTTGCTTATGTCAATTAGAGTGTTTGGTATTTACAGTTAATTATAGTTAAAACAGCTCAGCTGATATGCACAATTGCATTTTCTTTCTTTATTTCATGACTCTGTCTTGAGATCTTTATTCTGCTCAGTGCCTGCATTTCCTTGCAGCGCTTTTCTTGTCCATTAATTATTAAAAGAATAGCACTGCATAAAATATTGATCTGTTGCCTGACATTCATTTCAAAAATATATGCAGAGCAAAAAGGTAATATGAGGAGACTTTTAAGAGCTTCCACATCGTCTTTCCCAATCCTTGAATGGTGATTTAAACACACTCATTCTTTGTTTCAATAGTTTATTAGTTCTTTCCCCGTCAACTGCAGTAATAATGCAGCATAATTAATAAAATGCCATTCTGTTCAAAAATAAAATTAGGTGCGCCGACCTGACAAAAATGCATTCTTCTTGTGCCGTATCCGAATCCAAATATTGGTGATCAGCTATGAAGACTGTCTTGAGAATATAATGAAGTGGACTTTAATCTTCCAGTAGCAAAAGCAGTGATGAATTTCAGTACCAATTGCTGTGGATTATAAGTGGGAGAGTATTTTTGTTTGTGGAGGGGTCCTTCATCTTCAAGTGCCAAATCCGATTCTGAATATTGGCTTTCATCATAGTGATCAGGTCATGAAGGTTGTCCTTGGAACAATATAATACAGTAGTCTTCCATTTTCCTTCCACATCGCAGCATGACACCCGTACCGCTGATCCAGTTGTGCAAGGCACTTTTTGGTCCTGAGTCCTTTTGGTACACAAAGTCCTCATCAGCCCCAGGCAATATTGATGAAGCTGCTGCTCTCAATCAAGAATGGATTCAAATGGGACTTAATCCCCTTGGGGATATCACCCTTCCCTCTAGACTTCATCACCCAAGACCATTAGTCCTCAGGGTTGTCAGGTTAGTTAACCACCGCCTGATGATCAGCGTTGAGTGAGTCCCTTGCAGTATAGTCTACTCTATTACCATAGCAAGATAACCTGTGTGTGTGTGTCTCTTACATCACTTTATCCAATGTGGGAGTAGAATGCTGAATAAAATAGCTTTGGATTCCATCCAAAGCTCTTTAGATGTTTTTATGACCAAAATGCTATTGCTGCCTTTAGAGACAGAGATATAAGACATTCTTCAAGTAAATAAGATCTCAAAGCAAATCTGTTGTACTTTCTCCCTTTCTTCCCATGCTAGAAGGGTATGCAGAACACATATCCAGGGCTTCCCATATTTCCCCCTTTATAATATGGGAAAATGTATTTTCCGAACCATTCTCCCTTATTAACAGTGTTTCCCATGGAGAAGACAGAAGGAAAGGTGTGTAGTAAATGGGATCATGGCTATGAAAGACCACAAATCTGCATATTAAAAAAATCTACCAAAGCATTCAGATCCAAGCTTATCATTTTTAATAGTAGCCGAAGTGATCCAAAATAATAATTATTATTAAAACAACAGAGCTTTGCAAAAAGAAAGCTGTTCTTAAAAAAAAAAGCAGCAGTAGGAATCATAGATAAAATGAACAGAAAGAGAATTTTCCTGAATGTAAATAAAACAATAATCAGTTCAGCAGGCCAAATCCATGCTGGAAGAGACTTCATAAGACAGTTAAAAACAATCATAGAACAGGAAAGGCAAATCTCCACAGGAAAGACAATTTCTTTTGAAGGTTGTTTTAAAAAGTCCTTAAATGTTAACAGAGAGAGCAGTCCTTCCCATGGTCAGAGAGAAGAATCTCCCACAAATCATCTGTAGCTAGGATATCAAGATTAGTTTTTCTTATTGACCTTAATAAGTGGGTCATAGGAGAGCACTTTATGCTGCCCTGAAGCTATTTAAAGCAAGGGTTCCCAACCTATGGCCTGTGGGCTGGACCCTGCCCACGACGCCATTTCATGTGACCTGTGTCACTGCCATACCGTAAGCAGAAGCGGATTCTTTTACAACAGCCGTAAATGCACCTGCGGCTGTCATAAACATGGAAGTGGGCACATTTACAGTTGTCGTATGCCGCCCCATTCGCAGTGTGATTCTGGGTGGCTGACAATCACAAAATATCACAATTCCCATAATACAATACACAATTACAAAGTATCATACAAAAAGCATTTCAAAGACAATACACAGAAAACAATATATAAACTATTGCAATAAATAAATAAAAATAAATTCCACTTCCCTCCAGGCTGGGTGGGTGGAGGGAAGGAGTCAGTTGTTGGCATTCTTATACCTGCTGAGCCTCTCAGCTGCTCCCACTTTCCTCCAGGCCGGACGGGCAGAGGGAAGGAGTCCAATGTTGGCAATGGTGGCAATGTTCTTATGCCTGCCAAACTGCATAGCTGTTGTCCTCTTATCCTCTAAAAAGCTTGCTCACAACTTCTAATATAGAATTGGTTTTATATTGGTTATCTCTAGGCAGCATCTCCCCAATATGAGAGGATCATCAGACATTGCTAGACATGTTCTATGCTTTATATGTTTTAGTCCTTTGGCCTTAGCTGAATTTAAGTTTGTTCAAGTAACAATTTTTTGTTCTCCAGTTGCACAGTGATCATCATCCCAGTTCTATAATTTTGGAGCACAACGGTTCCCCAGTCATCCTTTTTAGTGCAGAAAGCCTTAATGTAGGGGTTTGTCTAAATGCTAGCATTCTAGGCATAAAGAAATGCATTTAATAAGCTGCAAAAACAGATTTATATATATATCAGCAATCTTGTAGAAAGTGATGGGCTAATGGATTTGCAATCAAAGTGGGATGTCGATTTAATAAGAGGCTTTCTTCTTGGCTGTTGAGAAGTCATGGAGATCCTTAAGTGCAGTTCAGATGATGCATACAATGTGCTTATTTTCCTAACATTTCTGTAAATATCTTATAGTACATAAAGGTAGTGTGATTGCCTACACATATGCAAGCTTAAGAACATGAAAAAAGAAAGGTTTCGTGACATCAATTTACTTTTTCCAGCTATCTGTTCCCAACACTTGCATGGCAGCTATTCTCTATAGAATATAAAAACATGGAGCTCTTAAAATGTCACTTTAAATTAAAGCCAGGAAGTTTGAAATGGCTAACTTATTTATGTTCTTAATGTAAATTTTAGCAGTGGATTGAGGCTCAATTTAGCTGTGCATTTCTGTTTCTGTTTCTGAACTCCCCTTAAGGAGCACAAATATGTTGTTCATTATATACCTCTTATTTTGATGCTAGTTGTGTTTAAAAAATCAACATAAAAAGTTCTTCATAGGTCTCTGTTTTTATTCTTTTTCATCTGGCAGCAGAGGCCCATGCATAAAAAATGTGATTTAAGGCAAACATACAGTATGTCCCTTCTAACAGTTTTATACTAGATTTGTATATTAATGTATTTAATATTCCTGGCTACATGCATTGTAACTAAAAGGGAAAATAGGTAGTTGCTAAACTTGCATTCCTCCATGTCATTTAATTAAAAAAATAGCATTTCTTTAAGAAAACCCAATATCTCACTGAGCCATTCACCCCAAATGCATACCTCACTCTGTCACCCCTAAATTAAATATTAACATTTAATTTAAGGAAAGATTTGAAAGCCCTGTTGTGGCCTCTTGGTGGGGTAATTTTGCCAAATTTCACCTGCAAGCATCTCCCACTCACGTTTGTGGTCACTAGACCAGTTTGGAGAAAAATCAAGAAAAATATTTGAGGGCTCCTGGGGCCACCAGCAGATAATAGATATAATTCATGGTAGGATAAAGTTGTTAGCCTTTTAGGTGCAGCAGGTTTTCTGTAGTTTCTCTTACAAAAGAACACGGTTAGGCCCTTAGAAATTAAACAAGAGGGGAAGCCCATATTTTGTAATATCCTCCCAAACAATAGTAACTGGCAAAATATGCAGGGTCAGCTCTGTCATTGTATGAGGCACCTGCCAAGGCAGATGCTTTTGAGTTTTAATAAGAGATAAGAAACTGTTTTTTATTCAAGATACAGTAAAACCTCAGATAACACTAAAACCTGGTTCCACAAGTCTTGGTGTTATACGATTTTTAGTGCTATCTGATGCATGTTAAAATCCTATGGGAACCATAGAGATACATTGTAACCACACAGGCTTTAGCGGTTGTTATCTGAAGCATCCCATAGGATCTTAATGTTATCCGATGCAATTCTTCCCCCCAGATTCCTTAATGTTATGCGATTTTCGTGTTATTCGATACTAATGTTATATGAGGTATTACTGTACTTTATATTTACTCCAGTGGGATTTTCTATCTCAGGGGCCATCATGACTTGTGTAGCCTTGCATGCTGTAAACCCGGAGTTCTCAACCTTTTTAAGCCAGGGGCCAGGTCATGCTCCCTCAGATAGGTTCGAGGGCCGGATGGCCATTTTGCCCTTCCTCCACCACATGGCACTTGCTGGTGTGGTGGAGATGGGGGGCACATGAAATGCTGCTGTGGGCCATATCTGGCCCACAGGCCACAGATTGAGAATCCCTGCTGTAAACCTTGGGCCTGCCCTAGACATAAAGTGGTGGTGATATTGTTCCCGCCACTTATTCAAACTCAACATCTGATCAAATATTTTAATGCATGGATGCAGATACAATAAATCACCACAGAATAAATGGCCAACTCTTGTCATTCAAGCTAGTAGTTCAATTTAAGTGAAGTTTATTTCACAGATTTTGTAGCCACACAATTTGTAGATTATTTAAGTTCTCTCTTTGCTGCCTAACTGCCAAACTGTGAAAAATTTACTGAATAGTCAGAAACCTCAAGAGGATAGATTCTGGACCAACATACAGCCCCTTTGAGATGGATCACATTATGATTGAGTGAGAACTGTGTTTGTGTTTCCTTATCTATATGTCTAGAAAAGTAAAGGCTAGTTCTTCCAGAGAACCATTCATCATGAACACTGTTTTTCACTTTTCATGACACAAAAGGGCAACTCTGCAGAAATAATTGGAAGCCAGGAAGAAGGAGAAAATATTATATTTAGTCTAAGTCCAACTTAAAATAAAAGATTTCACTTTTCAATTGTGGTGGTTCTTTTCTTGATGATTGAGGGGAAATTGATATAATTTATTGGTGAATTATTAGAATGCATTAGGAGTATTCACAAAGTTCAGCCTTCTCTGAATTTAACTTTAATATGCTTTACAGCAAATAGAGAATAAAGCTTTATTTATTTATTATCTTGCAACAAATTCCTTGTCATTGTTTCTTAAAGTACCTTCTTCATCCATAGCTTCCACTCACCAAATTTTTGCAAATGGAACAGCAGAACATGTGACTGATATATTTTTTTTGTTAATGTACACATTATTATTCTAAGGCTAGATAGTAAGAGATATATTCCTAGCTAAGTGATTATCTTGAGAACAGAATTCTTCATTTGGCAAAATCTGACTAAATTATCAATCTCTGTGTTAAATCTGTTTTCACAAAAGGGGTTTGTTGCCTAATGATTTGTTAGAAGATAATGTTTGCTATGAGTGAGAAGGATCTTCAAATTCTTGAAGATCACGGGCTAAATATGAATCAACAGTGCAAGGTGGCTGCAAAAAAAGGTCAAGGCTGTTTTAGTCTGCATTAACAGAAGTATAGTCTCCAAAACCCACGAGGTACTAGTTCTCCTCTATTCATCACTTAGACCACATCTAATATCAGTTCTGGGTACCACACTTTAAGAAACATGCAAAAAAAAATTAGAGCAGGTCAGAGAAGGGCAACAAGGATGATCAGAGGACTGGAAACCAAGCCCTGAAGGGACTGGACATGTTTATCCTTGAGAAAAGGAGACTGAGGCAGGATATGATAGCACTCTTCAAATACCTGGAAGATATTCATAAAGGGTATGGTCTTTATGAAAGATACTCATAAAGGGCAGGTTGAGGACTTCACCACCCCTTCCCCTGAGCCCCCATCAACATATTGTAATGTAATGTATTGTTTGTAAGCTGCCCTGAGTCGCTACGGCGAGTGGGCGGCAATATAAATTTGAACTTAATAATAATAATAATAATAATAATAATAATAATAATAATAATAATAATAATAATAATAATAATAATAATAATAATAATAATAATAATAATAATAATAATAATAATAATAATAATAATAATAATAGGATGGGCAGGATCTGTTCTCGATCATCCCAGAGTGCAGGATGTGTAATAATGGACTGAAACTACAGGAAGCCAAAACTTCATAAAGAGCAGCATGAAACCAACTGCCTCGAGAGGTGGTGAACACTCCAACACTGGAAGCATTCAAGAGAGAATTGGACAACCATCTGTCATATCTGCTTTGATTTGGATTCCTGCATTTGCTGGGAGTTGGACTCAATGGCCTCAAAGGTCCCTTCCAAGCATGACTATATTGCCCACCCAGTTGCATAGCCATGCCCACAAAGTAGGCCATACCCACAAAGTAGACCACACCCATAGTGTGGTAGTAGAATTTTTTTGGAGCCCACCACTGCTTCCAACTCAGTTATTCTATGATTCTATGATACTATTGTCAGTAACTAACCATATACAAATCTAAATAAATAATATATTAAAATGACAACAGTGAGCTAATTACAGTCAAAGAACATTTTAAAGGAATTAATTTTTTATCTGGGGAGGAATTCAAGCCACCCTTAATAAAAAATCAGATTCTACTTCCAAAATGGTTATTCAAGGTGTGCACAAACACTTGGTTTGAACAAAGCTGCCTTGGTGATTAGTTTGCCCTGATGTCACTGGGGCAACATATAAATTAGTTCAATCATCTAAAGCTGGAGTATTAGCTTGATAGAAAAATGCAGCTCAATACATACTGCTGTTAAAAAAAGCCATTAAAAAGAAATGCAATTTAAAATGTATAATGAAAGTATTAAAATACATTCATAATACAGTACTCCCCTTTTACAGACCTCCTCTTCCCTCATAAGGAACAGTGCACCATTATATAAATAACAGCAGATCAGCTCAGAATCCACTTGTAAAACTGCAAAAGTAAGCATAGCTTCCTGGGGGGGGGGGGGGTCAATATAAGTAGATTCTACTTCTGACCAAATATGAATAGGATCAATTTTTTATTATGACAAATGGTACTTTGGGAGTGGTTTCTCTATTGTTTCATAAGTTAAAGACATCAAAACTTAGAATCCAACCATAGTCCTTAGTTTAAAAAGGTCTATTTTTGAATAAAGCAGTCAGAAACAGACAGCTTTGGACCTCAGGCTCTCATCTTTCTTGTGGAAGGACAGTGTGGGATGTACAAAGGTTTAGCATGGAAACCAACCATTTTGCTGTGCGTAGGTGTTGGGTTTGGCTTCCCTGGCAATAGAAACCAGTCTGGCCAGGTTATCCTGTTATAGTAATAGTGTAGACCATAATTCCAGCAATTCAGTGCAGAGTATCAGAGGGCGGTTAACCAACCTGACAACCCTGAGGACTAACGGCCTTGGGTGCCAAAGTCCACAGGAAAGGGTGATGGTCCCCAAGTGGATTAAAGCCCACATGAATTCATCTTGATAGGGGGCAGCAGCTTAATCAATCGATCGATCAATTAATAAATAGATGTGATTAACATTCAAGCTGCCCTTTGCCATGCAAAGTGTTACTTTTTTTCTGCTGACAATGAGGGCACAATATTGTGCAGCAATACCAAGCCATTTCCTGGTGTTTTGAATCAGGGATACAGAAGCAAAATATCCCTACTCTGGAAGTTTTTTTAACAACTGAATTTTCTGGTTCCTTAAAACAGACATCTAAATAATCATACACTACACACAAAATCCAGCAGAAATTTCCTTCATATAAAATTACCCCATGCTAGAGAATCCCAGATAATCACATGATCTGTACTATGATCGTTGGAAGAGGACAGAAGCAGAAACAATTGAGATATGGCTGCAATCCCTCTGTGCCAAAAGGTATTGAAAAGCTGTTTTGGAGTTAATGAAATGATGACACAAAAATGTGAGTAAGTGCAAAACATACAACAGAAAACAGAAACACCTGGTTTTGCAGTGGTTAAACTGCTATAATAAGGCCAAAACATTGTGAGTTTGATCCTGACAGAGTCAAGGTTGACTCAGCCTTCTATCCTTCCCAGGTCAGAAAAATGAGTATCCAACATGTTTTGAGGAAAATGCTAATTAACATGTAAACATGTAAAAGAAGTTGATTCATATGTATACCTTGGGCAAGAGGTTAACCTAAGGCACAATCTAACGAAAGAAATTTTGAGGAGGCAAGTGACATGGACAGCTTTTAACAACATAAAAGGATGTGCTTAGTGAAGCAAAAATGAGAATATTACCGGCTGAACCCATCAACACCACCATTCTGCCTGCTTTATTATACGGCAGTAAAACATGGGCACCTACAAAAGGTGATATCAAAAAAATCGATGTAACACAAAGAGCAATTGAGCAAAGGATGCTACATATACGATGGGTTGACCAGATATCAAATGAAGAACTGTGTAAACAAGTAAACATCAGATGCAAAACAAGCATCAATGTTGATTGAGTTTGCAAGACATCAGTAGGCCACGCATGTGTGCCACTTCAAAAATGTCAGGTGGACAAAAGCTATCACAGAATGGATACCACTTGACATAAAGTGAACACTAGGAAGGCCAGCAACCAGATGGGAAGACCAGTTCAGGGCAAAGTTCCCAAGGCCCTGGATGAGACTGACATGGGATCGGAAATGGTGGAAGACAATGCTTTGATCTGCCACGTCAACCTGACGTGTGAAACACGGATCAAACAAGCAACCAAGTAAGTAACGTGTAAATCACCCAGAGAGTCCACTAAGTGCTATGTGATGATATATAAGTATAATTGCTACTGTTAACTCATTCAAGAAGTTTCTGAATGTGATGAAGAACAAACACATGAAATTGACTAAGTAAAAAAGGATGACACTTGAGGAGAAAAGATACTTCTAAACGATCTATTTTTGTCAGGATCATGCCGTCCAACAGGTTTAATTTTATGAAGATACTGTAGTGCAAATATTCTGATTATTGTTTATGATAGAAACAGTTTGTAAATTCTACAGATGGAAAGGAATGTCACATTGAGGGATTTTTACATCACGCAACTGGAAATTTGTCATAAATTATTATTATTATTATTATTATTATTATTATTATTATTATTATTATTATTATTATTATTATTATTATTATTATTAACTCACATTTACTACCCCGCCCCAATCGGGCAAACCCGACTCTGGGCGGCCTACAACATGAATTTAAAATCACAAGTAAATCTATATAGTAATAGTATTTAAAATCTCAAAACCTTAAAATTTATAAAAGATTAAAACGGTGCAGCAAATAAAACAATAAATACCTTTGTATTTATTAAAAAAAACAATATTAGTAAAACAAAATACAGGTCAAGTGTTAGGCTAGGAGAACCTGTTAACAGTGTTAAACATAGAAGTGTGGAAGCATCATGGAATTAGTATTGTGAAAATGAATCCCCTAGAGAAAATGACATTTAGTTGTGACCTTCAGAAAAGTTATAACAGATAAAGGTCTTGGGAGAGGAAGCTTAGTGGACTCTAAATGTATTAATAATTTCCCCCATGTTAATGAGTTTCTCAGCCTTGCGGCATTGCTTTGGGATATAGCTGTTTTTGAGACACAGAACTGGAAGATACATAAACTTCATTTCTTTTGTTGTTTGTGGTAATGCAGGACACTGAAGACTTTGATGCAGCCTAATTGGATAGCTTCATTATTCTGAGTGATTTCATTTAGCCCTGGGGAATAGCGGTTGATATATTTGCCACTGCTTGTCATATTTTGTCAGGAGATTTATTATATTTTTGAAAATGGAAGCTTCCCTTTTCTATTCAGGGATATTGTGTGGGTTGAAGCTTTGGTTTATGCCTTAATGATGGAATAACAATGCTACTGATTAGACAATACTAACGTTCTGTCTTTCAAATCTATTGTGTATATGGGCTACTTAAGTGATTTTTCTGGATGCCAGAAGTGGCACGCAGAGGCCTTTCTGCTTCCATGTGTGCCACCGAGGAGAAGCCCGCTTCCCCACCCAGCCCTTCCCCTCCGCCAAAAGGGAGGGGAGAGGGAAGGCTGAAATCCTGCCCGGGAGGCTGTGGCTATGTGAGGTGAGGCGACCCCTCCTCTTAGGAGTTGGGTGCACCTGTGGGGGTAACTGCACCCATGGGGAGCAGCCGCACTCACATGACTTCACTGGAGGTATGCCAGCAATATCACATGGGTGTGTGGGCATGCATGATGCCTGCCCGCATGCCTCCCCCTTGGGCACTCAATCTCTAAAAGGTGCCATCACTGCCTTAGATCCATCACAGTGTATTTTCTTATTTGGTAACCTGCTAGTTAGAGTCCTTCGGGCTTTTTTAGATTACCCTATTTGCTGGCATATAATACCCATCCCCCCCTTTAAAATACACTGGAAAATAGAGTGCATCTTGTACTGCATATAGTGGCCTATAGTGGGTTATTTTGGTAATAATGTGCATCTTATACTCTGATGCATCTTATATGCCAGAAAATACGGTAATAATGATTGCCCAATACCCAGTGTTGGGTATTGGATGGAGTGATGGACTACAGCTCTAGAGATCAATGTTTGAATTTCTGCTCATCCACAGAAACTTACTGGGGGAGTAGAACTAGTAAAACCGTTCTTTAAATATATAACTTATCTTGAAAGCCTGACTGAGCTAGCTATAAGATGGTTTCAGCATGAATGCACATATAACTACTGATCTTCAGTTCATTTATTCTATTTTATCTTGTTACATTTTATTTATATATATGTTTCAAAAAGATGTGTTAGGCCAAAAACCACACCCTCTCCAGTCATTTGGTTAGAATAAGATTGTAGCCCAGCACTTAAAGAAAGCTGTTCAAGTTTAGCATACGGATGATAGCCTTGTAAAATCCCATTTGTACTCAAGTGTTTATTCTGTTTAAGTGGAGGAAAGGAAGCATGAGAGAATACATGAGAATTTTCATATTGTATATAACTTAATATGGGGTCCCCACTTAAGGCCTTTTAATGGTGAAATAGACAAAAACAAACAAGGGCACGGCTGCATAGCCTTTCTAGTTTCTGATGCTTTGATCAGACAAGCCTCCCATTGACTATGGTTTGGGAAGTTTACGAAATGGTGTTCTGCAAACATCTGGGTGAAAACTGGTAGCATTTGTCAGACTAGATTAAAACTGTAGTATGCTTGCTAAGGAATGTTTTATTTAGTTTTTAATCTTCAGGTGGCTGTTCTTCGTGCTAAATCTTACTGCATGCTTTTAATGGTCTGTGTTATGTATGACAAAGCCTTCATTAGAATCAACCAAAATGTCACTCAATCTTTTCCCCTTCAAAAATAAAAACTCAAGTACAGTACAGTACTTGCTTGATGCTTTCTTCAGTACTAAGTAGAATAACTGTTACCTTTTGCATTTTTAAAATGGTAATAAAATGGAGAACATACAATGTTTCTGTGTCTTTGGAACTATTGGTGCAACCTGAAATCTCTGATGTATCTCCAAGTCTCTGTCAGCTGGACTGAGCGAGTTTATTCTAGGACACACAGGCTGATGTTCTCAGATCTGCCCTTGCTGTTGTCCAGTCGGACATCTAGTGCGCTCCTTCACATTTTTACCTTCACATGTCTGAGACACAAGAGCCCCTTTACCCATCTCTACCTTACTCTGAAGAAGATCTCTATTAAGGCCTTTTGCTGAAGTTGAAATCCTCAAATCCGTTATATTTCTCTTCTCTTTTTTTGCTCCTGTTTGAGAAGTGGCCACATTGATAATTGCTACAGAAAAATAAATGTTTAATGCACAATTATTATTATTATTATTATTATTATTATTATTATTATTATTATTATTATTATTATTATTATTATTATTATTATTATTATTATTATTATTATTATTATTAAAATAAAAATAAAAGATTAAATTACAAAAACTGGAATGACACTGAAAGCGAAAAGATCTTTCATACATCTTTTTATCTAAACTAAGTCTAATCTTCATTTTTCAACATATACCCAAATTATATAATTTTGTATATGAAGGTTAGCAGACTGAATCCACTCGAGCCCACCATTGTACCTCTCGCCCACCCCAGATTACAAGGTATCCAGTGCTCATTACTGGCATTTTGTGGTACCAGGCTAGAAAGGGAAGTAGGTGGATGGGCCAGGCCAGTGCCAGAAGACACAGTGAAGTTTGACCATGTGGAAGGAAGTCATCCGCTGGCCAGAATGGGAAAGGGAGGGGCTTGTAGATTAAAGGGGATAAGGCAAGCGGTCATGGGAGAGAAGAGGAGGAATAAGAGGTAGGGATTGGCTATGAGGACATGGTGGGCAAAGTAACATCAGGAGAGGAGTCTCTTCACTGGGAAAGTGAGCACCAGTTTAGGTATTTCCCAACCAAGGCTAGAACAGGGTTACTGCACAGACATTTATTGCAGAAGCCCAATGAGTCTCTTTGACCCATAAACAGCAACTGCAGAGGAAACCCCAGACTGAGAAGCTTGCCAATGCTGAGCTGGAAGAAATGAACAAGTCTGTAGGTTCCTCTCAAGTAAAGGTGTGTAGTCTCCACCAAGGGAATGGGAACAGGCAAGGTTTGGCAGAGGACTATTGGGAGGTGCCTAAACAAGAACTCAAGGGGAGAAAATAGAGTTGACCCAATAGAGTTGAGTTAATTGGATACTTTGGGGTCATTATTCAGCAACAAGTCCTCCTATTAGTAGACGTTTCAGTGATAACATTCCACACAACTTCTGTCCATAACGAACTATCCCTGGCAATTCTCCATGTTGGTCCAACATTTTTCTTGAGAAAATCTGAAATAAAGTTAGCAAGGTGTCTTGTCACCAAGGCTACTGTGTTATTTTCCAGCAACTGATTATACATGCAGTAATAATCTTTGCAGCTGTTAGAACACCTAACCCAAGATCTTTGTCCTTCTTGAAAAGTGTTTTTAACATGTGCGATAGTGTAATTTCTTATCATTATAGGCAGAATGAATTATTCATTTTCAAGCATTTCAAGTCTGAAAATAGACAATAAAGTGCTGCAATAAAAGACATAGACTCTTTTATTTTTTGGATTTAATTCTTTATATTACTGTTAACTATACTGCCCTTTATAAAACAGTAACTGAAATATTGTTGCAATTTTACACAAAAGGCATACATTTTATCAGCAAATAGTTCTCAGGCATTATCTTTTGTACATCGAGTAACACAACTTACTATGCAACAGACAGTTCCTATAGAATTTTCTTAGTTTATTCCAGTGTGGCACTGAATGCTGCACTTTTTGTGTAATTGTGCAACAGGACTTCAGCCAATGTATAATTTTAATAAAAATTAAGTACCACAATACAGTTTTTTGAAATGTCTAAATGTAATTGTGGCTTTTGTATCTACTGTATGTGCAATGAGTATGGGGCCATTTATTTATTTGCAAACTAGTGCATCTGTTTATATGAGGTAATCATACAGTGTTTGAGTCTGTCACTATATGAAACACGATTAAGGACCAAATTGAATTTGATTTTTTTAAAATATAAGGACTAGATTAATTATAAAGAGTGTTGCTTTATTTTGTGCTATTATATCTGATATAAATACTGTAAGAAGCACTTCAGTATATGCACAAAGTAACACCACATTACTGAAAGATAAAATAATATATATATTAAAACAATTTTTTTAAAGAAAAAATGAACTGTTATGGTGCTGTGATACTTCTTTAATATGAAATAATTATTTTGTTATTTCCAGGTGCAACTAAGAACAAGCCTTTCAAGTCAGTATGTAATTCGTACACAGCCCACAAATGCTTGCCTGTCCACACTTGAATGTGCAGCTATTGCCCTTGCCATTGTGGAAAAAAATGAAGGCATTAAAGAAGTAGGTGATTTTGAAGTCAGGAAAATGGGATGAGAGCAATGCCATACGTCAAGTTATACTTCTACATTAGCAGTTATGCATTTTCAAGAGTATAAGAGTGATATCCAGTAGTTTTTATTATACAAAAGCTTATAGAAATTGTTGTACAACTGCTTTCACAGTGGTGTAATATAGTGCAATTGTATGAATTATATGAATTCAACTGTATGGCTTATATGAAGACCATTCGGGTTTTTAGTCTCAGTTTTTTTAATTTATTGTGGCTGGGAGGGTATTTTAATGATTTTTAAATGTTAAATGCTTTTGTGATTTTATTGTGTGGAGATGTTTTATATTGAATGTTTTTATGGTGATTTTGAGTCGCCCAGAGTTGTTTTGGCAAGGGGGTGGCAATAGAAAACCAATAAAATAAATAAATAAACTGTGCTCATGGAGATGTTAACCCATGTAGTTTAATGAATGGACTGCAGTGGCTTAGTGGTTAAGACGCTGAACTTGAAGACTGGAAGGTCAGCGGTTTGAGACCTGAATGCTCCATGACGAATTAGCTTCCGTCTCTGTCCCAGCTCCTGTCAACCTAGCAGTTTGAAAGCAAGAAATTGCAAGTAGATAAATAGGTATCACAGACTCCTTGATGCATGCATTTGATAAGTATTTCAGTTATCACTATTTAGTTGATTTCTTGCTATTTAGTTGACTTCTCCTTAGTTTCAAAATTCAGGTAATTCTATGATAAGTAATTAGATAATCGATAACCTGTTGGTTACTAAATAACAAGTAGGTAATAAGACTGGAACCTAATATAGTGAATTTTCCTTTGCATACCAAAGTTTATGTCAAGTTTTGAATTAATTCAATTCTGGAGACTATCATGTCTACCACTGTGGCCAAGAAACCCTTTGAAGAAATGAAGTGGCCATAATAGTCAATATAAGAGTGAGAAAAGCAGTAATCGGATATCATCTTAAAAAATTGCAGAATGATCTCAGTACGGATTCAAGACAAACATTCAGTATCACTGTAAACTATGTTTACGCACCAACCATTGGTGCAGATGAGGGCGCAGTTAACCAGTTCTATGAAGAATTACAAAGGCTAATAGAATTTTGTCAAGAGAACACACTGGTCATAGCAAACACCCTCTTCCAACAACACAAGAGGCAACTTTACACATGGATATCACCAGATGGCCAACATCAAAACCAGATTGATTACATACTCTGCAGCCAAGGATGGAGAAGCTCCATACAGTCAGCAAAGACGAGACCTAGAGCAGACGGTGGCTCTGAGTATAATCTACTGATTGCCAGATTCAGGCTTAGATGAAAGAAAATAGGGAAAACAATCAAGCCACACAGGTATGACCTAGATAACATCACTAAGGAATACGCGATGGAGGTATGTAACAGATTTAATGGCTTAGACTTGATAGACAGAGTGCCAGAAGAATTATGGATGGAGGTTCAGGACATTATACAGCAAGTAAAACCATACCAAAAGAAAAGAGGTGTAAAAAAGCAAAGTGGCTGTCTGATGAGGCTCTTAAAATAGCGAAGGAAAGAAGGAACACAAAAGGCAAAGGTGAAAGGGAAAAATTCAATCAATTGCATACAGATTTTCAAAGAAAAGCAAGGAGAGATAAGGAAACATTCTTAAATGAACAGTGCAAACCAATAGAGGAAAACAACAGAAGGGGAAGGACTAGAGATCTTTTCCACAAAAATTTGGGACAATCAAGGGAATGTTTAAAGCAAAAAAAAGGACTATGGTAAGGGACAAAAAATGGCAGGGATTTAGCTGGTACAAAAGAGATTAAGAAAATATGGCAAGACTACACAGAACTCTAAAAAAGGAGAGACTCTTTGGTTGTGCCATCAGCCAGAGAGATACACCTATCTGGCCTCAGAAGGAGGGCCTTCTCTGTGTCTGCCCCAGCCCTATGGAACCCCCTGCCAATTGATTTACATATGCAGACAGAGCTGTTGTCCTTTAGGAAAGGAGTGAAAACTTGGCAGGCAGGGCGGGTCTGGGGGACGGGTGGTATAATGACCCCAGCCGGTTGGCTAATCTGAGCTCCTTGCCCTTAATCTTTTAACTGTAACTCCTAGTTTTAATGTTTTAATTGGTTTTAGTTTAAAAATTTTGACTTAAAATTTTTAAATTGGTTTTAATTGCTATTGATGTTTTTCTGATTGTAAAATCGCCCTGGGTTGCTCCGGCGAGGAGGGCAATAAATAAGTTTGAATAATAAATAAATAAATAAAAGGACTTCAACACCCTTGGCAATCAGTGATGAGAGTTTTGAACTGGACCTGGTCATCCTGGAGAGTGAAGTCAGGAGGGCCCTAAAAAGCACTGCCAACAACAAAGCTGGTGGAAATGATGGTATCCCAGTTGAATTTTTCAAAGCCCTAAAAGATGATGGAACTAAAGTATTGCATTCTATATGCCAGAAGATTTGGAAACACACAGCAATGGCCACAGGATTGGAAAAGGTCAGTACAGTAATACCTCGGATAACGTTTACCTCAGATAACGCTAAAATCGCATAATGTTAAGTAATCTAGGGAGGAGAATTGCATCGAATAACGTTAAGGTCCTATGGGATGGATCAGATAACAACCGCTAAAGCCTGTGCGGTTACAACGTATCTCTATGGAGCTTTAACGTTCTCCGATCCATTCCATAGGATTTTAACATGCATCGGATAACACTAAAAATCGGATAACACCAAGATTTGTGGAACCAAGTATTAGCGTTATCCGGGGTATTACTGTATTCGTTCCAATCCCAAAAAAGAGCAATGCCAAAGAATGCTCAAATTATTGAACAATTGCACTCATTTCACATGCTAGCAAGATCATGCTCAAGATAATACAGGATAGGCTTCAGCAGCATGTGGTAGAGAACTTCCAGAAGTGCACGCTGGGTTCCGAAGACGTAGTGGAACTAGAGACCAAATTGCCAACATACGTTGGGGCATGGAGAAAACAAAGGAATACCAGAAACAAGTCTACTTCTGTTTCATTGACTACACCAAGGCCTTTGACTGTGTGAACCACAAAAAATGTGGCAAGTAATCAAAGAGATGGGAATACCAGAACACCTTATATGTCTCATGAGAAATCTGTACATGAGTCAAGAAGCAACAGTTAGGACAGGATACAGAATGATAGAGTGGTTTGGAATAGATAAAGGAATAAGACAAGGCTGCATTTTGTCACCCTTTTTATTTAACTTGTATGCAGAGCACATAATACACAATGCAGGGCTGGATGATTCACAAGTTGGGAATTAAAATTGCTGGGAGAAACATCAACAATTTGAAATATGCAGGTGATACAACCCTAATGGCAGAAAGTGAAGACCTAAAGAAGCTCTTGCTTAGGTTGAAAGAAGAGAGTGCAAAAGCTGGCTTTAGACTCAACATCAAGAAAACCAAGATAATGGCAACAGGCCCTATCACTCCCTGGAAAAAAGATGGGGAAGAAGTAGAAGCAGTGACAGACTTATTATTTTATTTATTGTATTTGTTACCCCGCCCCAATCGGGAGAACCCGACTCTGAGCGGCTTACAACAAGACAAAAAGTAAAAACATAAAACACTCTACATCAATAAAAACATTAAGAGTTAAAAAAAATCATCAAAAGTTAAAAACAATACACAAATCCCACATTCAGGCCCAGGAGTGGCAATCCATTAAATGAGCCACCTAGTATGAGAACCCACATTCCCAGGTCCCCAGACTTGTCCTGCCAGCCAGGTTTTTAACCCCTTCCGGAAGGGCAGGAGCTCTGTCTGAAGGCGCAGTTCGGTGGGCAGGAGGTTCCAGAGGGTCGGGGCGGACACGGAGAAGGCTCTCCTCCTAGTGCAGGCGAGATGCGCTTTCCTCGCCGAAGGAATAACAAGAGAGCTTCTTCGATCCGCCCTGGTGGGACGGACAGATGTTCTTGGGGTGACGCGGTCTCTAAGGTAACCTGGCCCACTACCATATAGGGCTTTAAAGGTAATAACCAGCACCTTGAATTGCACCCGGAGACATACTGGCAACCAATGCAGCTCCCGGAGCAGCAGTGAAGCACGAGCATACCGCCCACACCCCACCACTACCCGGGCACTACTACATTCTTAGGATCCATGACTGCAGATGGTGATTGCAGCCATGAAATAAAAAGGTGACTAATTCTTAGGAGACAAGCTATGAGAAACTTGGGGAACATTGTTAAAAGTAGAGACATCACTTTGCAAACAAAAGTCTGCACAGTCAAAGCAATGATATTTCTGGTAGTAATATGTGGTTGTGAGAGCTGGACCATAAGGAAAGCTGAGCGCAGCAGAATAGACACCTTTGAAATGTGGCGTTGGAGGAGAATTTGGAGAGTATGCTGGACAGCAAAGAGAACAAATAGGTTGATCTTAAAAGAAATCAACCCCAACTGCTCTTTGGAAGGTCAGCTATTGAAGATGAAGCTAAAGTACTTTGGACATCAAATGAGAAGAGAGGATTCACTTGAGAAAGCCTTGATGCTGGGAAAGGTTGAGGGCAAAAGAAGAAGGGGGTGACAGAGAATGAGATGGGTAGATAGTATTGTTGACGCAATGGACACAGAGCTGGGTGGGTTGAGGAGGATGGTGGAGGATGGGCTGCCTGGCGTGCGATGGTCTATGTGTTCACAAAGGTTCGGACTCGACTAGCCAACTGAACAACAACAACAACAACAACAAATAGATACCACTTCGATGGGAAGGGAAACAGTGTTCAGTGCACTCTGGTGTTTAGTCATGCCTGCCACATGTACATGGAAGCTTCTGCAGATGTGGATGGCGCTGGCTCTTTGGCTGTAAACAGAGATGAGCACTGAACCCTAGAGTCGGATACAACTGGCTTTTGAGCAAGAGTGACCTTTACCTTAGTTTAATAAACAGGACTGTATGAATTGGACAAAGAACCAAAAATCTTTCTTTTACATAAAAGAAAGCTAATTTGGAGAGTAGCACTTTGTAAGTTTAGAGAATTTAGCACAAGGGGCAGTGTCCTAAAAAGTGTATTACACTTCCTTACATGCCCTATTTCCACACTACTTTAAAGTAGCTGTGCAAGTTCTTATGAAACTTGTTTTTTTAGCACTGTGTGCTGTAGTTTGTCATGTGTGACAGAAAGCTTGAGCTGTTGCAAATTTCATTTTGTTGTCTTGCAGTAATAACTTTGGTTATACCACAGCTCTTGCGACATAAGTAGCTATGTAATGAAAAGTCAGGGAATTATTTCACAAGGCATTCAGGGAGAGAAAAATATTTCAAGGGTAGAGTTAGTGATGTATTCCAGTCCATAGAATGATGATATAGTAGAAGCAACTTGAGGTTTGGGGAAAGTGTTATATATGATGGAAGAATACTTTCTCTTGTTTTAGTGACATTGCAAGAGGTTGTATATGTAATTGTTTAATTGCTTTTAAAATGGTTTTTAATAGTGTATTTGGATAGAATTAATGATGTGAAGAGAAAAAAAACATAGCATTCCTTTATTTCAATTTTGTCAACAACTAATTTTCATTTTATTTTAAAATACTTGGACCGGTGATGTCTTAATCAAAAGTAGAAATTGATAGAGATATAATTATAGGAATATACATATTTCAGTCAGGGATATATTTTAACTTACTGTGAATATTCTTTTACTTTTTCAAAAATGCTGTTAGAGATTTTTCTTTTCAAAAATTTGGTCATAAGAGTAATGTAGAGTACTCATGATCGTAGTTTCAGCACATTTAACCTGTTGATTTAACCTGTTGGAATGCTTAATTTTAATATTCCGGTTAAAAGATACAGGTAGAATCCTGTTGGGAAAACGATGCTTGCAAACAGTAACCATTCAAGTTGTACCCTGCTTTACCATGGTGTTCACCAGGTGACCAATTCTGTGAACAATGCACGACCTGTTGCAAGAGAGACAGCAAAGAAGGAAATAGCTGGTGAAATTAACATTATGTGCCAAGACATTTCCTACAGCATGTGGTCTATGCCTCTAATTTTAAGCCACTGCAAATACTTGTATTCTTAAAAGTAAATCACACAAATGAGCATTATAGCAAATGAGGAGGTACACAATCAGGCAAACCCTGGTAATGACAATCTTGTGTTGCCAGCTAATCTTTCTCACACTGGGTCAGGCCAAAGGAACTGCAAAATTAACTCACCAAAAGGTACCTTCATTTTGACAGTTTCACATCTGGTCTATACACGGAAGAAAAAGAAGAGTCCATTGATTCTTCTTATTGCAAAATGGAAATCAAGTGTGATGGTTTTTGGTCTTCTTAAGTCCAAAGTCCAAAACAGTCACCCACCCCCACTTAGATATGTTTCATATATTTAGTAATATTTCATATTTATTAAAACACCTTCTAATGTTCTTTCATAGTGCTGAACTAAATAAATCATTATAAATAATTTAACAGCTGTTCTACAGTCCAAAGAAATCAGTACATAGCACTAAAATATTATAAGTCGCATTCAATCTCATTTCAACTAAGTAATTAATAGTCTTACCTGAAAATCACTCCTGGGAGGCTCCTCTGCAAAGGTGACCTGAGCAACCCTGGAAATTAGCTTAAAAATTATGGTGTAGATATAAACCAATCACAATGACTTGAGATATTCCTGTATCCTCAGAGCATGACCTACTCTATTATTTTAATCTACTAATCAGCTTAAAACTGTCAAGTGTCATTACAAGAACTTGGGATCTGACAGCTCCAAAGTATACACTTATTCTGCCAAGTCAAAGAATAACAAAAAGATATTAGCCTTTGCCTTGTAAGTGATCCCACCAGTATGTGATGGACTAGCCTGTCAGGATTCAAACATGACTTCACAATGCATTTTGCTTTCTGTACCTAACATGGAAATGCAATTTGTTCTTCATGCAACAATCATTACAAAATAGGAGAATAAGTATGAAACTCATTTCTTGTTGAACCTCTTTACAATAGTCCATCTTAAATGTCTAAAATGTTGGAAACTGCATTAAATACGTATCTGTGGGATTACTTTATATCAAGCATATGTTTCAGAATCTTTAGTATCCAAATAAGAAGTTAAGGAATATTTCCTTAATATACAGCTTCTTCATCATGTCTAAGCCAGACATGAAACTTTCAAAATGAAGGCACCTTTTGGTGAGTCTATTCTGCAGTTCCTTTTTACCTAACCTAGTGTGAGAAAGATTAGCCACCAACACAAGGCTGCTGTTACCAGGGTATGCCCAATTATGGTTCAAAATACCACAATCTTCTAGGAGACTCTTTCTGCATAAGGTAAAGGTAAAGGTCACTCTTGCTGAAAAGCCAGTTGTATCGGACTCTAGGGTCCAGTGCTCATCTCTGTTTACAGCCAAAGTTAGCGTTGTCTGCATGTAGAGATGTCTCCATGGACATGTGGCAGGCATGACTAGACACAAGAGTGCACAAAATGCTGTTTACCTTCCCACCGAAGTGGTCCCTATTTATCTACTTGCAATTTCTTGCTTTCGAACTGCTAGGTTGGCAGGAGCTGGGACATTGACAGGAGTTCACTCGTGCATTACTCAGGTCTCAAACTGTTGGCCTGCTGACCTTCCAGTCGTTAAGCTCAGCATCTTAACTACTAAGCCACTGTACCCTAATGTAACAATAAAGGATACATATGTAACTGGCAGTTTCTATGAAGCTTGCATGCCTGCCCATAAATATGCTTAGTTGTTTGCTTTGTACAAACATAACGGTGTGTGAACTGTTCACAAAATAGTATCTTTATCATAATTTGTAAAAGCATTCTTTCTCATTTTTCCCTAGACTATACTTCGTCCACTTCAAGCCTTGTGCTCTTTCCAGCTTCAGCACGGCGCCCAAGTCCATCACAGCAAGGAACATCTCCTTAAAAATGGTTTATACAACAAACCGATGCCAAAAAATAAACGCAAGCTCAAGAGAATGGAACTTTTAGTGAACAATATCAAAATTTAGCAGTTGCATGTAGATTTTGCATTAAAGGACTTTTTAGCCAATGAAGTTGAGTTTCAAATAGATTTAATCCAATTTACCAACTTTCCTGATGGACCAAATTTAGATGGCAGCTTTACAAGAGTTCAAGAATAATCGAAAATTCAACTACCTAGATATTTCAGTTGCATGAAGAAATAGATATTCTCTCATCCCCGCCCCAGCCCTGTTTCTTTAGTATATCATCTTTACTTTTATGAGAGACTGTTGACATTACAAAGGAAGGTTAATGTGGCCCAAAAGTTCAGTTATTTAGAAAAGAATACTTATTTTATTAACAGATTCATTTATTTAGAAAAGACTGTCCCTCTTCATTTATCTTTATTTACATTATAATGGAAGTAGGGACTAATTCATAATTTGAAGATTTTTACCCTTTGATTTCTTATATATATTGCTCAATAAAATAAAAATGAAAATCCTCGACTGCAGGAAGGTTACCATTACCTTTGATTGACTTTGGCCAAAATAACACTACTGTGAAAAAATAGATCTGATAAGCTCCACTTATAACACATGACACCAACTCTTACAGTTGTTTGTTTCTACTTTTGTTTGTTTGTTTATTGTTCATATTTATATGCCGCCCTACTCGCACTGCAACTCAGGGCAGCTAACATCACATCATAGAACAAGAAACAAACAATAAACCCGTCAATAAAACATGACTTAAAAATTAAAAAGATTAAAATTACCGTATATGCTGGGTTATAAGATGACTTTTTTACCCCTGAAAAACATACCTCCGGGGGGGGGGGCACCTTGTACACCGGGTGCACTTCAGTTGAATAAAATACAGTAATACCTCAGATAATGTTTACCTTGGATAACATTTACCTCGGATAACGTTAAGCAATCTGGGGAGGAGAATTGCATCGAAAACGTTAAGGTCCTATGGGATGGATCAAATAACAACTTTTAATATCAGATGATGAACAGGAGTTTGAAGGCTTTTAAAGGGAAACTGTCACGTCAGCAAACTTGCTAGGGACTTGCCTGGCACTTGCTCTCTCCCTCTATTTGTTATCTTCCTTCTATCATAGACAGTTCCAGTTTGGTTAACAGATTAGAAAACAAACAGCATGGCAGCTCCCAAAGGTTTATTGTTCCATTTAGCTTTAGTGAATTGTCTTTGGTGAATTACGTTTAATAAACTTGCACTGTTTTATGTTTACTGTACATGTTTGATAGCATACAGCCTTGTGATAGTTTTTCTGCATGTCATAAGCATTTGAATATAAATTAACATGTTGAAATCAAATCTGATGTTTTTTTACATTTTATTTGGTGTATGGAAGGTGTGCGGAAGAGGGGGTAGTCTTATACAGCGAGTAGATAACATACTCTATATTTTGAGTGGAAATGTTGGGGGGTCGTCTTATATGCCCAGTCGTCTTGTACGCCGGCATATACGATATTAAAAACTTTAAAGGTTAAGACATTCAAAGTTAAAAATTAAGAAATTAAAAACTGTGAGGTTAGGAGAGAGGGAATCAAATCAGCCACCAGGCTGGGTTCACCATGTAACTGGAACCCCACACCTGCCCCACCAGCCAAGTTTTAACACCATTCCTAAAGTGCAACAGCTCTGTCTGGAGACGCAGCTCAGTTGGCAAGAGGTTCCAGAGGGCCGGAGCAGACACAGAAAAAGCCCCCTTTCCCTTCTCCCCCTTTTTTGGCTACCTGGAACCATTCTTTATATTTCCTCTCCTTAACTTTCTCCTTTTACTTCTTAGCCCATTGTGGTCACACAAACTGTTCCCACTATAAGTCAAGGTCAAGGTCTCCCTTGCTCAAATGCTAGTCATGTCCTACTCTAGTGGGCACTGCTCATTTCAGTTTAGAGATAAAGAGCCAGTGTTGTCTGTGTTTGCAGACATTTCTGTGGTCATGTGGCAGGCATGACTAGACACAAGTGCATGGAATGCTGTTACCTTTCCCACTGAAGTGGTACCTGTTTATCTACTTGCAATTTCTTTCTTTCTTTCTTTCTTTCTTTCTTTCTTTCTTTCTTTCTTTCTTTCTTTCTTTCTTTCTTTCTTTCTTTCTTTCTTTTGAACTGCTAGGTTGGTAGAAGCTGGAGCAGATGACAGGCACTCACTCCTCACTTGTTACTGCTACCTGTATTGATATGCATGCTTGTCTGTCATTCTGCTTCATTACGCTTTACCTCATTGCTTTGTGGTCCATTTGCCTTGTGACATGTTGACCCCTGAATCTAGTGTATATAAGCCATGCCTGGAAGTTTTACTCCTTTGTCTGAAGAATGGACATGATCCACGAAAGCTCACAGTAAAAATATAGCAGTTAGTCTTTAAAGTGCAGTGTTTTTGTTTTCTGATAGGCATTCACTCCTTTGCACAGCACTCAGGTCTCAAACTGCTGGTCATCAAGTCCAGTGTCTTAACCACTAAACCATTGTGGCCCCTCCATTCCCATCATAGGGAGCAGCTATCCCCAATCCCCAAACCATGTGCATCAAACACATCTATGGCTTCTGACTCAAAGCCCTAACAGCACTGCAAAAGAAAGTCAAGGTGGTCTGATGGTGTTCTGGAACAGCAGAGGTACTGACAGAGGATATGTCAAGTACCTACAACTCTTTGCACCTTCTTTGGATTCAAACATAGAAATACTACAGCTTTGACTTGTGCTCCAGGTAGATCAATGCTTACCTACAGCAACTTTCTTCAAATCATTGCAAAGATGTGATTTCTGCCTTTGTCTTACTTCAGATTCATTGGTACAACAATGGAACTCTGATATTTTGTTACAGAGGCTATCTTCAAAACCATGGAAACTATTGTTTTCCTTAATAAAAGTATCAGTTTAAGAGCCGAGGAGGAGAGGAAAATCTAATGTTTAAATTTTAAAATTAATTAATTAATTGAAAATTAACGCTTTTTGTTTATGAAATCACTCTGTCTATTTTCTAAAGGCCTTCTTTAAAGAACAGTTCATTCTTTATCATTACTTGGAATTATGCTTTATATAATGAAATATTAAGAATCTTGATATTTTATTCTTTTTAGTATTCTATAACTTAGAAATGGTGCTGATCTTGTTTTCTACATTCCATATAGTTGAATTATCTTGTCTTTATTTTTCTCTAGAGTCCAATACAGTAATACCTTGGATAACGAACGCATCGGACAACGCTAAAATTGGATAATGCTATGAAATTTTGAAAATGTTTTACACTGGATAACATTATTTTAGTGTTATCCAATGCATCATGTTTTTCCCCAGGTTGCTTTGTGCCTGGGCAGTTTAAAAAGCTCAGCCTGCACATTCCTTGCTCTTGTGGGTTTGCATGAGGTAAGGAGTGTGTAGGAATTTTTTGGAGCTATTTGGAGTGAGATTTGGATTTTCCTGGATTTTTTTCGTCAGCATTTTTGGAAGCACTTAATTCTGTTGAATTTGTTTTATCCTTTTGTGTGTTAGCAATTTCAATCATTTCTTGATACTATTTTTAGAAAATGACAAGAACTAAGTACAGTAATACCTTGGATAACACTAAGACTTGGTTCCACAAGTCTTGGTGTTATCCGATTTTTAGTGTTATCCGATCCATGTTAAAATCCTATGGGATGGATCGGATAATGTTAAAGCTCAATAGAGATACATTGTAACTGCACAGGCTTTAGCGGTTGTTAACCGATCCATCCCATAGGACCTTAACATTATTCGATCCAATTCTCCTCCCCAGATTACTTAACGTTATGTGATTTTAGCATTATCCGAGGTATTACTGTAGTTATAATTCTCTTGCTCTATATATGCACGTACTGTATCTAGAAAGGGTGGGGTTATAACTATATAGTTGCCATCCTATATCATATATATTCATTCTTGCACACTGTGTAAGTTTATATTTGTACATCAGATGAAATGTAGACATTTCTTTTATGATTAAAAATGTTTAGATATTTGGCTGTGTTAATGGGGATTTTTAGATTTTTTGTAAGGAAAAAAGTTGCTTTAATTTTCTTCAACATTTTCACAACTTGAAAAAGGCGAGTCTACTTTACATCATTTTTATAATAACGACTGGTCTGTTGAGCAGACATGTAGGTCTGTGGTGTTAAGGATATTTAAGTTTACTGAAATAAGTGAGAAAACATGCTTAACTGGTAGTTAACTGTAGATGGTTGGTCTTTGTCGTTTACACAATACAGTATCTTATGCTGCTTTGCTGAGCCCTGTTTGAAGGATACATTAAAAACTTCCAGAGAGCTCTAATTTTCTTAAACAGTCCAGTGTATTGGTGCAATCATGTTTTATATTTATTCTGACATTTACTGCCTCCAAATATTTGCAAGAATGTGGTTTCTGCTTTTGTCTTACTCCAGATTCTGATAAGAGTTGGCACTTATTCTGATACTAATGTTTAATCTTTGTTAGCATACAGACTTTGAGCAGAAATAGTGTAGTATTTTTTTTAATAAATCTTTTTAAAAGTGTGAAGTTTTTAATTATGAAATTTCGGAGCTACCAAATTATCTTAGGTTAAGTATTAACATCTCAATTTGATCTTAATTTTTCTCTATTTGGGCTCTTGATATGACACACATAATACTGACATACAGTACATCACTACAGTGCCTTAATATAATGGGCATTTATTGTCACAATACTAGATAAATTTGCATTACACTAGCTGCTGCAGTGGCTATTTTAGCAGTTGCCTTTGAATATATTTCTGTAGCTTTATAGGTGCAAATCATTCAGGGGCAAGAGTTAGTTCTGTTCATATTTGTGGCATCAGTTTGTAAAGGGTTTGATATTCTATTTGGGAGCTATTTCATGTTTGTAACTCTTGATTGCCATAAACCACTAGATGTGTAAGCATCACACATCAATTGTATGTTTTTTGGGCATTCTAGGGAAGTCTTTAATCTATGGCAACCCTATGAACAAAAGCTTTCCAGAATGTCCTGCCCTCAAAGGCCCTGCTCAGTTCTTGCAAATTCAAGCCTATGACTTCCTTTAGAGAATCAGTCCAATTTCATTAATCTACCAAAAATACTAAAATTACAGGTTTTTCTAATGGAGAGGACTGTAATAAAAATTGAATTAGCAGAAAGATCCATTAAAATACTTCTTGTTTCAAACATTAAGCTTGAATAGGAGAATATGTACCAGGAGGAGGTCATGCCAATTCCCATAGAAGATTAGAACATCAGATGTTCCACGCTAATAAATTATTAATGTTTTTCTATTCGAAGCAATCATGATCTGTTCTTAATTTTATACAGGTACAGTACTTGATCCAGACCAGATTGTTGCAATGTGCTCTATGTAGAGCTGCCATTAAACACACATCAAACACTTTGGTTGCTGCAAAATAGAAGCTGCCACAGTTCATGGTTGCTGGACCATCAACACAGGCAATAGTAATTCATTTCCAGACTTAACTGAAAATATTGTTTTTAAGCTATAAATCCTTAGCTATTACCTGGAAAATTATCTGCCCCAATATAAACATGAACTTGTCCTTTGTCAAAACCTTTGGTGGTTAATAGGCTGAGAAACTTTTCAGAGAGAACACAACAGGTTTGTAAGTCACACACACAGACAGTGTGTATGACTACCTTATTAATGGCTCTTAACCATCTTTTAAAAACATTTTTGTACCATTTGCTCAATGTTTTATATTGGTGATCATGTTTTGGATTGCTTCCCACAAAAGAAAATGTTTTGAAGCAAACTCTATTGACATTTGATTATTATTTTTGTGCTTTAATTTTCTTGTATAAGGATTTGACTCATAAATTAATTTTTGTATCTGTATATGGTTGGACTTGGATACAGGAGTCCTGGCCTCTCTCAGAATAATCTATGTGAGAGATTTGAAATGTGATTATTCTCTTATGATGCAGAGAATGACATGCAGAAATTAATTGCCATATATGTTACCAGGAGAGTTACATTATTTTTGAACTAGTTTGAGGATTGTCTGTATGCCCATAAAGATCTATTAGATCAGTTTCAACCTTGTGTTGGCGACTAATCTTTCTCACACTAGATCAGGCAAAAGGAACTGCAGGATGAACTCGCAAAAAGGTGCCTTCATTTTGTCAGTTTCATGTCTGGCCTAGACACGAAAGGAGGAGGAGGAGAAGAGATTATTTGTCACTTGATCTTCTACACCAGTGTTTCTCAAACTATGTTCCGCAGAATACTGTGGATTTCAATTGCCAGAAGCCTAAGTCAGTACATTGACTGATCAGAGCTTTGGGGAATTGATTTAGGCTTCTGGGAGTTGAAGTCCATAAACCAAAGATTGGGAAACACTGTTCTACACCTATATGGTGGTAATTTGCTCCTAACTATTAGTTGTACCCATGGCGTCGCAAAGGGTTGGACATGACTGTGCAACTGAACAACAACAACAATCAGTCTGGACTTGTTAAACTCTAAACTAGCTAGTCTTTCATTGTCATGCCACTTGCCCAATCAACTTCCTTATGGCTTTAAAGCAGCATTCTAGCAGTGTTTTGAAAGAAACATTGACTTCTTATGGTAATTCAGCCTGCCCCTTCTGATACATGCTAGACAAGCATTGGACACTGCTGCCACCAGTGTGGTCAACATTCCACCTCCACTTTGCCATGTAGAGTTTCTCATCCTCTTTCCTGCATGGCAATATTGGACCATTTCCTGGCATTTTGAATCATTGATAGAGAAGCACAGAATTTCATGTTAATAAACTGGAGGGTTTTTTTTAAAAAAAAGAACTGAGTTATGATAAAGACCTACTTTAATTGGAAAGATGAAGTGGAAGTATTCCAAATTTCTCTTCTACCTGATTTAATTCAGAGAAGTTTGATAGATGCTAATTCAAGATCAACCTTTAATATACTGCCTCGTGGTGAAGTACTGTGCAGATTCCCAAACCCAGCACTTCTTTTTAATCACTTCTAAAGGTATATGTAAGTAGCTTGTGATGCTTAACAGCTCTGTTAACTCTGGGACCTAGGCTTCTAATATTTGCTGACTCTTATACATTAATTATCTTGGCCACAACTTATTGCTTTGTGTTAGGCTTGGGAATATTTAAGCAGAAACCTCTGCCCATGTAGTGTTGATATTAAAGTGGAATGATAGCGAATGCCTGTCAAAAGTTGGTGTTAAAGAAATATATGGGAGTTCAAGTTGAAACTTCTCCCTCTTCCTTGGTTGTTCATTAAAGCATCTTCAGAAGTGTCAGCACAAAGCAGCGAGTTTAATGGCTCCATAAAAAGCCCTAGCTCTGAATTTTACAGGTTGCTCATCTCTCACTATTCCTTACCTGCCAGTAGAAAGTTATTGGAACTTCAGGAGAAAAAAAAATCACATTAGGCCAGAGACTAAAAAGTAGGGCTTCACTTTTTCCATCCAATTTGGTTAGAATTGTAAGTAATTTTACATCAGAAGTTGGCAGCTTTCAGTTCTCATCATGTTATTGATGCTCATCTCTGTTTACAGCCAAAGAGCCAGTGCTGTCTGCAACTGCAGACATTTCTGTGCTCATGTGGCAGACATGACTAGGTGCCGAAGCACATGGAATTCTTTTACCTTTCCCACCAAAGCGGTACCTATTTACCTACTTGTAATTTCTTGCTTTCAAACTGCTATGTTGACAGGAGCTGGACAGGTGACAGGCTCTCACTCTGTTTTGCAGCACTTTGGTTTCAAACTGCTGACCTGTCAACCTTTTGTTTGTCAAGCTCAGCATCTTAACCGCTAAGCCACCACGGCCCTCAGTTGCAGTCTAAGTCAAATGTGCCCAAAGTGTCTTGAACAATTTGAAATTTCATATATATTCAGTAGGCTTCATATAGATAGTGTGGAACCTTGTACTGTCAAAAAGAGGTTTTTTGTCTATAATGGGCTTTTAAAAATATGAAGCTGTACACTCCAGACAGCACCTAGAAGTGGTTAGAGCTGCAAGTGATATCTCCTTGTTATTTTGTTAACACTCGTATTCTATATCTTCATACAACATACTGATACATTGGTCAGTGATAGGTGATGTTTTCCCAGCAACAAAAATAAATAATAGGAAAACAGACAGACAGACACACACACACACACACACACACACACACATGTATGTACCGTATATGCCGGCATACAGGGTGACTTTTTCACCCCCCAAAAAATGCCTCCAAGTGGGGGGTCGTCTTGTCTACCGGGTGCACGTCATTTGGGTTCCCAAATACTTACCGGGGCTTGGGCAGCAGCTCCGGGGAGACCGTTGAATCCTTCCCCGCCACCTTCTTGGAAGATCCCACCCTAAGCTCCCCTTCGCCCAATCAAGGGAAAGGACAGGTCCTCCTGCGCGGTTCCTGTCCTTTCCCCTATCGCGGTTCTTGTGCAGCGGCGGAGCAACCGCCCACACGGCTGGGGCTGCTTCTCGTGCCCGCGGCAACCATCCGCACGACCACATTGAAACTCGCCCGCATTCAAACTCACCCGCGTTCAAACTCACATTCAAACTTACTCGCATTCAAACTCGCCTGCATTAAACTCGCGCCCGCGGCAACCTGATTGGCTCCTCCGTCTCTTCGGGAAGATCCCACCCCAAGCTCCCCTTCACCCAATCAGGAGAAAGGACAGGTCTTCCGGCGCGAAAATATACCGTAATATTTTCTGAGCAAAGCGTATCAGAGACTAAACAAAACAACATCAAAAAACTTGTGGCAGCTTAAAGACTATGGTAACTCTTGTATTTACTCTTTTGCATGTGTGGAAGGTGTGCGGAAGAGGGGGTGGTCTTATATAGCGAGTATATAACAAACTCTATATTTTGAGTGGAAATGTTGGGGGGTCGTCTTATCTACCCAGTCGCCTTGTGCACCGGCATATACGGTATGTGTGTGTGTACCTCTCTCAGATTGTTTATAATGATGCATGAGCAGAATTAGTGAGAAGGTTGAAACTAATATACCAACAGACATTCAGTTTATATCTTGCACCTCCTCCAAACTAAAAAAGGAGCTTATAACAGAGGGATAAAAGTGCAAACACAAAAATTAAAGCAATTAATTAAGTTATAATATTAAAATGCAGTTGTATTAACTATTTGAAGAACATTTATAACACCGGGGAATAGTGATTTTGGTGCCTCACAATTTTCACCTATTTCTGGCTATATTTGGGTCACTGATTCCAAAAATGCTTTCAGTTATGCCCCATCAACTCTAGTTTTTTAGATTTGGCTTATTCACATTAGGCCAATCTAAAAATTTTCTGCCCACCCAAACTTTTTCTGCCCACCCAAATATTTTTCCACCCCCAAAATATTTTTCCACCACCCCTTCCACCACCCTTCCAGGAGCCATCTTCAAACCATCTTTTCAGTTAGAGATCTGTGAATAAAGGAAGTACTGCAGGACTGAATGAGCTCCCATCTCTGTCCCAGCTCCTGCCAACCTAGCAGTTCGAAAGCAAGAAATTGCAAGTAGATAAATAGGGACCACTTCGGTGGGAAGGTAACAGCATTCCATCCACTCCAGTGTCTAGTCATGCCTGCCACATGACCATGGAAACGTCTGCAGAAGCAGAAAGCACTGGCTCTTCAGTTTAGAAACAGAGATGAGCACTGACCCCTAGAGTCGGATATGACTGGCTTCCGAGCAAGGGAAACCTTTACCCTTACCTTTACAGGTGGAATGGGGTGAGGGACAGGAGAGAGAAAAAGTATAGTCTTTGTGCTGACTTCCATGTTCCTAAATTACGGTAATAGGAGAGAGCTCCTACCTCCATCCCGTCTTCCAACTATAATCCACCCTGTTCCCAGAACCCATATGTTGAGCACATTGAACATGCTCAGAAAGGGCTGAAAGGTTTGTACAATTGGTAATGATGCTGGGAAATACCTACTATGTAGCTACCCTTCTGCATCTAGAGCAGTGTTTCCTAACCTTTGGTTCTTGGACTTCAATTCCTAGAAGCCTAAGTCAATTTCCCAAAGCACTGATCAGTCAGTGTGGTGCTCATCTCCATTTACAGTACCAAACACTATCTGCATCTGCAGACATTTCCATAGTCATGTGACAGGCATGACTAGATGCCGGAGTGCACAGAAAGCTGTTACTTTTCCTGCCAAAGTGGTACCTATTTATCCATTTGCAATTTCTTGCCTTTGAACTGTTAGGGTCGCAGGACCTAGGACAGAGATGGGAGTCCACTCTGGTCTCAACCTGCTGACCTTCTGGTCATCAAGTTACCCTCATGACTGCTAATTGCCAAATAACAGGGAAAGTTTTCCACTGTGTCTTCAGGATTTCTCTCCACTCTGCTTTGTGGCTGCCAGGGGCCAAATGGTAGGAGATTCAGGATAAATGAAGTTAAATCCTTATTTACACAACACATACAATAGCCAGCAACATGGATGTGTTTAAAAGGGATGAAAACAAATTAATTGAGAATGAGGTTAACAATAGCTAGGAATCATAATGACTTTATATCAATTCCAGTATCAAGGGCAGTATGCCTTTATGTACCAGTTGCTGGGGAACATCAGTAGTAAGAATGTCCTACCTGTGGCTTTCTATTGACTTTTCTCTATCCACTGTTCAAACAGAATGCTGGACTTTACTAACCTCAGAACGACAGAAGGCTGGATCAATCTTGAACCCATCAGATTGTGAGCACAATTTTGGCTGCTTGCCACTGAGCCATGGGGGGGGGGGGTGTCTCTTATGTTCTTATGTGTATACCATTTTTATCCTGAATCTAAATATGGCTGCATTTTCAGGCTGGCTTGTTTCAATGAAAGAATAAGAAATATACGCAAAGATGTAATTCTCCATAGTGCAGATGAAAATACATGGCCTAATGATTTCTGATATGAGCACAACCTTGCTACTTATCCATTCCATTATGATACACTGCACAGCACAACTCCAACAGGACAATAAATTAGAACTATAATTCCATCTGGGTAACCTGTGACAGAAATAGAGAATTTAAGCTGTTTCTGAAAGTTCCTGTGACGCTGAGCTCCCCTCTAGTGCTATTAACAATTTTCTATTGTAGGCCTGAGACAGGTTATTAATTCCATTTCATTGGAAGAAGATGTAATTAGTAATTAACCACAATTGCCTCGTCCAAAGGAAAAATTACATGATGTAATTAAGATGAATACATGTGGTATTACCAGATGAATACAGAGGGATAAAAAAAGCAGGAAATATAATAGGAAGTACAACAGCAAATGAATCATTATTCTATTTCATAGCACATGTGCCTGAAATAATCATATTAGGAATTAAAATGAGCACTTATGTGTACAGCTAGTGTCAGGATGGGGGCATGGACATGGATATACGTCCTGCTACACATGTTCTAGCTAGCAGATCCAACAGCTTTCAGTTCTTTGCACACCGAGAATGAAGCTGACGTCTGACTCATGTGGACTATGTTTCCATCGTCTGGTCTAATCCTGCTTCTGGTTATTGTTTGGCTTGTTACCTGGTTGTCCTGCGTCCTAGTGTTCGTGTCTGCCATCCATCCATGCCCTGGACTCTAACACATACTTCTTATTCATTTACACTTTTAATGTATCTCCCCTGATTAGAAAATTATATCATGTTTCCCAGATATGAAATAGTATCCTCAGTACAATGGGACTCCACTTGCCCTAAAATGCTTGAATTTTAGGGCAAAAAACCTAAGCGACACCTTTTCTTTCTATTCCTGAAGCTTAGAATTTTCTGGATAAGCTCAATGCTCTATCTGCTTCAACATCCTGTTTTCCATTATTATTTTTTATTATTATTATTAAATTAGATTTATATGCCCCTCTACTCACCTCACTGAGGCGACTCAGAGGGGCTCACATAACATAAACAACATACAGTATACAGTATCACAATCTCAAATATAAATACAGCATAATATAAAAATATAACAACAGATACAGCACAGATAATACAATCAATAAATTTTATATAAAAAGAAAAAACAATAAAATAAAATACAGTGTAAAAATACAATATAGTCAAGAGAGACAGCAAGGTCCTTTTGGCTGAGCTAGCTGGTCCACACAGCTGGCCCTCATTCCCCCTCTCCAACAGGCAGGGAGAGTTCTGTGATGTTCCTGGGGTGGTCATGAAGGCAGCAACAGCTGTAGCAGCAAGGTCTTTTTGGCTGAGCTAGTTGGTCCACACAGCTGGGCCTCATTCTCCCCCTCTCCAACAGGGAGTGAGAGTTCTGTGATGTTCCTGGGGTGGTCATGAAGGCAGCAACAGCAGTAGCAGCAAGGTCTTTATGGCTGAGCTAGCTGGTCCACACAGCTGGCCCTCATCCATAGTGGCTAATCAGATGTCTTTAGGAAACAAACAAGCAATGTGTCTTGAATTCAGTTATGTATTTCTACAGGATTACACTGCTTCAACCAGGATCAACAATCCCACTTTCCCCTGCAATGAATGTACATCCTAAACACTGACTAGGGAGATATTGTTTTTTAATCGAGTTATTCAACCAATGTTTAATTTCATGGATCCCTCTTGACTCAGGGCTATTTCCATGTAGTTTGGATCCCCACACTAAGATTCAACCATAGTACTGTAACATCAGGGATGGGCAATTTGCAGCCTACAAGATTCATATAACTCCTGGACATTAACACAGCCATCCAGCACCCTCCTCCACTTCCCCCAACACATTTTACTTTTGAAAAGGGCCCCTTAATTCAAAGTCTGTACCATGTTTACTCTGCAACCTTTAAATTCAATGCATCAGGGTAGCCTTGATCCAATAATACATTTGACATTGTCTCAAGAACTCAACATACAATGAACAAGAGGCTACACTGGAAAGAAAAAATCTTTTGACAAGTTGTAAAAATAAAATTGTCATGACTTCACTCTTTATTGGGTGGGTGGGTGGGAGTAAGTCACAAATATGTCATCCTAATGAAGTCTTTTGTGATTATACTATAATTTAGTTCCCGCTGCTCACAAATAGAAAGCCACTTCCCTGCTATGATTTCCCTGGCACCCAGCAGAGTTAATGCAAAACTAGAAAATGCTTTTTTCAAAGCAAGAAGGTTTGTCATGGCTGAATGGAATTCCACTTTCCTGAGGTATCCATTAGGTTCTGGAGACAAGCTAATTAAATGTCTGCCTTTTTAGTGGGTTGATATTAAGTTTTAAATTCTAGGGCACCAAAAGTTTCTGCAAACCCAGGCATCAATCGTTTAGACAACTAAAGGGGGGGGGGGTGCAGTTCAATTTCATTAGACTCCAATACTCAAGACAGTTGATTAACACTGAGAAAAAACAGGACTAGTTATTTTAACAGAAAGGATTGTGCTTTTAATTGATTAACTGCTGCTATCTTCTCTATTGACCTTTACTAATTTGTTGCATTGACTGTCATTCGTTATCTCGGCTAATGCAACGAGGTTTTCTAGGTAAACATCCACATTACAGAGGTCAGAGATGAACTTTAGCTGCTTCTGTAGTTTGTTAATTCTAATCCTATGCCTAGCCCAGTATTTTTTTTTATTGAAATCTGTCTTGCACCATTACTATTTCACACATTGAGAATTTTTTTATCAGCAGCTAGAAGCAGAGAGGAAGGAAAGGAAGAAGACACATGTCAGGCTGACTGCAATTTTTGTTATATGAAATTTTCATGAATTTGGTGTAAATATGAGAGGAAAACTGCTACACTTGACTGAGTTAATGCAAAAATACAGCAGTGCTGTACTTGATAGTTGTTTCTTGACAGGTAACTAGCAAAGCTCATACCATGGGCAAACACAGAAGAAAGTCTATTGTCCTGCTGTTTTGAAAGTTCCAATAACTCAACATTTCTAAACTGGGAACATTGTTGCTTTATAAAACCTATGGGATGCTCAGACTCAGCCAAATGTGCTGAGCTGTGGGAACACACTGCAGAACAAATTAGTTGCAATTGATTTACTGGCTTCCTTGTTCCAGAAGATTGCTTCTCATAATATACTAATAAGTTTTTGTTCTTAGGTTTTTTGTAAATGTGTACCTCAAATGAAGAAGTTTCTAGCAACATCATCTTGTGATCCCCTACAGACCTCTTAAACCTGCATGTCAAATCCATTAAAACAAGAACAACGCAGAACCTTAACAACGTTTGAAATGTTCTGTGCTTTAGGGAAAATATTTTTCTGATAGGAAGTCTAGGACTGCACTGAAGATATTCTCTCAGACAGGGTTTTCAACCAAGGTGGAGCAATTGGGGTTTTAGCCCATTGTGTCAAAATTGAGAAAATGTCAAAATCTAGAGGTTAATCCTAGAAAGATACTTATTGACTCTTTTCACTTTCCATTTTTATTGACACCATAAAGCATTTCTGGTACTTTTTGGTGGATACAACATTTGCTTCCTCCTTTTCTCACAGAATTTTCACATCTGTGCCACAAGGTAGAGTGGGTTAAAAATGGTGCCACTTGCCCTAAGTGCCAAAATGGCTAGTTTCATATGAAGTTGTGTTATGCTGTCACATTAGTGACTGACCTAGTTTGTTGTTGTTCAGTCACATAGTTGAGTCCGACCCTTTGCAACCCCATGGACCACTGCACAGCAGGAACCCCTATCCTTCACCATCCTCCGCAGCCCGCTCAGCTCTACACTCATTGTGTTAACAATGTCATCTAGCCATCTCATCCTCTCCAGCCCCCTTTTCCTTTTGCCTTTGATCTTTCCCAGCATTAAGGCCTTCTTAAGTGAATCCTCTCTTCTCATTTGGTGGCCAAAGTACTTGAGTTTCATCTTCATTATTTGTCCTTCCAAGGAGCAGTCGGGGTTTATTTCCTTCATGGTCAATTTATTTGATTTCTTTGCTGTCCAGGGTACTCTCAAAATTCTCCTCCAGCAACATATTTCAAAGGCATCTATTCTTCTGCGTTCAGCCTTCCTTATGGTCCATCTCTCACAGACATACATTACTACTGGGAATACCATTGCTTTGACTATGGGGACTTTTATTGTCAGGGTGATGTCTCTACTTTTTATTATGTTCCCTAGGTTTCTCATAGCTTGCCTCCAAAGAATTAATCATTTCTTTATTTCATGGCTGCAATCACCATCTGACTGACCTAGAGCATGATTCTAATTAGCCAGGATTACTAAGAGATAGCTGAGCTGACTGAAGGTGACTGCCTGGCCCTTTACTGTTTCTTAAGAAGACTTCCTAAAGCCTAAAACACTGACAAACGACATCTCAAAAGTAGCCTCTGTTGTACAAATTCCATTTTGGGGACAAACCATAAGAAATCAGGAAGCAGCTTGACAGTGGAACCAGACTGCCTCGAGAGGTTATGATTGCTCTAATACTGGAAGCATTCAAGAGAGAATTGGGCCACCATCTGTTCTATTTGCTTTGATTCAGATTCCTACATTGAGCAGGGGATTGGACTTGATGGCCTAAAAGGTTCCTTCCAACTAAGTGATTCTGTGATTCTATGAAAGCTACTTTAGGTGATTAAGGGAAATGTGTAACCTTCGAGCATCCAGAAGAGGACAAAAATGCCCCCCAGCCCTTTGGAAGTTACCAGCTCCTGGTCTAGAACAATCTATAGGATAGCTTTATCAGACATCTTGTAGTATTGCTATGTAGAGCAGGGCTGTATAGTGTTTCACCTCTCAATCATACTGGATTTTGCCAACAAAGTTCATCAACATCTGGAAGACCACAGCAGTGGAATGGCAGTCTGAGAGTAATACTTCACTTTCTCAGAGATCCTTCCTTACCTTCAGATCCATTTAACTGGAGATGCTAACAACTGAATTCTGAAAAACTAGGGGTTGGGGACGGGGCGGGCGGAGGCAATGAGGGCCACCTGGTCACAGCTTATTCAGGCAGCCAGATCAAAAGATTCAACAACTGAATTCAGTAATTCTGCCATGAAAAAGAATATACTTTGAATGGCTATTCTAGAATCTTCAGTTCAATTTCAGATATATTTCAATAAAGTCTAGTTCTTTTGCAATGGGAAAAGTGAGGTCAATGGTCCCATATAATCATGATAGCAAAATATAGGATACAAGAGTTGAATATCTACTCCAAATTATGTTCTGCTGTATGCAAAATGGAGAGGAGATATACATTTCTGAATAAAATGAAAATAGACAAATACAATTTGTAAACAGCTGCAGATGTTGTGGTTTAATAGAATGTGCAAATTTCTCTAGTTTCTTGCTCTTCTGCATGTCTCAGTCTATCCTTGGTTAACTAGGAATCAGCTATTCTGTATGTTGTGCATACTGTATTCTCTATGTTGTACTTATTGGAAGAAAAAAAAAGGATTATGCTTCTGCTTTCTCCCATGAGATACTGGATCTGCTGACAAGACGCCCACAGTGCAATGGAATATCTGGTGCATTCTTTCAATAGTGCTTTTGTTCAACCTGTTCAGCTTCACATTTCAAGATAAATAGCATGTACAGTCAAACCTCGCATAAAGAGTGTTTCGCTTAAAGAGTAACTCGCTTAAAGAGCAGAATTTTCTCTGAATGTTCGCTTCACTTAACAAATAAAACCAACCAAAAACTCGCTTAACAAATAAATTGGGGTTCGCAATCCCCCCCCCACAATTGATCATTTACAATGGTGTTTCGCTTAAAGAGCAAACTCGCTTAAAGAGCAATCCTGTGGAACGCATTATGCTCTTTAAGCGAGGCACCACTGTATATGAATTAAATAACAAAACATCTTTGCAACAAATCCAGTAGAGGGTTGATTCTTCTATGAATTCTCCGTAGCAGTTTGAGTTGAATGCTTGTACCCATATCTTAAGAATGAAGTACTGTATATACAGACTCTGCTGCAGCAGCCCGTGGTACTGCATATGATTAATCATCTTGAGAAAATATTGAAGAATAGATTTATCAGTAACTATTTATTTTTTCCAACATGACTGATAAACTATTTTTGTTCTTGTTGCTGTTACACTTCCAATGAATATCACTTCTCTTTATCTGAGTCATGTTTTTTAAACTTCGTTAGATTTTTTTGCTGACAATGTAGGTATCCCAAAATTCAGTCCCACTAGGCGTAGGAGGGAAACTGTGACCCTCCAGTACCTGAATTCTAGTTCCCATCACCCCTAACCAGTTGTTAGGGATGTTTGGACTTAAAAATCTAAAAACATCTGAATGTTCATAGGTCCCATAGCCCTGTTCTAGCCCTTTCATGTCTAGCCCTATAGTAAGATTGTTTGATGCTATGCTCATTTATATATCTCTAACAGAATGACATAAATATCTGACATTTGATTTGTTTGCTCCTAAAGGATGGGGTCTAAATGTGAGTGAGTGAATGAATAGTCTATTTTGTGTTACTGTTGAGTGTTGGCCAAAGGAGCAAAGAACCAAATGATCAAGCCCACCTGCAAAAGATTTCTCAAGGATTGACAGGCTAGGCTTCTAGAGTATATTACGTGATAAAATCTGCCCTATGCTATAAACCAGTGGTGCCCAAACTAAGGCCCAGGGGCCGGATGTGGCCCCAGACACCAATTCACCCGGCCCTCGAAGCCCTCATCGCTCCTGGAAGCGGAAGTAAAACGTGCCCATACGGGTGTGTTTTACTTCTGTTTCCAGGAGTAACGAGGGCTTTGCGGGCCCGGTGAATTGGTGTCGGGGGCCACACCTGGCCCCCAGGCCTTAGTGACTGGCTCCCTGAACCACATGATTGGCCCACGGCCCAAAAAGTTTGGGCATCCCTGCTATAAACAATAGAACCTAAAGAACCTCTTGATTAGGGTGAAAGAAGAGAATGCAAAAGCTAGCCTGAGACTCAAGATTAAAAAAAAACTAAGATAATGGCAACCGGGCCTAGCAAATAGAAGGGAAAGAAATAGAAGCAGTGACAGACTTTACCTTCTTAGGATCCAAGATCAATACAGATGGTGATTGCAGTCATGAAATAAAAAGATGATTAATTCTTTGGAGGCAAGCTATGAAAAACCTAGGAAACATAATAGTAGAGACATCACCTTGCCAACAAAAGTCGGCATAGTCAAAGCAATACTATTCCTAGTAGTAATGTATGGTTGCGAGAGCTGGACCATAAAGAAGTTTGAGCCCAGAAGAATAGATGCCTTTGAAATGTGGTGCTGGAGGAGAATTTTGAGATAGCAAAGAGATCAAATAAGTTGATCTTGAAGGAAATCAACCCTGACTGCTCCTTGGAAGAACAAATATTGAAGATGAAGCTCAAGTACTTTGGCCACCAAATGAGAAGAGAGGACTCACTCGAGAAGGTCTTAAAGCTGGGAAAGATGAAAAGCAAAAGGAGAAGGGGCAGCAGAGGATGAGGTGGCTAGATGGCATTGTTGATGCAATGGGTGTAGAGCTGAGTGGGCTGTGGAGGATAGGGGTGCCTAGCATGTAGTGGTCCATGGTGTCACAAAGGATCAGACTCAACTATGCAACTGAACAACAACAAAAACATTAGAGGACTTGGATTGATACTTGCTTCTTGCAGTAGCTTAGGCCAGGGTTTCTCAACCTTGGATTCCCCCCCCCCCCCCCCATATGTTCTTGGACTCAGTACTCAGAAGCCCTGATCAGCAGGTTTGCTGACCTGGATTTCTGGTAATTGAACTCCAAGAACACCTGGTGGCCCAGGGCTGAGAAACCCTGATCCAGGGTTTGATTCCGCCCCCTGTACCTTTTCCCCTGTACCAGCCTTCCAGATGTGTTGGACTGCAACTTCCATAATCCCCAAACAACATAGAAAACAATTGGCTGATGATGATTGGAACTGTACAACAGCACATCTTGAGGGCATCATCTTGGGAAAACAGTTTTATATTTTCTACCTTCATCTTGTCTTAATTGATGCTCTGACTACATTGCAAAGCTGAGTAACATTCCTGAGCTGCAACAGCAGAAATAAGAGCTGTAGCCACTTCTCCTCTCAGTAAAAAAAATATAATACACTATGACCTCCTCTCCAAACATGGGAAGGGGACGAGCCCTTAGTTGCTGTAGCTTCTTTTCCCCTTCTTGCGCTCATCAACATCCTCTCCTTCCTCCTTGACTGTGACTTTCTGTGTGAATGACATATTTTCAATCCTACAAAAGGGGTACCCAAGAACTCATATCCCATGGGAACCTCTGCATTTCCAGCAAAACAAGGTGGAAGAGCACCATGACAAGTGGTGGGGTGTTGCCGGTTCGGACCAGTTTGGCCGAACCGGTAGCAGAAATCTGGAGGGGGGGAGTAAACCCCAGGGCGACCGGTTCAGTCACCTCTCTGGCTGTCCTCCAGATTCCTGTTCCGGGCAGCCCAAAAATGGCTGCTTGGAAGTGTGCATGTGTCAAAACCCCATTTGATGCAGGCACACTGAAAAATAGAAGTGCGCATGCGTCAAATGGTACTTTGATGCATGCGCACTTCCAAGCAGCCATTTTGGGCTGCACAAAAGGGCACAGTGGCCTCTTTGGAGGAGTGGCAGCGGTGGCCTTTCCTCGGCACACCGCCGGACTGGGCCAGGCCGGGCCAGGCCGCGCTGCTGGGCCAGGCTGGGCTAGGCCACACCGCACCACCAGTCCGCCAGGCACCTTTCCCGCTCCACTGCTTTCCTGCACCGCCGCACCGCTGCTGTTGCTGCTGTTGCTGCCTACTGCTCCCTGACCCCAAGGTAAGTGACTAGGGTTTGTGTTTGGGGTTGGTGGCTGGGTGGGTGGGTTGAGGTGTGTGTGTTTTATGTAGTGTGTTTTTATGTGTATTTAATGTCTATTTTAATTTGTGTGTGTGTATATATATATATATATATATATATATATATATATATATATATATATATATATATATATATATATATATAATCTATTTAATGTCTATTTTAATTTGTATTTTTATGTTTTTATTTCTATTTAATGTCTATTTTAATTTCTATTTTTATGTATTTTTAATTTCTATTTTTATGTATACTGTATTTTTTTTTACTTTGGCTCTGCCCACAACATCATGACATCATGACGTTGGTTCCGCCCACGATGTTGGTACTACCACAGTGTGGTAGTAAATTTTTTGGCAGCCCACCACTGACCATGACCATGCAGTTTCTTCCACCAACAAGCCCATCAATCCTCCCCCAGCCCTCCCCCAGCAGTAGGACAAAGGTGGGGGAAAGAAGCATTTTTTTAAAACCACAGGGCCTCTCTAGCTCTAAAACAATAGAATGCTATTATCATACAGTAAATCCTCGGATAACGCTAAAACTTGGTTCCACAAGTCTTGGTGTTATCCAATTTTTAGTGTTATCCGATGTATGTTAAAATCCTATGGGATGCATTGGATAATGTTAAAGCTCCATAGAGATACACTGTAACCGCACAGGCTTTAGCGGTTGTTATCCGATGCATCCCATAGGATCTTTACATTATTCAATGCAATTCTTCCCCCCTCCCATTACTTAACGTTATGCGATTTTAGTGTTATCCGAGGTAAACGTTATCCGAGGTATTACTGTATATTTAATTTGTAAAAATAGGCGGATGAGCTGATCAGAGGAAACAATATGGGGACCTGATACCAAGGTCCCAAACATCATACCCAACCTACAGTCATAATCTTGTAAAGTACACATCTGCATGGGAAAAAATCCCTGTCACCTCATTCTGACAATAAAATAGTAGAAGCTTTCCAGCAGAACCACAATCAGGTGTACCCCAGGCAATGACAACCTTGTCTTGCAGGCTAATCTTTCTCACATCAGATCGAACCAAAGGAACTGCTTCAATTTGGCAATTCAAAGTTTGAACATGACACAAAAGGAGAAGTGGTGGAGAAAAATGCTTCTTTGGAGGGGAAAAGCCATGGATGGAATTGATTGAGTCTTTGTGTCATGGGGGCAGCAAAAATGAATTGATTTTTCTTGTTGTGTAAGAGGAATAAATCCAGAGTTTGTTGATGATGTAGCTATTTGCTTAGTCTTTTGCACCTACAGTATTTTCATTTGATTAGCAGAAATCAGGACTGATAATATTCTAATAGTCGCTCACTTCAAATCAATCATGTGATTCTTTATATTGATTTTTGTACTAGTTTACTGTATTCAAATCAAATATTACTTTAAAATATAACTTTTACAATGTCAAAGAGATATCTAGGCTATTTGGTTTGGAATGTGTATTTCATTTTCTCCTTCTTTTCCTGATTTTGTGGTCCTCTTTTTTCTGACTACCATCTATAATTCTATTAATATATACATCATCAGCCTGCTTAATTAACAATCCATTTCATTCTTCTCCTAGCTCAGTACTGGAAACAGAGAAATAAAGCTTATGATTTGCATTCTTTAATTAAGTAACAGAAGTAAATAATTTCTCATGTTATATTTAAAACATGCAGATGAAGAAAAAACTCCTACAGATGTTTTACAGTTTTTGTTTTAAAATAAGTAATAATAATTATTATTATTTAAGAACTTCTTCTTTAATGTCCTGATCAAACCCTGGACTGCCAAAATGAAGCCACTTTCTTGTCTTTATCATTAGCCAAACTTAAGTCCATTGGTGCATGTTTCTGGCAATAATCAGCAGATCAGTAAATGAGCCAAATTCTGTATCTCTCCACCTTCACACAGCATGTTGTTGTTCTCCAGCAGCCCCCATATGAGCTGATTGGTCTTACATTTTAGGCACTCCAACCTGCAGCCTATTCAGGGTCCTCCAAGTGAGGTAGGGAAAGTTGAGTTCCTCAGCTATATCCTCCCTTAATGTTGTTTCTTGCCCAGTGAGCTCCTTCCTTCATCTTTTAATTTGGGTTTGGTCTTGTGTACCTTCAAGAATGTTTGTTCCTTGCCATAAATCTGAGGCTCATATCCATTCAGAGGATGTTGAGGGTCAGTCTCTTGCTTACTTCTCTTGGAGTCTGCTGCTACTTCTTTCCTGATGTTAGGTGGAACAATACCTACAAGAGGGTATATTTTCTCAACTGGTGTAGGTTTGAGGCATCCTGTCACTATACATATGGCTTTATTCACAGCAATGTCAACTTTTTTTGCGTGTGTGGATGCTCTCCATACTGGAGCAGCATACTCTGCTGCAGAGACGCTCAGGGCCAAAGCTGATGTACACAGCATGGACTGAGATTGGAGTTTCCTGATGATGTTGTTCCTTGTACTAACTTTGGCTTTGGTATTCAGGCAGTGCTGCTTATGAGAGAGTGACCTGTCAACTGTCACACCAAGGTATTTTGGTGCTGGACAACACTGTAATCAATTCCCTTGTGACATAACATCCAACTCAACCCTTGCCTCTTGGTTTCGAAGGTGGAAAACACACACTTGATTCTTGCTTGCATTAGGATTCAAATGGTTGATCTTGTGATACTGTCCTAATTCTTCAAATGCTCCAGTAAGTTTTCCAGCTACCTCATCAAAGCTTAATCCTTGAATGGCCATTGCTGCGTTGTCCGCATAGATAAACAATTGTGTACTTTCAGGAACCGGTTGGTCATTTGTATATATACTGTATATTATACAGAGTTGGGGACAGTACACTTCCTGGGGGCAGTCCATTCTTCTGCAACCTCTGTCTGCTGTTCTTTCCATTCATCAAATGGAATCTCCTGTTCTGAAGGAAGCTGCCAATGACCCTAGTAAGCTTGTTATCTTTATTTATTTTATGGAGCAGAATCCTGTGATTGACAGTATCATATGCTGCAGTTTGGTGAATGAAAGCCATTCACTTCAGGAAGGCCTTAAAAGCGTAGCTATGCCAGCAGGTGTTGGGTACAACTGGTACCACAACCCAGCCCTGTTGGCCTATTTAGCCCTGCCTAGGATTGTTGCTGCTGCTGCTGCTGCTGCTTTCGACTAATATGCCGCCCCACTCATGAAATGCAACTCTGGGTGGCTTACAGCATGTCCTCAACATAATATACATCAGTAAAAATGATACAATATACATAAAACACACACATAGTACTTAAATAACATAACAATTTACTCCTGCCTGGGTGTCCTTCTTTTTAAGGGGATTGGGGAGGTTTTATAAATGTTTTTAGATAGTTCTATAGTATTCAGTATAGCATTGGGTATAGGTTTTAACTGATGTCGTGAGCTCCCCTGGGTCGGTTAGGTGAAAAAGGTGGTTATATAAATAAATAAATAAATAAATAAATAAATAAATAAATAGCTGTATTTCAAAATCATCCCCAATGTGTTGCAAAAGCTTAAGAATTTGACCACAACATGACTTGCCCAGCCTGAAGCCTGCTTGCTCCTTCATGATCTTTCCATTAATAAATTCAGAAATATGATTATGAATAATCCATTCCAGTGTCTTGTAAAAGTAGCAAAGAAGTAGCAGTGGTCAGTAGCTTTTTGGGTCATCTGGGTCTTTGCTGGGTTTCAATTAAGCAACAACTCTAGCCTGTCTCCACAATTTAGGAACCTTAAGTTCATCTATGCAATTGTTCATTAATTGCAGGAGCCATTCCAAAGTGTGAGGAACAAACTGCTTATGTCATCGATACCTGCACATGTCTGCTAGGAGGACACTCTTATTACTTGAAAGTCTCTCAATATTTATTGAGATCATCGTTATGGTTGGTCTTGACAAAAAACTTTCTGGTGGATTCATTCTTCAGTTCCTTAAGTTTGATATGGTGTTAGAAAGATTAGCTGACAAGGTTGCCACCCAGGGTACGCTCAGTTATATTCACAATCTTCGTTTAGGCTCTTCCTGTGTACCCCAATTTAAGAACTATCAAAGCTCTATTGAAGTGGCAAGCCTGATCCAGTTACTTAGAGTAGACCTCACTGAACTGAAACAGACGAAGACCAGATTACTTTTAATGATTTAACCAAGTTTTGTTCTATCCAGATTTTGCTTTGCAAAACTAACAAACAATAAGATGGGAATTTCTTAAAAATACAGTCAAACCTTGCATAAAGAGTGCCTCGCTTAGAGAGTAACTCGCTTAAAGAGCAGAATTTTCTCTTAATGGTCACCTCACTTAACAAATAAAACCAACCAAAACCACGCTTAACAAATAAATTGGGGTTTGCAATCCCCCCCCCCCCAAGTCACAATTGGTCATTTACAATTGTGTTTCGCTTAAAGAGCAAACTGGTTCGTGGAGCATGTATGGGGACCCAGTAACGTGGGATCCCATGTAGGCTGGTTGGTTTAGGGGACTGCCACCTCTTCCTGCTCCAGTTTTTAGCGGTGCGCTATTTTAATTTTAATTTTTCTTATGAATTTTTTATGGTTTTAAACATAACTATTATACAGTAATACCCCGTATAACGTGAGTATCATATAGCGCTAAAACCGTATAACGTGACAAGATTTTCGGAAAATTCTTGTTTCAAATAACACGATTTTAACGTTATCCGATACAGTCGTTCTTAGCAGCATGGTGGCTGGAAAGCTGAACGGGGTTCTCCGTTCAGCTTCCCAGCCACCCTGCAGCTACGGAGGCAGGGGTGGGGAGGCTGGAAAGCTGATGGGAGGCTCCCCCGTCGGCTTACCCAGCCACCCCACAGCTGCGGAGGCAAGGACGGGTGGCTAGGGAAGCCGACAGGGAGTCCCCGTCAGCTTCCCCAGCCACCCTGCAGCTGTAGATCGGGTCCTCTGATCTCTCTGGAGCAGGCAGGGGACACGATCCAAGCTGTTTCTGGGCTTCCCCGACGTCCTGAGCCAGTGCAGCAAGCCAGAATGTCAGGGTTCGAATCCCAACATTCTGGCTTGCTGCACTGGTTGAGGACATCGGGGAAGCCCAGAAACAGCTTGGAGCGGGTTTCCCCACCTCCCTGGACCCGGTGGGGGGTCAGAGACCCCAAAATTGGTACAAAAAACCTGTCCATTTTTTTTACCAATTTTGGTGTTTCTGACCCCCCCCCCGCCGGGTCCAGGGAGGTGGGCAGACCTGATCCAAGCTGTTTCTGGGCTTCCCCGACGTCCTGAGCCAGTGCAGCAAGCCAGAATGTCAGAGTTCGAATCCCGACATTCTGGCTTGCTGCACTGGCTCAGGATATCGGGGAAGCCCAGAAACAGCTTGGATCGGGTCCCCACACCTCCCTGGACCCAGCGGGGGGTGGGGGGGTGGGTCAGAAACCCCAAAATTGGTAAAAAAAACCGGAGTTTTTTTTACCAATTTTGGGGGCTCTGACCCCCCCCCCGGGTCCAGGGAGGTGGGCAGACCCGATCCAAGCTGTTTCCAAAGTTCTCCCACCTCCCTGGAGGCTGCAGCAAGGCAAAATGTCAGGATTCGAATCCCGACATTCTGGCTTGCTGCAGCCTAAAAGAGGGTGGGGTAACTTCAAAATTAGCGCGCATCGGGTCTCCCGACCTCCCTAGAGCTGATGCGCGCTAATTTTGAAGTTACCCCACCCTCTTTTAGGCTGCAGCAAGCCAGAATGTCGGGATTCGAATCCTGACATTTTGCCTTGCTGCAGCCTCCAGGGAGGTGGGAGAACTTTGGAAACAGCTTGGATCGGGTCCCCACACCTCCCTGGACCCGGCGGGGGGGGGGGGTCAGAGCCCCCCAAATTGGTAAAAAAAGTCCATTTTTTTTACCAATTTTGGGGTTTCTGCCCCCCCCCCGCTGGCTCCAGGGAGGTGTGGGGACCCGATCCAAGCTGTTTCTGGGCTTCCCTGACGTCCTGAGCCAGTGCAGCAAGCCAGAATGTTGGGATTCGAACTCTGACATTCTGGCTTGCTGCACTGGCTCAGGACGTCGGGGAAGCCCAGAAACAGCTTGGATCAGGTCTGCCCACCTCCCTGGACCTGGCGGGGGGGGGGGGGTCAGAAACACCAAAATTGGTAAAAAAAAGGACGGGTTTTTTTTTTACCAATTTTGGGGTCTCTGACCTCCCGCCGGGTCCAGGGAGGTGGGGACACCCGCTCCAAGCTGTTTCCAAAGTTCCCCCACCTTCCTGGAGGCAGCAGCAAGCCAAAATGTCAGGATTCAAATCCCGACGTTCTGGCTTCCTGCAGCCTCCAGGGAAACAGGGCGTTTTTTTTTAACATTGTGTGATCAATGTATCGCACAACGTTAAAAACCGGATAATGACGGGTCTTGTGGAACCAAGTCATAACGTTATTCGGGGTTCTATTGTACTAGTTTTAACCTGTGATTTTAATCCATGCTGTAAGCCGCCCAGAGTCGGGTTTACCCGATTGGGGCAGGATAATAAATAGGAAGTAATAAATAAATAAATAAATAAATAAATAAATAAATAAATAAATAAATAAATAATAAAAACTTGCTTAAAGCGCAATCCTGTGGAACACGTTATGCTATTTAAGCATGGTACAACTGTACATTAAACCCTAGAAAACTGCTGGAATCTTTTACTTTGTACATCATATGAGTAACTAATAGAAACAGCTTGATAAATTTTCTAAGTTGAAGAATTTGACTTCTAAAGTACTGAAGTTTGTTAAGTCAGCCAAGCTGAGACAAAAAAGTTATTGCCTTCAGCCTCAGAACTTTGATCCTGCTTTGACAGGTACTGTGATGCTGTAAATTCTTCTTGGTGGTAAGACATAAATTCCCCACAGGTGTACCTGAAGAATAAGACTGAAAAGCCAGTAAAATAATGAGTGTACATATTGAACCCTCAAACTATACCTTGTTCCCTTTAATTCTCACCACTTGTCCCCCCTTTCCCCCACTTATCAAAAATGCTTCAGGTGAGCACTATTTATGGATAATGTCAAGAGGCTAAGACTAATATTGCTTATCTGAAATGACAAAGCACTCTTTGTGCCTATGATGGTGGTGAAAGCCCAACACAAGAAACTAACAGAATGAAAAATGGGTATTTAGGCTAGCAGGCTGGAGAATCTTCTACTCAAGCTGTGTTCAAAATGATAACAATACGTCTCTTTGAAAAGCTGTTCTAACATACTGAACTCCCAGGTACACTTTTCACATTATAGGAAGGTTAAGAGAAAAGCCTATCATGTTGCTATCAGCAGGATGGGGTGAGTGGGTAAATTCAGTAATAGGAGGTATAATTTATTCTTGTCTTTCTACAGCCATTTGTAGAAAAAAGGTAGGGGATTTTATGTTTCTATGGCTGAAAATCCTATTGGGCAGGATCTATCTGCACAATGAGAATTAGGTCATCAGCAAAGGCAGATTGCTATTAATGAAAAGCTTCTTTTTATAATTTTAGGGTGTACATGACGTCTTTGTATTGTGACGTCTTTGCATTGTTCACAGTAAACCCACAAAGAAGTCTTTCAGCAGCAGCAATCTGTCACTGTCACTGATGGCTTTTCTGTTTCATAAGTTCAGCTATGCAACAGGATATCAGTCACTGTCATAAAGTAGGGTTAGGCAACTTCTTGAGTGGAGTGGGATTAAATTTTCTCCTGCTAAGCATGATACTTTTGTATTTTTGAACTATAGCCCACAGAAATTTACAGAAATCGCCCCCACCCGGATCCAGAAATCTTGGGACTTCAGCAAAACAACAACAACACTGTCCTCTCAGGGGTTGTTAATCACTTACAGCTCAGGAATAAAGCTGCTGTCTTGAGTATCATAAGGTTTTGTGAAGACAGAGATTGAAGCTAAGCTCTTTGGGAGCGACAAGGCATCAGGGGCTTGATAGTCTCCATGTTCATCATTCTCTGTACAGGATGCCTCAAATAATTGTTTCAGGAAAATACCAGACCTCTAATTCCTAGCAGCCCCCATAGAGCTTAGTTCCTTCCAGCACTTCATCATTCATGGAGGCTCCTCATGTCTGAGATAGAACCTTTATTCCTCAGCTTTCAGTGATTCCAACCCCCGAGAGGGTTTTGATTTTTTTAAAAACTAAAGTCCCCCAGAATTCTGGCCAGAGGGAAATTCTTGTAGACTTCTGGTGGTGTAATTCAAATACTATGAAAGCCTACCCTCTGCAACTCTTAGGGGAGTAGAGCCTCCCATGCTGACAAAGTTGTTGCTGAAATTCAGTAGTGACATATCTCCTTTTGGCACCAGAGAACACTATGGAGAAGCATAGGTGAAGGTAAAGATCGCCCTTGCTCAAAAGCCGGTTGTATCCGACTCTAGGGTTCAGCACCCAGCTCTGTTTATAGCCAAAGAGGCAAAAGTGTCTGCATCTGCACTTGTTTCTGTGGACATGTGGCAGTCATGACTAGACACTGGAGTTCACTGAACACTGTTACTTTCCTACTGAAGTGGTACCTATTTATCTACTTGAAATTTCTTGCTTTCGAACTGCTAGGTTTGCAGAAACTGAGACAGAGATGGGAGCTCACTCTGTTGTGCAGCATTCAGGTCTCAAACTGCTGACCTTCTAGTTATCAAGTTCAGCATCTTAACCACTAAGCCACTGCAGTCTTGTGGAGAAGCATACCAGGACATTGAAGCATACCAGGACATTTAATAAACATTCTACAGTATGCGAAGATGTCCTTCTAAACCAGGGGTCTTCATGTGGTCTGTTCCCCTCACTGCCACTACCACCAGCGGCAGATGTGTATCGTATATTTTTGACCATAATGTATTTTCTTTTGATTGAATTGCATTTTTCTGATTGTATTGTGCTTTTGCTTTTATGACTATATTGATTGTATTATATTTGTTATATTGATATGTTGTTGCTTTTATATTTGATACTGTAACATTGTAAGCCGCTCTGAGTTGCTTCGGCAAGGAGAGCGGCATATAAATACAAATATAATAATAATAATAATAATAATAATAATAATAATAATAATAATAATAATAATAATAATAATAATAATAATAATAATAATAATAATAATAATAATAATAATAATAATAAACAGCTGTAAATGTGCCTCCGGCTGTCGTAAATGTGCCCACCGCTGTTGTAAATGCCTTTATGACAGCAGTGGACACATTTTAAGGCAGCGTTTATGGCGGGTAGAAACCACCAGTCCAGCCTGCTCAACTGCCTGAGGGAGCATGGCCTAGCCGTTAAAAGGTTGAGTAACCCTGTTCTAAACTGTAGAGATGTCCTTTATAGCTGTCATTTTGCTTCTAGTGGGAATTCTAGGGACACAGCATATGACAGAATAACTTTAGGGCACACAAAAAGAGATGCAAGACAATAGTGTAGCATTGATTCCAGCTGCCCAGGGCATAAGCCAAATTTGCTGCCCCCTGGTGGACATTTGCTCCTGCTCCTGCTAGGGTTTCTGGGAATTGTAGTCCAAGAACACCCATAGCCTAAAAAGTGCCACCCAGGGCAGGCCGCCCTCTCCCCCTCTATGCCACTGGTGCAAGGTCATGTCTGTTTCACATGCTGTGTATTCTCCCATTGTCCGTCATAAAGGTCATTGTGCTTACATGCTTTGGATCTCAATTTCTCCAACTAGACAATACTTTTTACCTCTTCAGCTTCATAGTTGGGGAACTCAACCATCCATGCTGTGGACATCATCTTTGGCCCTGAGCGTCTCTGCAGCAGAGTATGTTGCTCCAGTAAGGAGCATATTTACACATACAGAAGAAGTTGACATCGCTGTTAATGAAGCCATGCATATAACGATAGGATGCTTCAAACCTATACCAGTTGAAAAAAATATACCCTCTTGTGGTATCCTTTCACCTAATATAAAGAGAGCAGTAGCAGGGGACACTGAGAGAACTAAACAAGAGAATGATCCTTGTGGTGAGATACAGAATCCAGCTAATTTACTGGTCTGTCGATTACTGCCAGAAACATGTACCAATGAGGACTTAAGTTTGGCTAACGACAAAGCCAAGAAAACGGCTTTATTTTGGTAGTCCAGAGTTTGATTGGGACATGAAAGAAGAAGAAGTTTCACAGTTCAAATAAATTCATTTTGCACACACTTGCTCGGAACAAAAGGGAATTAAATGAATCACAGGAAAAAAACAATTCAGATAATAATTGCAGCCATGGGAGGGAAGAGCGAATATTTAACTACACACACAACAAATTAGCAGACACAGCAATAGACTAAGTCAGGGGTCAGCAAACTTGTGTCTCCAGGTGTTTTTGGACTTCAATTACCAGAAGCTCAAGTCAGTACACCTGCTAATCAGGGCTTCTGTGAACTGAAGTCTGAAAACATCTGGAGATCCATGTTTGCTGACCTTTGAGCTAGAAAAATAAAAACCAGTTTCAGATCTAAAATGAAATTCATACTCTGCCTTTGAAATGTACTTAAAATCTATTAAGAAGAAATGCTTTCCAAAGCTCTTCCTAGTTTAGTAAATCATTATCTTCAAGGCCATGTTGAGTAACTTAGAAATAACGATAGTGAGGAAATGTGGTTCCTTGCAGAGAAAACTTCAAAGGTAGATTCCAGTGGGAAATTATTGAATGAGAATTTACAAAGTGGTTCTGTTCTTGTTGTTTGACCAAGATGGCTTTGGGACTATCTGAATTCACCACAGGACAGGTGAAGGTCTGCTGAATCCAAACCCTCACTGAGTTTAAGAAGTATGGATGTCACTTAGAACGACAAGGGGCTATGGTGGCTCAGTGGTTAAGAAGCTTGCCTTGTTAGCTGGAAGGCCGGCAAGTTGGCAGTTTGAAACCTGGGTACTGTATGATGGAGTGAACACCCATCTCTGTCCCAGCTCCTGCCAACCTATCAGGTCAAAAGCAAGAAATTGCAAGTAGATAAATAGGGACCACTTCGGTGGGGAAAAGATCTTGGGGACATCATTTGGGCGTCCCCTGAGCAGAGTTACTCCAGCAAAAATCCTTTCAACCCAGTATAATTTCTGACACAAAATTATTATTACTTAGAACTACATTCGTCTTAACCTATGGTAGGGCCTTTGTTTCTGGCCTAGAGATGGTTTGGAATGGGCGCATCTCTGTTCCTTCCTTACCTTGTTCCTTACTCCATTACTTTTTGGCTTTTCAACTAGCCGATCTTAGCCAGCAAAGTAGTTCTGTTAGATATGTTTTTGTCCTGATCATTGAGCACAACGAGTTCTGCGAGCACAATGGCTGGTCTGCTCATACAGAAGTCTTCCACTCCTTCCTCCCCCATGCAAAAGACAGCACTTCTTTGAATTAAAATTGCACTGCGCATATATTAACTAGCTGAGCTATGCAGGTTTGTCTGTATTTGGTTTTACGAGTACTGTTTAAACAGTTTTTGCATTCCCTCTATAATATATCTGTAGCGTTATAAATATGAGAATTTCCATTTTTATTCCCTCTCCTCATTCTGAAAGATTAAACTTTATCTCTGATACATAGATAGTACAATTCATCAATATGCAAGTTTTAATCTTCTTATCTTTGCTTGAATATCCTTGCTGCTTCTTATGCCCTGCTAAACACTCATTTTTAAGATAATGACTGTTCTGATTCTGCTGTCCCTCATACTGTCACACTCCACCATCATCCCCAGCATGTGTATATTATAGCTGCATAGCAGTGCAAATGCTATTGTGCAACCAAACAAAACATTATAACTTTGAGGTTAGACTTTAGATCAATACCAAACTTGGCACAGGTGTTGAAGATGGTCTTCTCTTGCTCAGTGCAAAATTTGGGGAGATGGTTTTCTAGTTATGATTTGTTTAAAAGTAAAACTGCTTTATGCCCCATGCAGAAACAAGCAACCTTGTATGTCCCCTGATTTAAAATAGCTCAAAGAAATAAAAAAGACAAATCTTGTTTATCTTGATGGAGAATGGTTGATCCTACCCACTTTATTTTAATTTAGAATGAATCCTGGCTGCAGAGGCTGAAATATTGATTGTTTAAATAGGCCTCTCAAAAGTGACTGTTATAAACTGCTTTGATGAGGCGTCCCACCAGGAACATTCCAACACATAGATACACTGTTGCAAGTTCACTGACATCTTAGTCAATTTGAAGTTTTGACCCTGTCAGTCAGGACCTAATTAACTGACACTCAGGAGCAAAGCTTAACTCCTTTCTAGTAAAAAAAAGGTAAAGGTAAAGATCACCCTTGCTTGAAAGCCAGTCCAGGGATTATCTTTGCTCACTCCTAGAGCTTCCTTTTGTTTAGTTCAAAAGGGATGGGGAAAACATGTTTTCTAAAAAATGCACATATGTTTGTTGAGCTTTTGGTTTGATATAGCTTTTCTACCTCAGATTCCCTAATCAAAGGAAAGAGTTTGGTAATTGAAAGATTGATTTTTAGTCTGTATTCTGTAAAGCAGGCATAGATGCAATAGTTTACCTGAGAGGTTAAAGGGTGTGTCTGTTACTCTTTTATATGTGTTTATATTTATATTTTTGCTTCACCATTTCATTAAATCCAAACTAGCCCTTCAAAATGCTTTGGCACAAAGAGATTGCAGCAACATTTTAGCTGTTCTTGGTTTTGCCCTCCCTTCACAACCATAGTACAGATCATGTGATAGTCTTCTGGGATTCTCTAGCACTGGGTAATTCTATATGAGAGAAGTTTCTGTTGGAATTTGATGCCTTTTTTTCTGCTTTGATCTAGTAGGCAGCAGCCAGCAGGTCAGGCAGGCAGAAAAAATAACTCAAGAATGGGAAGGATCATAAAGAGGAAAATCCACCAAGAAATCAGGAAGAGTGGAAACAAAAAATAAATCCAAGGAGGCATGCTGGCACAGGCAGGCTGTCTAGTAAAGGGATTCTCATTTCATGTGGCTCACCACCACACCAGGAAATGCCATGTGGTGGAGGAAGGGCAAAATGGCTATCTGGTCCCCGAAGGTTTTCTGAGGGAGCATGGCCTGGCTTCCAGCTTAGAAAGGTTGAGAACTCCTGGTCTAGTAGAAGCAGCAAAACTAATGCAAAGAAAGAAAGGAGGGAGGGTTCCCCCCCCCCCCACAAAATCAAGGGAAAAAAGACAGAAAAGAGAAGAATGGAAGCAGAGAGGCAGGTAGGCAGAATAATCTCAGATGGAGGCACTAGAAGTGGCGAATCTTGGCACTCCAGGTGTTCTTGAACTCCAATTCCCAGAAGCCCTGACAAGCAAAGGGAGAAAGAAGGGTTAAACAACCCAAAAAAAAAAAAAAGAGGGGGGGACGCAAACATATACAAAACTTTTGTGTGCTGCTCTTTTGTTAATATGATTCATTTGTGCTAAGAGGTTCTCTTTTAATGATTGAAAAAGAACACAAAAATGAAAAAGAGAATTTCTTTCTTGTATTTTTCTTTCATGTAGCCATGAAAGGCCTATCCCTAATATTTAGTCAGTAGTTTATTCTTTTCCATCAGTATTATAGCGCTCATGCATAATTACTCTCAGAGTGGAGCAAAGTAATTATTTTCAGAAGGAACTGGTGATAAGACAGAAACAGCATTGCCTGTGGCATGTACAATAGGCTTACTTTTCAAAATCTTGCAAAGGATACTTAACCAGAAAATGGAGTAGGATTTAAAAAAAAACACAAATCTGTATACCATTAAGTAACACTCCTTCCATCAAACAGCCCCCAACTATCTAGAGCTGGAAGAAGAACATTTTATCTGGCCTGAGAGTGATTATGAAAGCTCTAAGCCATTCTTGATTAACTGGTTATGGTTTGATTATGAAACTCATTGCATGTGTATGGCTATGAGACCATCAGAAGCTGGTGGGTGGATGTACTCACAAACAAATGTACTTGGGTCAGGATTGTGATATTTATGACAAAGCCATAACTCACTTCCTTTGCTTTGTTTACTGTTACCAATTTTTAATCTCACTCATTTAATATGTGACTTTGAGCATCTTTCAGTGTACTTTGAGCAGAAAACAGATAAAATCATGTCTTGTTTTTCATTCTGGTTACTAAGTGCTTCCAAAGGATCACAGAATGTAGAGATACTGGATCAAAGCACTTCAATAAAATAGACAAAAAGGTGAGGAATGAGCAAAGAAGTCTGCAAACCAAACTTAGCTTAAATATAGAGTCTTACATAGTGGAGCACACCTTTAGGAAGAGAAATTTTGAAGACTTCAGCTTGCTTAGAGAGATAAGCTGAGTGAAATATTCGCTTGGGCAGAGTTTATAGGAAAACTCTTACTTTTGGGGAAGACATTTAATAGATAATTTAAAAACAACAACAACAAAACTAGTTCACAAAGAGAAACTAGTTTTAAACAGTGAACTTCCCTTATTAGCTTATTTTGTTGTTGCTTTCCATTCAATGGTACAGATTGTTAACTGATAAACAGCATTGGAACAGGGAAGGAAACATAATAAAGTGCCTCAGCAGGGTGAGGGCGGGCAAGTGACTTCAGCAAAAATTGACTTTGGTGTTATAAATCTCAGAAAACAAATAGAATTAATCCTGTATAAATGGCTACAATATGGCACCCAAATGATGGAATGGCACTTTGTGTCACATAATTCATGAAATGGTACAGGTTACTGTACTGCAAGTACCTCAGAGCTTATGAGAAGATTGAATCCTAGCCAGGCAGCAAACTCATCAAGGCTGTAAGAGGGGTCTGAGTTGTAATTTGTATTACTCTGCCTTGTGTGGTTTAACTTTTGTGCCACAGTATAACAAAATAAAAACCAGACAGAGAAACACATGAGGTGGGGAGGAGGACGGACATCATGTCCCAAGCAGACAGGGTAGTTGAGTCCTCATTGGTACTATATATTGATGTCAAATCTGAAATTAGTGTTTATTGGAAGCTATAATACAGTGATGGCGAACCTTGGCACTCCAGGTGTTCTTGGATTTCAATTCCCAAAAGTCCAAGTCTCTGTGAATCCAGTTGAATGGGTTTATTGCACATACATCTGGATTCTCATCTTCTCTAGAATTCTCTAGTTCCTTCATAGCTGCCCTTCCAAAGAGGCACTGTCCTTTCCAAAGAGGCAAGTGGATTGCAGCGTGGGATCAGCTGCTTGGGTTAGGGGTTGAACTGAGCGTGCACCTGTTTAACCCCCCAAACCAAGCGCCGATCCCATGCTGTGAACACAGCATCTGGGGAGGTCAGGAACAGTGCAGATCGGGTCCCCCAACATCCCTGGAGGTGGCAGGGGTGCTGGAAAGCCCGAAATGGGCCGAAAAATGGAAGGTTTTTTTGCCCATTTTGGGCTCTCCGGCACCCCGGCTGGCTCTGGGGAGATTGGGGAACCCAATCCACAGCTGTGGGGTGGCTGTGGAAGCTGACTGGGGACTCCCACGTCATCTTCCCCAGCCACTCTGCTGCTGCGGAGGCAGGGGTAGGGTGGATGGGGAAGCCAATGGGGGAGTCCCCTGTTGGCTTTCCCAGTCACCCTGCCCCTGCCCCTGCAGCTGAGGGATGACTGGGGAAGCCTATGGGGGAGCCCCCTATTGGCTTTCCAGCCACTCCACCCCTGCCCCTGTAGCTTCAGGGGACTGGGGAAGCCGACAGGGGAGCCCCCCGTTGACTTTACAGCCCCCCACCCCTGCCCCCGCAGTAGCGGGGTGGCTGGGAAGCTGAACGGGGAGCCCCCGTTCAGCTTCCCAGCCACCCCACTGCTACAAACGATTGTATCGGATAACGCTAACAGATTGCTCAGTAATAAAAGTATGACAAAAATCATATTTCTGGACTGCTAGTGGATTTTCAGCTGCTAACAATAGATTATCTGTATGTATATTAAAACTCTGAGAAAATAACGTAGGTCAGGAGTTCTTAACTTTTTAAAGCTGGGGGCCGGGTCATACTCCCCCAGATAGCTTCAGGTGCCAGATGGCCATTTTGCCTTTGCTTGACCACTGGTACTTCCTGATGTGGTAGAGGTGGTGGTGGTCCACATGAAATGGTCTCAGTGGCCACATCTGGCCTGTGGGCTGTAGGTTGAGAATCCCTGATCTAGGTAGACTAGACTTTGACTGCATATCAGATCTTCTTTTAGCTTTCCCAGTTCAGCTAATATGTGCCTCTAGATATATTCTAGTTTTTCTTGGCAGGAAGAGGAATATAGCTAGTGATTGGTGTGACCTGTATGTAATATATAAATAACCCATTTATCTAATGGAATATCAAAGCTGCAGCTGGGTCTCCATTGCTTAAAAGAGAACACTTGTTTAAAAGTGTGCTCTTAGTAATACCCCCCCCCCCAAACATGAGGATTCAGTAATCTATTGGTAATGGGTGAAAAAGTAGGTTAACATGAAGCTATTTAAGACTTTGAACATTAGGTCTTCCTTTGGAACCATTTTCTTATCAATAAAACCATCCCTGTTGGAGCATATGAAGAGCATTATGGCTCATTTACTCCTTTTTATCCAAGCTGGTTGAGAGTCCCTTGAGGAGGTGTGGGTGGGATGTGGTGAAAGAGAGTTGTCTAGATATTCACTTATGTATACATACCCTACTTTATTAGTCATGTGGAAATTGTGCTGACACCATCAAAGCCAATATGGGAAGGGACACATTAAGATCATTTCCACAGAATGGCTTCATGAAACAAAGCCTGAATGCTTGGCTGAGTGTGCATGTTTATGTGTGTGCATATGTTCAACTAAAGATCGCTTAAAAAACAACAGATATGGATGCAGCTAATCTGTTCCTCAATGAATTTTCGATGATGTTTTTCAAAGCTTTAAAGAAGAGTTTTTGGGTAATACCACAGCATTACAGTAATATATGCTTGAGGTGGTTTTAGTAAAAGCACACATCCGTTAAGACATTTCCTTTCAGACACTTAACAAAATACCACTTTCTCACTTCTGTAACAAGTCCAAGGAAAGAAAAAGCTGCAGTGAAACTAATGGCTTTGGGGTTTTGTTACGCAGTAGAAATTCTATATAATTATCACCTTCCTGGTGTTTGATTTTATTGCAATGAGCTAACACCATTTACTGTCTTTTGCTCAAGTTATAGAAATACCGAAATTGTTTACAGTAATAAAATGTTAAGTGTGTTGTCTGCCTAACAAATGAGAAGAAAAGATCCAAAATGGCTAAATACAGGCCTTATCTCATATTCTTTTAATATATTTAAAAAATTTCACAGGTCAGTCTGTGACTTCTTGTATACTTTGAGCCAGAGGTGAACAACTGTGGCCTCCAAATATTTTTAGATTACAACGCCCTTAACACATTACTCTCTGGTAGACTAACTTGCTCTTGTAGACTAACCTGATAACCCAGAGGACTAGCAGCTTCGGTGCTGAAGTCCACAGGGAAGGGTGATGGTCCCCAAATGGATTCAATCCCACTTGAATCCATCTTGATGGAAGGCAGCAGCTTCGTCAATACTGGCCGGGGGCTGATGAGGACTTTGCATGCCAAAAGGGCTCAGGACCAGAAAGTGACTTGCAGAAGTGAATCAGTAGTAGGGGTGTCATGCTGTGATGCGGAAGGGAGATGAAAAGCCATTGTATAGTATTCTCAGGACAGTCTTCATGGCTGATCGCCATGAGGATCGCCAATATTCCGATTCAGATATGGCAGAACAAAAAAGAATAACACATCACTATTTCCTGGCTCAGGCTGATGGAGCTGTAACTTCCAGAGGACCATGGTCACTCATTTCCTAGCTTAAACTGAAGCTTAATGAAGCAGTGCATAAGAGGAATACTACACCTCTCATGCAGGGATATGGGGAAAGAGGGATCATACCCCTGTCATAGCAGAAGGGTTCTGATTCACCATATGTTCAATTGTCATGTGAAGCAGCCATACACACAGAGAATGTCATCACAAAAGACAAATCCCACTTTCCACTGACTGATGCTATGATTTTATTTTATTGACACTATGAATGTCAATCAAAAAAATAGTCAGGGCCACTTCTCTTGCATGGCTGCCAGGTGTGACCTCTCTCAACCCATCAATGCTATTGTGTTGTTTTTAAAAGCTTCAGAGACTCCAGAAGGCTCCATAGCAGAAGGCCACAATTTTGGATCACCCTTCTCCTTTCTGCCAAGTGGTGGAAGTACTGGCCTAGGAACAGAGCCTCCATGGCTCATCTTCATTGCAGTTCTTTAGATAATCCAGTCATTAAGGACTGCAAGAGAAACAAGTGATTCTAACCACTAGCTTTATTTGTACAGATTAATTTTCTGGAAACCATTTGCTGTGGCCCTCTCACCAAGAAGGTAGCTGTGTTCTACATTAGCTGAAGTTTCACAATTATCTTCAGAGGAATAAAGTGCATTACAGCAGGCTTGCCTGAATATACGTAGGGTATTGATCTCAATCCCCTTATTATTGCTGAGTTCAGGACAACAGGGAGCTGCACACAAGATCCTTTGTGGGAGTGAATGTCTCCAAGCACTAGCCATAGTCATTTACTCGAATCTGCTGCTCTTTCCAGTCTCAGTGGCTCTGTCTTTTCCTCACCTGAAACTGCCTTCACACACTGGTGGACATAATAGCAAAAGAGAAGCACATGGGATGATTTTGAGTAGATGTAAACACTAGAATACATACAGGAGTAAAGGAAGATAATGGAGGAACAGAATGAATACATACAGTTAAATGGTTCTTAATGTTGTATTGCATCTGTTAGTAGCAATCTTTTTAGAGTTCTTCTAAGAATTTGAATAATACTGTGTTGATGAGCAAGTTTAAGGCAAGCTGGTTTCTGCTCACAGCCTATTCTGAGCAAGTGTGGAAAACCTGTTTCACTATGTTAGGATTCCAATACATGAATTTACATACAGTGCATACCATGATGGAAATAGAATATGTTGCTGGAGGAGATCTTTGTGGATATCCTGAACTGCCAGACAGACAAACAAGTGGGCCTTTGAGCAAATCAAGTTTGAACTGTCTCTGGAGACAAAAATGATGAAATAGATGCTGTCATACTTTTGGCATATCACAAGCAGGCAGAATTTTCTGGAAAAGACAATAATGCTAGGAAAGGTTGAAGGCAGAAGGAAAAGAGGAAAACCAAATACAAGATGAATAGAGTCTCGAAAAGAACTCACAAGCTTGCATTTTCAAGAGCTGAGCAGGACTGTTGAGGACAGGATATTATAGAGATCACTCATTTATAGTGTTGCCACAAGTAGGAAGTGATTTGACAGCATGTAACAACAAGAACAATATGAGAATGAATCTGTTAGTCTTCAAGGTGTCACAACTGTTGGTTATTTTGCAGCCTTGATAGTGTAAGAGAACAGAGCTTCCATTAATAGATGATCTGGTAGTCTAGTTTTTAAGAAAATTTGATTTACTTATGTGTTGTTTCCCACTGAGAAAATATGATGTCTTGGAAATACCTGTCTCTTTGCCATTTCTCTTTGAGTGGCACCTCAGTGTGGTGGGTAGACTTCAATATTTTAATTTTAAAAATACGTGCTGTAAGAAGTTTCTTCCATACCGAAGGGGGAAGTAATTTATGAGTTTAGTAAATTCCTATATAAAAGAACTGAAAATTCTTATCCTTTGCTCCTTACCTCAAAAAAGACTCTGTGAAGATATTAGTCTTCTTCTTCTGTGTTTAGTCCAGATGTGAAACTACCAAAACGAAGCCACCTTTTGGTAAATTCATTCCGTAGTACTTGTCACGTGACTTGATTATGAGAAAGATTAGCCGGCATGTGTCTGGTGTGTGGGATATGCCCAATTGTGGTTCAAATACCACAGTCTTCAAGGTGGCTCTTTCTGGTACCCCACGGTATTAGTAAAAAGTAATAATTTCCCTTTTCTAAAAAAAAAAAGCTGTCAGTTCATATCTTTGCACTAGCAAGTTTCTTTGCCCATTTTCCTTCCTTCCTCCTTCTTTTTTTGGTACTATCCCCCAAGATCCTGTGCTGTGTGAGGGAAATAGACACAGTGGTGTAGTATGAAGCTTTGTCATAAGAACAATCTCTTATAAACTTAATGGAGAATACATCTACCTGTGCGAAAACAAGTCTCTGTGGGATCACAAGAGTGCCTTGCCAAAAGTAACAGATTTGAGTAGTGAACATGTGAGATCTAAAATATTTTACAGCTCATAAACAAAACAGCTGGAATGAGAAGCAGGGTGGAATTCAATGGCTTATACAGCTTGTGGCAGTGCCATAGCAATGCAGAGATGTTTACTACCCCATGATAACTTCCCTAGAAAGCACTGTATGAATAATACAAGATGACTGGAAATTTGCAAGGATTTTTCCAAGCAATTGTCTGACACTATAATAGTAGACACTTTATATGAAATGAGATGACACCTCCACATGAAGACCCAAAGACTGGAGCCTTTATCTAACCCTTCTGATTCTGCCCCAGTCTTATATTTTGCTTATCTTATAATTAGGAGTGTCAACTAATTAAAGTTCTAGTGGACAATTAACTAGGCTGTTTAACATAGCACTTAACTGGGTCAAGTAACTCAATGTTATTAGGACCTCAGTAAATCTCCAAGGGCTGCTTTGCACAGATATCTGGCGATAAGTTGCTCCTGCTTTAGCACAACAATCACCTAGAGCAGCGTTTCCTAAACTTTGGGTTTTGGACTTCATTTCCCAGAAATCTAAACCAATTCTCCAAGGCACTGATCAGCCAGTGTATTGACTTAGGCTTATGGGAATTGAAGTCCACCAGCATTCCATGGAACATAGTTTGGGAAACACTGGCCTAGTAGAGCAACTAAATGGATAAATAATAATAACCTGGAAATTTCCCACCCTCTGCTTTGTATGACCTGCCAACATATTATTTTCTACTGCTATTCATGCAATCAAGAAGTCTCGTTCTTGATTGTGCAAATGGACGATCATATTTGGGAACTTCAGAGTGATTTGCATGTAGATAATTTTAGTTGTAGTTTCCCCAATAGTGGTAGGAAGGTTTTAACCACGGTGGTAATGAGAAACCCTGTGAATTTATCTAAAGCTTACAAAGTTAATGGCTGAAGTCCTGTTGCTTTGCATTGTAAGTTGAACTAGAATAGGTCCATTTGAATAAATGGAACTTACATAGTTGACTCACCAAATTCCTTTCTTGACTCAAAGGACCTACTCTAGTGCAACTTGCTACACTAAGTCATAAGATTTCAGCCTTTCGGTATAATTTAAAAACTCCAAACTTAAATTTTAATTTCAATAAAAGAAAGCATCAACCTACACAAAATTAATTTTTTTTAATTTTTTAATTTTTTATTAGGTAAATAAAGAAAGAAATACATAAAAAAACAAAAGAAAGAAAAGACAAAAATACAAATAAAAACATTATAATAATATAAAGGCTTATGAAGATCACATAGCATATTTTACCCCTATTACCTTTACAATCTCTTCATTTCTTGATACATAATCTTCTTCCCATACGCATCTATTACATCATCAAAAAGAAAAACACCCTTGTGCTATATACATAGTTCGGGGGGTTTTATACCTTTCACACTTTCCAGAAGTCATTATAATCTTTTGCAGGGGGTATGCCCTTTTTTTCTTTTAAAGTATAGTTAATGAAAGGCTCCCAGATCCTCCAGAATTTGTTGTTATTGACATTTCCTTTCCTACAGTAAATTTCCCAGGTAAGTTTTTCATTCAAGGCTATCTCCCACATTTGCGTATACCACTCCTGCAAACTTATTTGTTCATTACTTTTCCACCTCTTAGCAATAACCAATCTTGCAACAGTCAACATTATGGCTAATAACTCTTTATTGTCCTTACTTATATCCTGGTCTTCTATGTCTGTTAATAAAATTATTTCTGGTCCCAGCCTGATCTGTATATCAAATATGTTCTCTATTTCCTTTTTTATTCCTTCCCAGAAATCTTTAAGTACCTCACAGCTACACCACATATGTTCGTATGTTCCTTTTATTTTTCTGCATCTCCAACATATCTCGCTCATGTTACTATACATTTTATGCAAGCTGACTGGGGTCCTATACCATCTCCACACCAACTTATAATTGTGCTCTTTAAGTCTGACAGACATAGTTCTCATTATCTTTCTTTTCCACATCTTCTGCCATTTTGTCACTGTTATCCTGGTCTCTAGTTGTTGTTCCCAGCTTTCTCTCAGCACCTCTTGTACGAGTTGTGTTTTATTCAAGATTTTGTAAACCTTGCTAACTACCCCTTTAATTCCCAATTCTCTATTTCTAATCTTAGTCAAAAGTATTTCAAATTCCGTACATTCTCTATTTAAACCAATTTCTCGTAAAAATTTCCTATTCCAATTATTTATCTGGAGGATCTTGAACCAGTCCAATTGAAGTTGCGAGTACAGCTCATGTCTTTTCTCTTGATCTTTGCAAGCATTGACCCAGTCTTTTAGTAATAGCACTCTATTTTCCACCAATATATCTCTGATCTTTGTATCTATTTTTATCGGAAAATCCTGAAAGTCCTCCACTTCTAGGATTGGTAAGATTCCCAGAGTAAGCTCTTTCCTCACTCTATTCCATGTCTCAATTGTTGATTGTAACATCATAACTTGGGCCGTCTTTTTTCCCTTTTCTTTTCCCTCGCATAAAAACTGTGCCTTACCCAGCTTCGATAAGTCTTTCCTTTCAAATTTTTCCCAAACTGTTTCCTCCCTGTCTAAAATCTTTATAACATTTCTTATTTGAAATGCTCTATAATATTTTATAACGTTTGGGATCCCCAATCCTCCCTCCTTTTGCGAAACGTACCATAACGACTTAGTTATTCTGGCCCCTTTATTCCCATTGCAAAACTGGTTAATCATATTTTGGTACTCATTCAGCTCTTTATCAGTATGTTTTAATGGTAAAGCATCAAACAGGAAGTTCAATTTGGGTAGCAACATCATCTTGCATATAGCTATTCTTCCGAACCATGACAGATTTAATTTATTGTACTTTGCTATTTTTTCCTTTATTTCCTTCTTTTGTCTGTCATAGTTCATACTTTTAAGTTCCCCAGTTTTACTTGATAACATTACCCCCAGGTATCTCATCTTTTGTGTAATTTGTATATTATACTTCCTCTTTATTAATTCTTCATCCTCTTTCCTCCCATTAATTAAAATCATTTCTGTCTTATCCCAGTTAACTTTCAATCCCGTAACCTCCTCAAAGTCTTTCAGATGTTTGTTAATCCAATCTAAACCCTCCGTTGGATGCTTCACCGTCAACAATGTATCATCTGCATAAAGGCTTACTTTGGTTCCTCCCACTCCTACTATTCCCTCATCTTGTCGGATTGCGTTTGCTAACAGTTCCATAGCCAGTATAAACAACGAAGGCGACAAAGGGCAGCCCTGCCTCGTACCCGCCTCTAATCTTATCTCACTTGTATAACTATCATTGAATTTGACTCTAGCCACACCTTTTTTATACAATTTTCCAATAACACCTTGAAATTTTCCCCCAAATCCATATAATTTAGTCATCTCGTAAATCGTTGACCATTGCAATGAGTCAAATGCCTTGAATATATCTAATGCTAAAAGCCCCACTTTTTCCTTTCTTTTTTCCATTATATCTAAAATATCCACGGCTCTTCTTATAAGGTCTGCCATATGTCTATTTTTAACAAATCCCGCCTGATCCTCGTTGATATAATTGGCCATGAAACCATTCAATCTATTTGCTATAATTGTAGTAAAAAATTTTGCATCCTGATTAATCAGAGATATTGGTCTATAAGATTCAATTTTTTCTAAGTTTTTACCCGGCTTGGGAATCAAAACAATTACCGATCTATTCCAGGAGTCTGGAGTCGCGTCTCCCTCAAAAATCCCATTGTATAACTTGTGCAGTCTCGGAACTACCCACGGCATAAAATCTTTATAGAACTCCGCTGATAACCCGTCTTCCCCAGGCGCTTTCTCCTTCTTCAATTTTTTTATTACTTCTTCTATTTCCCCAGTCGAAATTGCTTCCTCCATTTTATTCCTATGCTCCTCTGTAACCTTCCTAATTTGTTGTTGATCAAAGAATTTTCGCAGTTTACTTAAATTTACCTCCTTTTTTGAGTACAGCTTTTTATAAAAAATTTCAATCAATTCTGCCTTCTCCCTTTTTTTATTACATCTTTTCCCATTTCCATCTACCAATACACCTACTTGCCCTTTATTCTTTTTATCCCTTGCTGCTTTCGCCAGTAATTTAGAGTTTTTATTGCCGTACTCAAAATATTCCCTTTTAAGAAAAATCAAATCTTTCTTCACTTTTTCAATATCTTTCCCATCCAGTTCTTTCTTAATTTTTTTAATCTCTTGAAATATTCTCTGTTCCTTTTTTTTAGCATATTCGGTGTGGAGGTATTTTAGTTGCCTTTCCAATTCTTGGTTCCTGATTCTGATTTGCCTGTTCCTATTACTTTTTAATTTTATCGATTCCCCTCTAAATATTGCCTTCATTGTGTCCCAGACTCCTCCCCCACTGACCTCATTATTTTCATTAAATTTCCAACTTTCCTCCCAGTTTTCCATTATTTGTTTCTTTATTGACTCCTTCCCATATAGCTGCCCATCATATCTCCAAATATATCCACTTTTTTCATCCTCGTTAAAATTTATGTTTACTATCATTTTTGCATGGTCGGATTCTCTAAATGTTCCAATCTTGATGTCCTCTATTTTTTTTTTACCAACTCTTCTGTTACAAAAAAATAATCTATTCTCGAATACATATCATGCACATGTGAATAATATGTATATTCTCTTTCTCGGGATTTTAACTCTCTCCACACATCCTTTAACCCCATAAATTTCCTCCATTCCTCTAATATATACTTTTTGCCTCTCTTTTTTGCACTTGTACTGTCAATATCCAAGCACAACATATTAAAATCTCCACCTACGACCATGTTTTTAGTCCCCTCCTCTCTCAATATTCTCCCCACTTTATCCAAGAAGTCTTGCTGTTTATCATTTGGTGCATAAATGTTGGCCAACGTTATCTCCTCTTCCTCAATTTTCCCTTTAATTATTAAATATCTCCCCTCTGGGTCAGCTATAATCTTGTTCACCGTGAACCCCAATTTTTCCGAGATCAGAGTAGCGACTCCCCTGGCTTTAGATGTCCCATATGCCTTTTCATATATATCAATTCCCCTCACCGCCAAATTGTTAACTTCTGCAGATTTTTGATGGGTCTCTTGCAAAAAAATTACATCAGCCCTATCTCTGTTGAGCGATACTCGCAACCTCTTTCTTTTCAGGGCGTTCCCTGCCCCCTTCACATTCCATGTTACAACCCTTAATGACTTAACCATTTATATTTAGATCAATTTCCCATCGCTCTTTTCACTCCCCGAACGTGTTCACTAACCAACCCCTAACCTCCCTACGACTAAAGAATCTATACAGAATAAAATACAGTAAAACAAAACTAATGTTCAAACTGAAAAAAAAATGTAAATTACGACAACAACAAACAAAAAACTTACCTATCTTATTCCCTTCTTCTACCCTCCCCACATCTTTTCTTCTAATGCCACCTTTGATCTTCAAAGAGGGGAGGGGGGGACCGGAGAAGAAAGGCATATCAATCTTCTATTAACCTCCTCCCTCTGACATTAACTAAGTTTGTACTTGATTTCACCCCACCTGTTCCCTACTAGCACCTGGAAGATCTGCACCGCCCACTGCTCCCTCCTCCTCCCGGCCCACTAACGGTCCCATCACCCCCACCCTGGCCAATTCTGTTCTCATTACTATCCAATCCGAGTCAGCTTCTTTGATCAAACCAATTTGTGTTAAATACAACAGTGCATCCATATTCGCATCCAACACATGCCATTTTTTGTCATAAAACAATCTCAACTGCTGTGGAAATCGCCATACATACTTGACCCCTTTTGCGTTCAATATCTTCGTAACAGGTTTCATAGTATACTTCCACTTCCTCTCTTGGGGCGCTATGTCATTATACACCTCCACATCTACCCCATCCATTTTTAGGACACCAGACCCAGCTTGTCTAATAAAAGACATCACCTTCAGCTTATCTGCCCAGTTTGCAAATTTGACTAAGACGTTCCTAGGTGACTTCTTATCTCTCCTTCCACCCACCCTGTACACCGCCCCAATATCGTCTGATCCAAATTCTTTACCCATTTTTAGTGAGTTCAACCATTCCACTATTCGCTCTTTCAGGCGGTCTGGTGTCCTCTCAGTCACATGACGCATCACTATATTAAATTTTCTCCACCCTCTTCAATCATCATCATTCTGTGTTCCTGCACTGTCATTTTATCTTCCAAAATGTGCTCTTGAATATAAAGTTCATTCACAGATATTATGGCATGTTTGACTTCCTTGTTCATTGTCTTTGTAATCTCATCAATCTTCTGCGTGTTCGCTGCAACATCTTTTTTCACATCTGTAAGGGATTTTGCCAGGCTTTCATACTGTAGCCTGGCTAATTCCCTATCTTTCTTCATTTCCTCACTGTTGGCTTCCACTGTTTTATTCAATTTAGTTTGGTTTTCATCCAACCTTTGCAATGTCGCCTGAGTATCAGTCATATTCTTGGCCAGTTGTTGAAGGATTGTTGTCATGTTATCCATTCTTTGTGCCAGGTCGAGGGAGCCCACCTGTTCCATAGCTGTGGTGCTCGCTGCTGTCTCTTGAACTTCCATGTTGGGTGAAGGTGTATGCCTCTCTTCCTCTTCTTGTTCTTTCCCCTTTTTACCTTTTCGACCTTTTGGTTTCACCACCGGCTCCTCCATCTCCTCTCCCTCCCTTCCCAGCAGACACCCCAGTATACCAGATGCAGTATATAACAAGGGGAGGGAACAAGGAGTGGGGAAATTCTCTGTCTTCTGAGGTTAAGTCACAGTTCCCTCGGAGGCTGTTTTTATTGAGCTGCCTTCAAAGTTTTATTAAGCTGCCTTCAAAGTCTTTATAATTTTTATTTAGCTACTGTATATAATTCTCAAGCAGCCACCTTCATACCCACAAACACAAGACGGAGAAGTGAATCTGCTGATCTCGCTTGAATGGGTCTTTTACTCAGTATTTTTTGCTGCGCAATTCCTGAGACAAAGAAACAGTTTCATCTCCGCCCCCTTGTGGTCTTAAGTTTTTCCTTAGTCCGCCATTACGCTCCGGGCAATGGGGGGAGAGGACAAAGAAAAGTTCTCCAACACAGTACCAAAGTTTCAATAAAATTGCAATAAAGTTTCAGCCCTTTCTTCAGCTGTGCTCTTGTCAACCAGCCTTTATGCCTTTATGCCTCAGTTAAAAATGTGCCCAAGTCCCAGCAAAACCTGTACTCCTCACTCACACACTTCTGCCCAACTCTGTCCCAGCTCCGAGGCTCCGAGGCTCCCCTGCGAAACTCAGCAAGAGACGAAACACTCTCACTCTCTCTCCTCCCAGAGTCACACTCTCTCTTTGACCCCCGCTCACCAGCTGGTTCCACAGTCACTTTCTTCCTTCTGCCGACGCCAGCCTCCAAACAAGCCTTATCTCTGAGATCGCTTCTCCCGTCTCACACCAGTAATCACACTTTTTGCAGAGACGAACTCCGGCACCCAAGAAATTCTTCAAATTCCTCAATCGGCTCCACAGACAGTGGCAGGGGCTAGGTCCTCCGACCCCCCCTCCCCTGTCTGCGATTCAAGCCTCCGCTTTTCGTGCCCCGTTCAGTCTCTTCTCTTTCAGGACTCCGATCTAAGTCTCAGAAGCAGCAACAACGACCACAGCAACCACACCGTCGATAGACTTTAAAAGCAGTCCTCCAGGTAAATTTTCCCTCAATTTTATCTTCAAAATCTCCTCTTTACCACATTAATTAGTCAGAGAAGAGAAGGATCGGTGTTCACCCTACGCCATCTTAACTCCGCCCCCCACAAAATTAATTTTAGACAAGTAGTTCCTTGTAACTAGGCTTGTCATGTTCCCTGTTAACAGAAGTAACTAAGAAATCTATGTGCATTTCTTTTAAAAAATTAATCACCACAGAACACTGTGATACAAAATACACTTTCATCCCATTTGTCTCATTTTCATCTCTGCATCCACATCAAAGCATGCAACAGTAACTGAAAGCACAACACAAGGCAGCCTATGAAGTGTGTGATATTCCCTGACTATACTAGTAAATAGTAATTGTACCACAGTTACACTACAAAAAGAATGAAGTTATCCATCACTACGTTAGAATAGCAATGTAACTTAGTTATAGATTCATTTGCCCAATCCTTTTGAATAACTTACAGCACTGTAGGGAAAGTGATGCTACAGCAGAGGCAGATCACCACTCATTCAAGAGTTCCCACTTGAATTCCAGGTTGTATGAGAAGCCACCCAAATCATATGCTATGAAGGATTGCATGAGGAATTATAGCAAGGATTTGACAAGTGGCAATCTGCCTCTGTGATGACAACATTGCTCCTAAATCAGTGTAAATTACACAGTAGGATATTTTTTCATCAATGGGAAAAATGTTAATTTCAAATAGTTATTTATAACTAGCTACCTCCCAGCTCCAGTTTTATTATACTGTATGTGTTGTTATAAGCTTCACAGTGGTTTCCTCACATATATTTGGATCTAGCATGGGTATCTACTGAGGAGGCAAGGAGGTCACCCCTCCTCCCTGGTGCCCCACATTATTTATAATTTCAATGTGCATATCCAAAGCTGTTTTGTAATGGCACATGCTATGCACATAAGTTGTGCTAAGATTGCACAACTAGGCAAACATTCCTGCAAACATTCTTGAATTTGAGGACAATTCTATGTACAGTATTGGAATGAGAGGTAGAATGCTCTCTGTATCAGTTAAACAGTGATCCCTCATGATTTGAAACTAGTTCTCAAATAAACCTCAAAACAAAAAACAGTTGGACAGAGATATAAACTTCTGACACCTTTGCCAAAAGAAAACATTGTTTCTCCAACAGTAGCTTTTTGTCCAGAGTACAGACAAAGGCTTTGGGATAATCAAACATTACAACACACACTTATTTCTTTTAATGACGGATAGCTTTGAATTGTCCATACAGTCAAAGGTTTTACTATGATATATAAAGTACAGATTCTTCTGATATTCATTAGTATGCTTCTGCAGCCAACATGCAATTACTTCATGACCTCTAGTCTCTCTTCCATTTATAAATACAGGAGGGATGGGATTTTCAAAACTTTAGAAGTTGTCTAGAATCCTCCAGGCAGACTTCTCAGACTTGGAGAAGAGAAAGGAGAAGGCAAGAGAGAGATCTTTCTACTACCATTACCTGTTTCTTTCCATGCACATCCTCTGGGGGGAAAGAAGGGAGCATACCCTCATACCCATTGCTTGCTGGGAATTGCCTAGTGCAGGCGTTCCTAAACTATGGCCTGAAGGCTGGATCTGGCCCATGTCACCTAATAATCTGGCCCATGCTGCTCCCAGAAGCACAAGTTAAATGCACCTGAGCATGCACAAAACACTACCATAAATGCACCTGCGTCGGTCGTAAATGCATTTTTGACAGCCACAGGTGCATTTACAGCAGCGTTTTGCACATGTACAGGTGTGTTTTACTTCCACTTCCAGTGGGAGGAACCACATGACCAGCCCGTGGCCCAAAACATTTGGCCACCCCTGCCCTAGTGCATGATGGGGCAAGATTAGCCTCTGTATCCATTAAAGTGTAGAGATGGACTGTCTCACTGAACTATCTGGTGAAAGAAAACACAATGACTTACCTGCTTTGTAAATATGAAGTCTGCCCAGATTATCCTGCTAGATAATAGAGTAGACCAGTGATGGCAAACCTTGGCACTCCAAGTGTTCTTGAACTTCAATTCCCAGAAGCCCTGTTCAGCAGGAGTGCTGACTTGGGCTTCTGGGAATTGAAGTCCAAGAACACCTGGAGTGCAAAGGTTTGCCATCACTGGAGTAGACCATACTGTCAGAGACTAAACACTGATCAACAAGCAGCGGTTAACTAACCTGACATCCCTGAGGACTATCCCACTTGAATCTATCTTGAGGGAGGGCAGCAGCTTCATCAATACTGGCCTGGGGCTAAGGAGAAGTTTATGTGCCAAAAGGGCTCAGGACCAGAAAATGACTTGTGGAACTGGATCAATCAGTGGTATAGGTGTCATGCTGCAATGTGGAAGGCAAGCAGAAGACCACTACATTATATTGTTCCTAAGACAATCTTTATGGCTTGTTTGATGTTTAATATTTGGAATCAGATATGACACTTGAAGAAGTAGTAAATGTGACATGGCTGCCACTCCCCACCCCCCAATTTCCTAGCCATTATCTTCCTTTTTTTCATTTCAGTTCCAGCCTGCACCTTGCTTAGAGACTAACTCGCTTAAAGAGCAGATTTTTCTCTAAATGGTCACCTCGCTTAACAACTAAAACCAACCAAAAATTTGCTTAACAACTAAATTAGGGTTCGCAATCTCCCCGCCAGAATTCACAGTTGGTCACTTACAATGGTGTTTCACTTAAAGAGCAAACTCGCTTAAAGAGAAATCCCGTGGAACGTATTATGGTCTTTAAGTGAGGTACCACTGTACTTTAAAGCTGGCAACAACTTAACACAGTATTATAACAGGCTTGCATTACTTCATTTTGTTTCTTTTTCAAAAGACCACACATGTGGTTTATAGCAAACACAACCTTAATTACATAACTTTGTTGTCCTCATTTGCTTCATGAAAAATATAATGAAATGTCACTTCTGTGAATGTAAGGTTCACTTTTACCCATATCCCTCCTTTCCCCCTTTCCTCTTAGGCTAATAAAGGTAAATGTTTCCCTTGCTCGAAAGCCAGTTGTATCCGACTCTAGGTCTCAGTGCTCATCTCTGTTTCATAGCCGAAGAGCCAGCGCTGCCTGCTTCTGCAGATGTTTCCGTGGACATGTGGCAGGTATGACTAGGCACTGGAGGGCATAGAACACTGTTTACCTTCCCACCGAAGTGGTCCCTATTTATTTACTTGCAACGTTTTGCTTTCAAACTGCTAGGTTGGCAGGAGCTGAGACAAAGATGGGAGCTCATTCCATCCTACAGTATTCAGGTATCAAACTGATCACCTGCTGCCTCCAGTGTTGTAGCCACTTGAGCCACTGCAGTCCCTACTTAGCAAACACTCCCCCACCTCCCAATACAAAACTGGGATAGATAGAGTAGCTGTTTCTGGCTCTTAAAGTCCCCTATATATCTCCTTCTCATCTTTTCCACTTAAATACAAAGAAGAAAAGAGATAACTGTGCCCTTGTGGGGAGATGTTGAAAGATTGCTGTTATCCTTCAGAAAGAAATGAGTATCCATACTGCAAGCAAGCAAAGTTCCTTCTGCCCTAGATTTTTTTTTTTGCAATTATATTTCCTATTTTATTACAAAAGCAGAGAGACAGAGAAAGATGCTTGCTAAATCTCCCTGCAAAGCACAGCCTATTTAGTCAAGCAGGAAAAGATATTTAACAATGTGGACTATTTCTATTCTAGGGAAACAACAATGGGAAGGAGAAATTATTTCAGAGAATTAGCTGTGTTAGTCTGTGCAAGCGTATCAGACAAAGAGATGTGAACTAGACACTGCTATAAACCCAGATGCCAACTTCATCCCCATATCTTCTTTGGCACCACAATTACAGAACTCAACAATGTCACTCCCAGCATCAGAGGGTTGTTTACGTGTTCCTCTGTTATAGTGATCAATGTCCTCTTTTGCCAAAAATGCCTTCCTGCACTCTACTTTGGACAAACAGGTCTCTACATCGGGGTGCCCAAACTTTTTGGGCCATGGGCCATTCATGTGGTTCAGGGGGCTGGTCACTATGACCCCCCAGGCGATAGTTTGGGCACCCCTGCTCCACATGGCACAATTAATGGACATACAGTGGTACCTCACATAACGAATGCATCATATAGCATAAAATTCGCACAACGAAGTATTTGTTATGGAATGGCGATACTGCGCATAACAAAAAAATTTCCCCATTATGCGGGATCTTTGGTAACCGGGGTATACCCGCTTAATGGGAACCCTGGTCAATGAACATCCCCCCCCCCCCCCGGTTATGTGGAGTATCTCCCATAGGGAACTGCACAATGGGGAAAAACCGCATAGCGAAGATCTCAGTGGAATTGATTTTTTCCCCCATTATGTGGGGTTCTACCGTACAGTAAAACTGAAACAAAGAATGGCAATAGACAAAAAACTATTTCAGGATATTTCGGTTTGAAATGAATGATTTAAAAGCAATTGTTACAGCAAAACTACTGGAGAACGAGATTTGAAAGAGAAACAGCTGAAATGAAGCACATATAAATGTTGGAGATTTGTGCAAAAGGATTAAGTGTCAACCAAAGATTCTTAATGCTTTATGGAGTCTGACACCTTACAGTTTATCATTTGTCTCAAGAATGATATTGTTACCTTGTGGAGTCATACTTAGTAGCAGTTAACTGAAATTATTCACATAATTCAAAATATTTTAGGGCTATCAAGCTGTGAATATTTGTCACTTTGTCCTCGTCAGGATATGAGGTGGTATATAAATCGGCGGCGGCTGCAATTCATATCTGAGAATGCATTTTTCCTGAAACAGGAAAAATGCCATTGGCATGAATTTGTTTAAGGTGGATCCCAGCTTACCAAGAAGTGACCCACACACTATGATCATGGAGCCATCTCCTGTGGCACATATGAAGTGAGACATGCAAGATTTAACGCCGGAACTGCCACAGCCTTGAGGATGTTATCAAGGTGTACCTTCGCAGCCAGCCCACATGTATGTTTTGTTTTTGTATGTTGTTCTTTTGGGATTTTTTAAATGATATTCTTAGTTTCCTACATATTTTCATCTCACCCGGCACTAGGGACTACAGGTTTACATACAAGTGGATTTGCAGAAAAACATCTGTCCCACATTTCAGTGACTTTTGATGATCTTGCTGATGGAAAATCTTCTGTCTTAACTTATCCCATCTGGGGACCTGGACTGCTGTCTGGCAGCCAAGCCAAGCTTAAGCCTACCAGGAAACAGTCCTGAGCATGTAGCAGGAGAAATACTGAGGGAAACTAAAGTAGCTATGTGTCTTGTTTTACAGAGAGCAGTCCTCTATTTAAAAGGTGGTCAGAGGGCACTATTTTTAAAAAAATTCTCCTTATGAAAATTCTCCTTATCCTGCATGATTTAAAGATGAGGAATCATAAGCAGGAAGATAAGGGACCTTAATGTTGGCCACACACTTACCGTATATGCTGGTGTATAAGATGACTTTTTACCCCTGAAAAACATGCCTCCAAGTTGGGGGGGGGCATCTTGTACACCGGGTGCACTTCAGTTGAATAAAATACAGTAATACCTCGGTTAACATTTACCTCGGTTAACGTTTACCTCAGATAACGCTTAAATCGCATAACATTAAGCAATCTGGGGAGGAGAATTGCATCAGTCAACGTTAAGGTCCTATGGGATGGATCGGATAACAACTTTTAATATCAGATGAGGAACAGGAGTTTGAAGGCTTTTAAAGGGAAACTGTCACGCCAGCAAACTTGCTAGGGACTTGCCTGGCACTTGCTCTCTCCCTCTATTTGTTACCTTCCTTCTATCATTGACAGTTCCAGTTTGGTTAACAGATTAGAAAACAAACAGCATGGCAGCTCCCATAGGTTTATTGTTTCATTCAGCTTTAGTGAATTGTCTTTGGTGAATTACGTTTAATAAACTTGCACTGTTTTATGTTTACTGTACATGTTTGATAACATACAGCCTTGTGATAGTTTTTCTGCATGTCATAAGCATTTGAATATAAATTAACATGTTGAAATCAAATCTGATGTTCTTTTACGTTTTATTTGGTGTGTGGAAGGTGTGTGGAAGAGGGGGTAGTCTTATACAGCGAGTAGATAACAAACTCTATATTTTGAGTGGAAATGTTGGGGGGTCGTCTTATACACCCAGTCGTCTTGTACGCCGGCATATACGGTACATCAAGATTGTTTCTTCATTGTGGGCCTGAAGTGCCTCAATTATTAAGTTTTGTGGGGGAATCTATATAATGCTGGCTTTTAACAGTTATGGTCTCACGTATTAATTCCCTTCATTACACTACTTCCCATAATGGGAAAGTACAGCATTAAAAAAAAAGATAAAAACCCTTGCCAGTATCCTATGAATGTTCAATGTTGCATGTTTGAGAAGCTCTGTGAGGTTTTGTGAGAATGGAAAGAAGAAGCTCTGATAACCAAAGCCCTGTTGTTTCATTTCCACCACATACTACTTCATGTAAGGATTTAAGTTCTCTGACTTTAAAGGGGAGGCATGACACCAATTAAAACAATTTATCACAGATTCTTATTGTATTTCTGATACTGCTGATAACTTTGCAGACCCCTGAAGTAGGCTGGCTATTCTAGCAATAGAGAACAAGGTTCCTCTCCCACCCCCACCCCACCAGCTCTTGTGTCAATAGCAATTCTTGCAGAACTCATTGGAATGTGAGTCCAGCTGATTTTGCTTCCAATGTCTTCTGGCAAATATTTGCCCTTAATTACCCACAGTATACATAGGGTTCTTGAAGAACCAGAGTGTAAACAATGACTTTTTGAGAAGAAATGGCTTAGTCACTTCACACCCGAGGTACTGTGTTAATAAAAGAACTAATCATTCTTTATAAAACTTTATGCAAATGTAGCCAAATTAGATTTATTAAAGTGATGAAAGGGAGCAGGGAATTTTAAATAAGTAGTTATGTTTTTCACTATCTGTTCATAAAGGAGATGTAATGATGCATTATAAACTCTGGGAAAATGTAATCACTGTAGAAAAAAAATGTAATGAAATGGTTGTTTAAACAGTGTAAAGCTAATGCTGTAGTAATTACTTCCCAGCGAGCTAGGCATGGAACACATTACCCAGGCTGTGTTTGATTAGTGATCTTGCCAACAACATCTGGCTCAATTAGCTCAATTTTATTTTAATACGATTAATTTAATGTAATTTTCAAGCTTAATGTGAGCCGCAAAAAAGAAATCAAGAAAACAAAGGCCACAGGTTAGATATGAGGTCAAGAGCATGGCTGCACCTCAGACAACTTGCTTCGATAGTTAACCAACTTCATTGCATACTTCTTTTTTTCTTACTGAATTGTTCATACACCATTCTCTCTCTCTTTCTTTCTCTCTGTGTGATGGCATCTATACTAGTGGTTCCCTACCTTCTGGGACATGAGAGGTACATTAGAGCAGTGGTGGCAAACCTATGGCACACATGCCAGAGGTGGCACTCAGAGTTCTCTCTGTTGACACCTGTACAGTCACCCCAGCACAGAGTTTTCCCTGCCCCTCTGCCCAGCAGCCCAATGGGAGTCCTTACTCTCTCACCCAGTGATGGGATGTCAAAAATTCTACTACCACGCCATGAGAACGTGGCCAATGTCATGACGTCATGACGTCATGGGCGTGGCCAATGTCATGACGTCATGACGTCATGAGCGGAGCCAACGTCATGACATCATGACGTTGTGGGCAAGGCCAAAAATAAAATAAAAATAAAAAAAATAAACACGCACACAGACCCGTAAATAACTTAAAGAAATAAAATAAAGAAATAAATAAAATAAAAATTAAATAAAAGTACAACCACCCACCCAAAACACAAATAAATCACCCACCCACCCTCAATATAAAAGCCTCACTTACCTTCCTTGGCGCCGACGAACCTCCATGTGGCCCGGGGCCACCCGGCAAGGCACGCTGCCCCCGACTGCGGCCGCTTCCTCCTACGAAGGCTGCGGCCAGCCCTGCAGCCACCAGCCACGGCCGCCACAGCCGCCTGCAGCCCCTGGCCGGCCACCGAGCTCCCACGGGCACATTGGTGCCTGCCCGGGCCGTCCGCCCACGCCGCGCCCTCCTAGGGACTTGGGCCCGACAAACCCCCATGCCCTGGGTAAGCCCGGCGGGGCTCGCCACCGCCGCATCCTCCTCCGCTGGGCGCCTGCAGCTTCCTCGGGCCGGTGCCTTTTCGGCCCGGCTCTGGCTGCGGCCACGGGCGGCCAGGGCCTGCGGGCAGCAGTGGGTATGGTGGCAGCTCTAGCCGCGGCCAGGGGCTGGAGCCACCACTGCCCGCAGGCCCTGGCCGCCCGTGGCCGCAGCCAGAGCCGGGCCGAAAAGGCACCGGCCCGAGGAAGCTGCAGGCCCCCGGTGGAGGAGGATGCGGCGGTGGCGAGCCCTGCAGGGCTTACCCAGGGCATGGGGGTTTGTCGGGCCCAAGTCCCTAGGAGGGCGCGGCGTGGGCGGACGGCTCGGGCAGGCACCAACGTGCCCGTGGGAGCTCGGTGGCCGGCTAGGGGAGGTGCCCTTCTCTTAGGGCTGCCACCGCTGCTGCCAGAGCCACTCTAAAAAGGGGCGGCTCCAGCTTCGGAAGAATTTTTTTTTTTAATTGGAGCCATTTGGCTCCAATTTAGTGCGCATGACCAGAAACTCAATTTGACGCATGTGCAATGCGTCAGATTGAGTTTCTGCGCATGCACAGTCAATTGGAGCCATTTTTGCTCCAATTTAAAAAGAAAAATTCTTTCGGTGAGGCGTCCGGAACCGGACGCCTCAAAAGTGGACTCCCCTCCCGGAGAACCCTCCGGGATTGGTCCTACCGGTTCCAGGGACCCGTCTGGAACCGGGGACATCCCATCACTGCTCTCACCCCAGCACAGAGTTCACCATGCCCTTTTGCCCAGCAGCCCAATGGGAGCATTTCCTTCCTCCCCTGTTGCTGTGTTGGCACTTTGTGATAAATAAGTGGGTTTTGGGTTGCAGTTTGGGCACCCAGTCTCTAAAAGGTTCGCCATCACTGCGTTAGAGTGTCTAATGCCTAAAGAGGGCCACACATTAAAGCAAAATGTTACAAAATAATTAGCAATAGCAATTTCACTTATATACTGCCCCATAGTGTTTAGTGCACTCTCTGGACAGTTCACAGGGTAATTAGCATTTTGCTCCCAATGTGCTGGGTACTCATTTTACTGACCTTAGAAGGATGGAAGGTTGATTGGTCCTTATTACATTAGCAAGCAGATAAAAGAACCCAGGTTTCCAGTTCAGCTCCAGCATTCTGTTCACTGCACCATACCAAATCATACACATTTGTAAGGTAAAGGTTGCCCTTGCTCGAAAGCCAGTCATATCTGACTCTAGGGTTTATTTATTTATTTACTTATTAAACTTATATTCCGCCCAGGGGTGGGCAGCAAAAATTTTTGCTACCATACTGTGGGTGGAGCCTACATCATGGGTGGAGTCTGTGTTGTGGGTGATTTATTTATTTATTTATTTATTATTTATTTATTAGTTTAAATTTATATTGCCACCCACTCGCCGTGGTGACTCAGGGTGGCTTACAGACAATACATTACATTACAATACAATACAATATGTTGGGGTGGGCACAGGGTGGCAAGGTCCTCAACCTGCCCTGGCCTCTCCCTCCCCTGGCAGTTGGTGTAGGCACAGGGGGAGGGGCGGCATGGTCCTCATCTTGCCCTGGCTTCTCCTTCCCCTGGCAGTTGGTGTAGGCACAGGGGGAGGGGTAGTCATGCCTGCCATATGGCCATGTATAAATCTGCAAACACAGGCAGCACTGGCTCTTTGGCTGTAAATTGAGATAAGCACTGCACCCTAGAGTCAGATATGATTGGCTTTTGAGCAAGAGAGACCTTGAACCACTTGCAGGGGCAAAACCTGATGGGGCAGGGCAGGGAGGTGGGTGTGGCCACCCAATTTAGCTACCCCCCTGCCCGAAGGCTACCCAGTTTCATACACCCCTGCCCAGAGGCCACCCAAATTTGCTATCCCTCCTCCCGGGGGTGTGTGCGAACCTGTTTCTGCCCACCACTGATTCTGCCCTTCTAGGAAAAACTTTCCTACTCGGGACGGCTTACAGCATGAAATTCAAGAATACAAACTGACACAAATTTAAAATGTTCATATAAAACCCTCAAAACCCAAACACCCTAATAATAAAGCCTATTTTGGAAGCAATGAGGCAGAATAAAATGCCTAACCATCGGCTGTTGGTAAAATATTGCCAAAGGCCTCTTTATAAAGGGAAGTTTTCAACTGCTTTTTAAAAATATGGAGAGATGGTACCAGGTGCAGAATTCCATAGCATTGGTGCTGCCATGGAGAAGGCCCTCTTCCTAGTTATGGCCTTCCTTGTTAATCTCAGAGTCAGCACCTAGAGCTGCATCATCATGGAAGAGTGAGTGATGTGGGCTGTTGTACTGAGGGTAAGATGTTCCACCTGGTAGGAAGGTCAGTGCTCATCTCTGTTAGTAGCCAAAGAGCCAGTGCTGTCTGTGTTTGCAGACATTTCCATGGACATGTAGCAGGCATGAATAGACACTGGAGTGCATGGAATGTTGTTTACCTTCTCACTGAAATGGTACCTATTTATCTACTTGCAATGTTTTGCTTTTGAACTGTTAGGTTGGCAGGAGCTGGGACAGAGACAGGAGCTCATTCCATCATGCAGCACTTGGGTTTTGAACTGCTGACCTGCCAACCTTCCAGTCATCAAGTTCAGCATCTTAACCACTTGACCCACCACAGTGCCTACACCTTTGTACAATGCTTTATATTTGTATGTGTGTCATCTAATGTTTAACTTTAAGCTGCACTTATGTCTGCTCTTTGTAACAGTATTATAAAATCTGCTGGATTCAAGAAGTACTATGGGTCTTTTTCCAGGCAGGGCCCATCCTCAGCAAGTCTCCAGTTCAGAGCCAGGAGTATCCAAGTCAGAGAAGAGATCTTCCAGATGAAGGCAGCTTGAAAGCAGATTCACAGGATATTGCCAGCGAGCAGCTATTATCATGCCGTAGGATTTCTGGACTGACCTCAGCTTTTCACATTTCTGTCACTCAGAGAAAAGTATGTTTAAAACAGGGATTCTGAACCTGTGGCCTGTGGGCCGGATGCAGCCTGTGGGACCATTTCATGTTGCCTTCCACTGCCTCCAGCACACCAGGAAGTACAATGTAGTGGAGGAAGGGCAAATTGGCTGACTGGCCCCCAAAGCTGTCCGAGGGAGCATGAACCAGCCCCCGGCTTAAAAAGGTTAAGAACTCCTGGTTTAAAAGAATGTCAGGGGGAAAAAAGAATGTCAATGACTTCTAAATGAATTCATAATTGTTTATTAATTGCCTTATTTGAGAAAACATATTATTAAATTACCACAATTGGTAAGACATAATGAGGGAATGAGGGAGAGTCCTTTGATTAGTGTTCAACACACAATAAAATTAATTTTATGGACATTTCCAACAAAGGGTGTCAGTTTTTGAGTTATTGTTGTTGTTCAGTCCCACAGTTGATTCCGACCCTTTGCGACCCCATGGACCATTTTGAGTTATACAGATGAGTATTCTCCAGTCTTTTTTAAATGTAAAAGCATTTTGTTTAATGTAGCCACTGTCTTATGGAATACATAGTGTTCATAGCAAGAACAAAAAATATTTTTTATTATTTTTTCAAGCAATTGCTAATTTGACCAGACATGTGTTCAGTGATGAATGATGCATTGAGCGTCTTCAAGAAGCCTAGCTGTTGTTTGGAACAGTTGCTGCCAGATGGGCATTGCTTTTCAAATGAAGAACAATTTTATGCTATTTTGAGATGGGGACAGGTGAGGTTTGAATAACTTTAGCATCAAGAAGAAATGGAAAGAATGACATCTGCTTTTTTAAATAAAAAAAGGGGGGGAAGAGTTTGTTGAATCTGTGACTTTTTTTCTCTTTGATAATGGCTCCATTTCCCAAGCAATAGGACACATATTTTGTTTGATTAATAAACACAGCCAGGAGCTCCATCAGATGACTTCTAGATGGGAGTCACAACAGACCTAAGGTGTGAATTTGCCCCAGGAAAACTGCTTACAAAAAACAAAATTGCTTTGTATTGATTTATCGTGTATTGATCTATTATATGTATTTATCTTTTATATTGTAAATACTGTACTGTACTTATTGTTCTCTTATATTGTATGCCACTGTAGTTTTCCTGTATTATAATTTGATACTGATGGATTCTGTGAGCCGCCCTGAGTCGGTTTTTACCAAGTAGGGTGGCATAGACGTATAATAATAATAATAATAATAATAATAATAATAATAATAATAATAATAATAATAATAATAATAATAATAATAATAATAATAATAATAATAATAATAATATGGATGACTATCTTAACAGATGACTGAAATGCTTTCCAATATTGACTTTCATCATTTTAAAATAAGTGCCATGTTGTTCTCTAGGGTTTACTTCATAATACAAAAAACCACACACCATTTTAAAGAGAAAAATAATTAGTTTTGGGTAATATTTTTGTTGTTGTTGTTCAGTTGCACAGTCGATTCCGACCCTCTGCGACCCCATGGACCACTGTCCGCCAGGCACTCCTGTCCTCCACCATCCCCCTCAACTTGCTCAGCTCTGTGCCCATTGTGTTCACAATACCATCTAGCCATCTCATCCTTGGCTGCCCCCTTCTTCTTTTGCCTTCAACCTTTACAAGCATCAAGGCCTTCTCAAGTGAGTCTTCTCTTCTCATTTGATGTCTAAAGTACTTTAGCTTCATCTTTACTATTTGCCCTTCTAAGGAGCAGTCAGGGTTGATTTCTTCTAAGATTGACCTATTTGTTCTCCTTGCTGTCCAGGGGACTCTCAAAACTCTCCTCCAACACCACATCTCAAAGGCATCTATTCTTCTGCACTCAGCTTTCCTAATGGTCCAGCTCTCACAACCATACATTGACATAGGGAATACCATTGCTTTGACTATACGATTTTTTTTTTTGCAATTTGATGTCTCTGCTTTTCACTATACTCCCCAGGTTTCTCATAGCTTGTCTCCCAAGAATCAGTCGCCTTTTTATTTCATTGGTGCAATCACCATCTGCAGTGAGCTTTGATCCTAAGAAAGTAAAATCTGTCACTGCTTCTACTTCTTCCCCATCTATTTTCCAGGGACTGATAGGGCCTGTTGCCATTATCTTGGTTTTCTTGATATTGAGTCTCAAGCCAGCTGTTTCACTTTCTTCTTTCAACCTAAGCAGGAGCTTCTTTAGATCCTCCTCACTTTCTGCCATTAGGGTGGCATCATCTGCATATCTCAAATTATTGATGCTTCTCCCAGCAATTTTGATCCCAGATTGTGATTCCTCCATCCCTGCATTGCGTATTATGTGATCTGTGTATAAGTTGAATAAGCAGGGTGACAAAATGCAGCCTTGTCTTACTCCTTTTCCTATTCCAAACCACTCCATCATTCCATATTCTGTCCTGACTGATGCTTTTTTATTCATGTACAGATTTCTCATGAGGCATATAAGGTGTTCTGGTATTCCCATCTCTTTAATTACTTGCCACATTTTATTGTGGTCCACACAGTAAAAGACCTTGGTGTAGTCAATGAAACAGAAGTAGAAGTATTCCTTTGTTTTTTCCATGATCCAACGTATGTTGGCAATGTGGTCTCTAGTCCCCCTACCTCTTCTGAAACCTGCCTGCACTTCTGGTAATTCTCTCTCCACATGCTGTTGCAGTCTATCCTGTATTATCTTGAGCATCACCTTGCTAGCGTGTGGGATGAGCGCAATTGTTTGATATTTTTTCTTTATTTTTTAAAAACTAAAAATCTGCTCTTCTAGGGTGCAATATGATTTGAGGCATGTGGTAGGGATACATCAGATATATAACTGTGTAATTATTTTGTCAGTTATGAGTTTGCAAACATATTTCAAAAGCAGAATGAGACAGCATAGCAACTTTTATGTCATTCTGTCATTCCTGGGAGCAGTATGTTGTTGTAAGGTGTCAATCTTCAGTTTGTTTCAATTAATGGTAGCATAAAATAGTTCTGTTCTTACATATATTCCTCTTCAATCACATGAAATCGTTTTTTGAGATATAGATTTCAGTCAGACAAGCTGCTTAGCATTACAGCCTTTTGTATCCAAAGTTCAGCTCAACTGATAGCTGTTGTAGTTTGGGACCTCAGGGCATCTCTTCTAAGTAAATTTGACCCAGACCCAGGGCCATAGCCAGGATTCTAGATGTGGGTGGGTGAATATTTTTTCAGGATGGGCAACAAAGCCTCTTTTCAATGCATTCCTATGGGAAACTGCACTTTGCCAGGGTGAGCAAACTGTTACCTCAGGGTGGGCCAACAAGGCCATTCTGGCCACTCCCTGGCTATAGCCATGCCCAGACCACTCCATCTTCCCAGGCATTAGGGCTCTGGGTGCCCACCCTGAAGAAAGGAACCGGTCCTTTTCAGTGGTGGCTCCAACAACCTGGAAATCCTTTCTTGCATATATCCTCCTGCCCCCCTTTCAGGAATTTTGAAAACATATGATGGCTGAACTTTTCAGAGAGTTGTGTGATATTCTGCTTCACCCATTTGACTTTGTGATTATTATTATTATTATTTGGTTGATTGCTTGACCCATTGTATTTTTTACTTCTATTTTTTACTTGATACTTCCAAGTTGTCTGTTGTTTTCATGTATTTTAACAGGTTTATTTAAATATCTGTTTTAGCTTGCTTGTTCAACGCCTGGGTTTGGGGGTGGGGAGGAGGATTGGGCCAAAAGAGTGATAAAGAATGTAACAAACAAGCAAGGATGCAAGCAAACAAACAAACAGACATTTTCCCAAAAGTACAAATAATCAGTGATGTAGTGGAATTATGGTTTTCAGGGGTGACGCTCTACCCGGGAATGGGGAATCTTTTCCTGTTGGAAGCCTGCATGTACTTAATAATTTCAAAAAACGACTAACAAAAATGTACTAATAAAAATAAAAGGATTTGCTCTGTATGTGGGTTCAGGCAAACTGCCACACTTAAGGACCTAGAAGGCTGCATGTGACCTTGAAGCCGCAGGTTTCCCACCCCTGCCTAGTCTTTCTGATTAGCAGGGGACTATTACATTATCCATTATAACTTCCAGTTTTTCCTCTTCCTTCTGAGCTTAATTGCAATAGTTGGAAGAGAAATGAATTTTCCTGGGAGTAGTATGTTGTTGCAAGAAACTCTTCTTCAAATGCTGTATCCAATTCCAAATATTGGCTATCATCATGGCAATCAGTCATGAAGGTTCTCTTGAGAATATAATGCAGTGGGCTTCCTTTTGGCTTCCACATCCCACCGTGCCACCCATATCACTGATCCAGTTCCAAATATCACTTTCTGGTCCTGAGCCCCTTTGGCACACAAAGTCTTCCTCAGCCCCAGGCCGGTATTAATGAAGCTGCTGCCCTCCATCAAGATGAGTTCAAATGGGATTTAATCCACTTGGGGACAATTAGCATTGAGTCACTGGCACTATGGTCTACTCTATTTCCATAACAGAATAACCTGGCCAGACTGAGAAGCAACAATTCTGACACTAAAACTTATTTGAAGGCTCTTTGGTTTAGGATGGGCAATTAAGACCTGCTTCTTATTTATTGTATGGACTGATACCACTGCCTCCATAATTTTGATCTCTTCTTGGGGAGCTAGCTATAGAGACTGGCATGACAAGCACCTGCACTCCCAAATTTATAACTTAACAATGGTAATTAATATACAGAAACATTAACCACTGGTGAATTATGCCATTTCTTCCCATACTAGAATGGGAAGCAGAGTCTAGGATACTGTAATTTCAAAACCCTAGAAATGTATTTGTTTATGTTTTTGCTTCTCTATGGCCCTTGTTCCATGGCCTGTGAACTAGGAGAGATTAAGGATTGAATATTACAACACACTGAGATCAAATTAAGACTCTAATAACCAAGAGTGTCTATAGGAATAATAAATGTTGGGAGTCAGATAATAGTATGTTAGCATAATTCACAAGCATAGTACACATCATTGCTAGACTCTGGCTGAAATCCTGCTGCTTAGCGTATGAAGTCTTGCTACAAGAACCCTGTTTGTGCAGTGGTGAAACTGTTGTACTGAAGCCAAAACTGCTGACATTGTAAGTTGTATCCTGACTTCCATCAAGGTTGACTCAGCCTTCTATCCTTCTGAGGCCTGTAAAATGAGTACCCAGCATATTGGGGGCAAAACGCTAATTCCCTTGTGGACCACCCACAGAATGCTCTAAGCGCTATGGAGTAGTATATAACTGTAATTGGTATTGCTATTGCTACAATATGCCTATTGAAATAGTGGGGATCTTGTGGAGGAGTTGCCTCACCAAATATTCACTAGTTCATTGGACTTTTTCAGTATGACTTGTTATTCTAAACAACAGGATTTTGCCACTGTATACAGTACAGTAAAACCTAGCATAAAGAGTGCCTCGCTTAGAGAGTAACTCACTTAAAGAGCAGAATTTTCTCTTAATGGTCACCTCACTTAACAAATAAAACCAACCCAAAACTCGCTTAACAAATAAATCGGGGTTTGCAATCCCCCTGCCAGAAGTCACAATTGGTCACTTACAATGGTGTTTCTCTTAAAGAGCAAACTCGCTTAAAGAGCAATCCCATGGAACGCATTATGCTCTTTAAGCAAGTACCACTGTAAACATAAAATTCAGTGTGATGCCAATGATAAGATTTCCTCAGGAACATGAGCCCTGGCAATTAGATTTGTGAATGGTGCTCATGTTTACCTTTCAATGACCAATCACAAAATAAAACTCACTAGAATGCAACCTATGAATCTAGGTGAATATGTAAGCTCTCTTTCAGAACTTAGGGAAGTCTCAGTTCTAATTATGTCTAATTGTATTTCTTGATTTTGCCTTTAGAGATTGTGCTTATCATAAAGTTGCCCCATTAACTTAATGAATAAATGAAGATTTGCCTAGGAAACCCAACTACAACACAGACTCTCCTTGTATGTGATGTACAGTTCAGGGGACAGAATATGGTAACGTACTAATATGATCATAGTTAATTTCCAGAGTGTTCTTGGCTAATGCAATCTATTGGTTTCTTTTTATTAATTTGAATAACCATTGTGGAGACTATTTTGACAAACATTCTAATGCATTTTTGTTTGTTCTTCTGTCACTCAGTCTGGACCTTAAAAAGTGTGTGCAATTATCCTGAAAGCAAAGAACAGTGTTGAGAGAAATTATTCAGCTTAAATCACATGCCTAGCATGTTTGAGGTTCAAATCTGTAATTGCAGCAATGACCTGATGATGCAGAAGAAACCCTGCAGACTGATTTATCTTTGTTAGAGTGGTAACAATGTTTACTCTTGAAATACAAGGCTAAGGACAATTTCAAGAAGAGCAATTTATTTAGTGGTTTGTTTGACACCAAAAGAAATGAAACTACTTTTCAGATGCCAGAGGTCACTGTGCAACAGGAAACATTCATTGTTTAATGAAAAAACCCACATGGCTGAAGTAGATTTGCAAATGTGAAACTAAAATGTTTCATGTCACACATCTGAAATATATGTGAGGCCAAATTTCTCTGTAAAGATTCTGCCTGATAGCAGCAGTCCATCTATTCCTTTAAATTATCCAAGAGTGATTTCTGTCATTGCCAATTTGAGCAGAAAGCTGTGTTTTGCCATTTTGGAATTTGCCTGCACTTGTAAAGCTTGCCTGCACTTGTAAAGCTTGTCTTCTTATCTGACAAAAGGAAAATCTGAGCATGTTGTCAAATGTGCTGGAAGCTGTTGTTGAGCTTCAGAAGTGTTCTGTTTCAAGTACAGTACTGTACATAGCATGCAGCTCTCATAAAGAAAGCAGATAAAGACACAATTAATTTGTGTTTGCCTTTGTTGGCATCTTTAGCCACTTTTTCCTCATGATAACATCTCAGTACTACTTACTATTCCCATTATCTTGACAGTGCAATGAAGTTTATATATTTACCCAAAGCACAACCCTGATGAGCTGAACCTTTAAGTCAGGGCCCCCCAAACTATGGGCCATGGGCCGGATAGGGCCCGACAACTTACAGGAGTGACACAGGCCTGTGTCGCCTTTGTCACTCCTGTAAGTGGAAGTAAAACACATTTTACTTCCACTTCTGGGAGTGACGAGGGCAGCGGGGGCTGGGTGAATTGGCATCAGGGGCCGGATCTGGCTCATAGGCCATAGTTGGGCAACTCTGGTTTAAGCAGAGAAAATGGAAGCTTAAAATCTATTTCATCCTGTTGCAAAACAGATTGGAAGGCACGTTTTACTTCTGCTTCCGGTGGGAGGAACTGCGTGACTGGTCTGCTGAACCACAAGACTGCCTGCAGCCTGAAAAATTTGGGCACCCCTGTTTTAAGTAAATGTGCAGGGAATATAGCCTTAGAAACTGTAGGCATTATCAGATGGAGATAAAACATGCATATTAGACTGTTGGTGCCATGGTCTGGTTTAAGCTGTTTTCTGGCAATCAGATAGTATAAAGGAAATCTTGAACCAGCCCAAAACTTCTCTGTGCTCAATCTGAACCTTTTTTGGTCCAACAGCAAAGCTACTCCTGTTCAGACTTGTGCTGGAGTCATTCCTGTATGCATGGAACAGTCACTTTAAGGGAGATTGTTCTCTGCCTTTCCAGCATGACACATAATCATCTGGTTGGAACATGTCCCAAGGTGGCCCTGTGGTCTCTGACTTCAGCTTTATGGTGAGTTGTATTTCTACTGACATAATAGGTACAATGTTTAATTTGGAAATATTATATATGGATATATTAGTTTAAGGTAGTACATACAAAGTAATGCTGAGTATCCTCCTTTGAGTGAAGAATGCCTTTCTTTTTTAGGAACATGGAACAGCTGCGCGGCCCGACCAGCTTTAAAAACAATGCCGCTACCGGATGCTCCTTTGGCCAGCTTGGCCTGGAGGGAAATGGACATGGTGGGTGAGGTGGAGTTTGTGAGGTTTTTTCCTGCGCATTGTTTCTGATGTATTTTTGAACTGTGATTGGGGATATTTTGAAATGTTTTTGTGAGGTGATATATTGTAATTGTGATACTATATACTGTATTGTTTTGTTACTGTATATTTTGTATCTTTGTTAGCTGGCCAGAGTCGCTTGGGGAGTGGGGTGGCAAACTAGTCGAATAATGAAAGGAAACAAAATGAATGAAATGATGCTTATCTTCTGGGTGTTCTTTTTTTATGATGGTGCAGCGGCCTCTGTACTTTGGGGCATGGGTTCACATCTAACCAGCACAAACTGCAGGAGCTCTATGGTTAGCATGTAATATCAGCATCTCCCCACTTCAAAGATGTAATCAGCCCTGTCCTAAGGTCCTCAGCTAAACCAGATAGCCCAAAAAGATACAATGACCTATGGCATCAAAAACTGATTTATAGAGTCTTGAGTGTTTCTTCCCTAAGTTCCACATGCCTGGTGGGACTTACCGTAGGTAGAAGTTGCTTCCTTTTTCTTCTGAGTTTGTACCTCCTGTGACCATGACCTAGGAATAAACACCTGAAGTAGATCTGAGGTCATGTAGACATTACCCCATGGCACTCCCAAAATAAGACACATATTCGTGTATATTTTCAAAATAGTGAGCTCCTATGGCACAGTGGTTAAGCAGCCAAAACTCTGCTCTCAATGTGAGTTTACTCTGGATGGGTTTAAATTTGACTCAGCCTACTTTCTTTCTGAGATTAGTAAAATGAGTATCCAGTTTATTGGAGGCAAAATGATAATCACTTTATTAACCACCCAGAGAGTGGTTAATAAGCACTATGAACCAGTATATAAATGCAATTGCTAATTGCTATTAAAAAGATATATAAAGATGAAAATTCAGAAACTATTATTATAATTTAAATGCTTACTTAATTGCAAGAGGTAAAATGAGAACAAGATAAACATACTGAAGCATAACCTATCAGAAGAAGAAACAGAATGGAGTTTAAAAACATAAAATAAAATATAATATGTATAATGGAATACAGTACTTCAATTAAAATCAGGTTTAGATATCATGACTACTGAGAATATATGGGCTAGGCCTTAGAAAGCAAGCAGCACTAAGGAAGCAAGTTAATTACGGACAAGAGTAATTTATTTCCATGTCTTTGAAGATAAAAATGGAATCTGGCCATTCTCTATTTTTGATTTACTCACATATGCCAAAAAGATAATCAAATGTTTCAGAGTTCTGCTTGGAATTTTGAAAGGATGGGAATTAATAGTTTGGGGTCGATCATATTCATCAGAAATACACAATCACAAACAAACAATTTATACTGCGAAAGATAAACTGCTAAGTCTGGTTCTAGTAAAACTCAAACAATATCTAAGAATACACAATTTTTCTAAATACTGTACTGTACTTATTGTGACTGCTGGGAAAACAAAGGACAGGCAAAGATACAAACTTTCCAGGGAACAGAAAGTACAACCCCCCCCCCCGCCTGAAGTCTGCTCTGCAAGGTAAATTACAACCTCTTAGTTGTGACACTATACTTCGCTGCTTTCTAACCTTAGATGCCACCTCAGCCCGCCTTGCTCCATCTTATCCTATGTCCTCCCAGAGTTGCCACCACAGATATTTTCTACTTCTGAATTGGGCCCCAGCCATCTCCTTGGTGTTCCTTATCCCTAGATTCTTCTCCCATAGCCATAGTGCAACAAACAATGTGTCCCTAATATGAGAGAAATACGTAAGAAAATGACCCTCAACATCCTCTAAATAGATATGAGCCTCAAGTCCACTGGCTCAGATCCAGGAACAGCTTTATGGCAAGAATAAAGGTTCTTGAGGGTACGCAAAATCAAAATCGAATTAGAACATGAAGGAGCTCACTGAACAAAGAATAACATTAAAGGAGGATATGGCTGAGCAATTCAACCTCTAGTACATTACTTTGAGGACCCTGAATAGACTGAAGTTTGGGGTCCCTAAATGCAAGACCAATATGTTCAAATGAGGGCTGCTGGTGGACAACAATATATGCTGTGAATGTGGAGAGAGAAAGAATCCAGCTCATTTGTTAGTCTGCCAGTTACTACCTGAAGCATGCACTGATGAGGAATGAAATTTGGCCAATGACAAAACCAAGAAAATGGCTCCATTTTGGCAGACCATGGTTTGATCAAGACACAAAAGAGAGTGAGATGAATAATAAATAAAAATCTTTTTCTTCTTTCTCCTGCCAAGGAAGAACACAGGTAAATGAAGACAAGCAAGCGGTATTAAAAATCCTTGTTAATCTTCAGAAAGAATCAACAGAAGGAAAATTGTGAGCAAAAACAAGCAAGTAAGCAGGTAAGCATTTACTGTAAAAGAAAAATATGATAGAAGGTACAAGTTCAGTGGTGGGATTCAGCAGGTTCGCCCCAATTTGCCAGAACCGGTAGCAGAAATTCTGGCTGCCCCCACCCATCCATGTTTTGAAATAATGCAGAGTAGGTAGTAATTTTTTTTGAATCCCACCACTGTACAAGTTTTATTTATCTGGATAACTATAACCTTATACAATTTTTCCTAGTGGTATACTCAGTGGTGGGTTGTTAAAATCTTCGCTACCCTACCCAACGTCATGATGTTGTGGGCGGAGCAGAAAGAAATAAAAAAGATTTTAAAAAATGTCTGTGCATGCGTCAAACCTCCGTTTGACACATGTGCAGTTCTTTTTTAGTGTGCATGTGTCAAACCTCTATTTGACGCATGCACACTAAAAAATAGAACTGTGCATGCATCAAACGGAGGTTTGATGCATGCACAGTTCTGCCCAGAAAAACATTTTTGGAGGGGGCTGGAGAGGTGACCGAACCGGTCAGCCAGGGTTTTACCACCCCCCTGGCGACCCCTCCTGATGGGGTGCTACCAATTTGGGTGAACCGGTCCGAACCGATAACATCCCATCACTGGGTATACTCCACCAAACAGTGGGACTTGCTTCTGAATAACAGGAATAAGATGGAGTAGCAGTGTATATTTGTATTCTCTTATGTTCACTCAAATGTATTCAATTTCATTTGCAAAGGTGCCTCCCTCCTGCACAGTTAGATCCCTCCCCTCTGTCAATGATCAGCCTTTAGGTACAAGATGAGAAGGGAGGGAAACAAGGAGAGCTGCTCTTCCAATCTCAATGTCTGGCACAAATCTATAGCACAAATTTAAATGCAAATCTAAAGCTTCTGCATGCAAACATCTCCACTTCCATATACACTGCAATGGGTAAGCTACAGAGAAACAAAATTAAGTTTGCATTAGCTCTTGTTTTCCCTTCTCTACCCAGTTATTACGCTCAGGGCTTGTCAGCAGAAAAGGCATACATGAAATGGCCATTTATATCTAAGTGCATGTCTCTAAAATTTTGTAAAAGTCTCTCTCTCTGATCTCCACTCTCTCTATGGCAGGGATTCTCAAACTGTGGTCCATGGGCTGGATGCGCCCCATGGCACCATTCCATGTGGCTCCCCACTGCCTCCACCACACCTGGAAGTGCCTTGTGGTGGAGGAAGGGCAAAATGGTTGTCTGGCCCCCAAAGCTATCTGAGGGAGTGTGACTCGCCCCCTGGCTTAAAAAGGATGAGAACTCCTGCTCTATGCCTTCAAAACATATCTAGTGTCTGAGCAGTGGTAATCTGAGCTTGAAATGAGATCGTGTCTTATTTGATCAAATGAAACAGTCTCTACTAGTTAGGTCCTATTTGCTGCAGACTTGATAGATGAAGAGGTAAATCTTCTTTCTTGATAGGATTTCTAGGAAAATTTATCATAGAGGCATTTGTTCCCAGTTCTCTCACTATGAAATTCTGTCTGCCCTTGAAACTCTGGGCTGTCCCAAATGTTAACTCAACAAAAATGCTTCTGGGTATATTAAATATCAAGAAAGAAAGCCATTTATTTTTCCACAATTGCTCTTGTTCTCTCTGATTCCAGTTCTGTGATATGATCAGTGTTTCATTTCAAATATTAGGAGAGTTTGAAGTGGGAGTGTATTTCCCAATAGCAGCGACAGCCTTAATGGGCATATGAAGTTAAATGCATAGCTGTGAGGAATCTGATTCAACAGAAGCCCCTTAGGAACTCTAAATTAAACTTCCACTCTGTAAAACAAAGGAATTCTTTTATTCTTTTATCTGCTCTAAATTTGGTTAAGTGCTAGCCATTCTCCTGTTGGACATACTAACATTTTACTTCCTACCAACCCAAAAAGAGAAAGATATTACAGAAATAAAAGGAAGGCTGAAACAATATTAGCATTTAAAATGGGTCTTGTAAGGAATTAAACTGCCGGGGGCAATATAAATCTGAATAAATAAATAAATAAATAATTTTCAGAAGTCTACAGATTTCAAAAGTGGTTTGCTAGAAGTAACAAAATACAACGGTACCTCGGATAACAAACACATCGTATAGTGAAAGATTAGTACAGTGAAGCGTCCGTTATATAATGGTGATACCCTGCATAATGAATTTTCCCCTGTTATGCAGGGTTTTTGGTAACCGGGGTATACCTGCTTAGTGAGAACCCCAGTTAACAAACTCCCCCCACCCCCATTATGTAGGGTATCTCCCATAGGGAACCGCATAACAAAAAATCCCGCATAGCGAAGAGCTCCGTGGAACGGAGCTTTTCCGTTATGCGAGGTTCTACTGTACTGTACTGTATTACTTCTTTCTTCTAAGAGAAAGGAAGACAGCCATCTGGCAGATATACCTTATCTTGGATTCCTGCATGGAGGAAAGGATTGGACTTGTATAGCCACCTTACACCATTATTCTATGATTCTATGTTTTTCATGTGGCAGCTTCCAGACTGACTTTACTGGTTGAGGCTTAAAATGGTACATGAAACCTTGATACCAGTCAGAGCAAACAGTGCCATGCTCGATGGACTAGTAGGGGACATGGCAGGAGCTTTCTTGAAGAATGTGAGGAGTGTGAATACATTTGAACACCCCCTGGCAAAAATAGTACTTGGTCAGCTAAATATTCTACTCAGAAGCACCATTGGATTGCTTCCAGCACAAATGAAGGAGAATGGAACAATGATCTGAGTCAATAAAAGGCATGCTTCTGGATGCCACTGTTTTCACACCAGTTTTCTATAAAATGCAAGCAACTGAGAAGGCATATCTAACACACAAAAAAGAGTAACTTTGCTAAGTACTTTTGAGCATATTTTCGTTACATATTAATATGGAGCTCTAGCTTACCATAGTGCATGTATGTGTTAACAAAGACTTCCACAAAATTGTTAAATGTGAAATATCTGAGTAGAATAATATATTAAGAATTAATCAATAATGGATTTCCCCTGCAATTCAGGTGACAAGTTATTATTTATTTATTTAATCCTATCTATATACAGAAAAGTTAGCACATTATAGTCAGAAAGGTAGCACAATCACTGCTTCTTTGTGTGACTTTCTTCTTATAATATATGTCTGGGTTACAATTTATGTAGAAATACCACCAATACAATTGTTTCAAATCTTGCATTTCATGGCATCTTTATTGCCTTGATTGTGCACAAAAAATAAAAATAAAAATAAAATAATTACATGTAAGCTAAAAAAAAAGTACCTATATGACTATTTAGTATCTTGGTACCTATGAGTATAAATATCGATCAACTCAAGATAATGATTCATTCATTCGCCCATGTCTTCTGTCTATGAAAGCTTATGTCACAATAAATCCATTAGTCTCTGAAATGTCACAACAGTTTTGGTAGTAGAAGCATTAGTGTCAGAAGGAGCAGCAGTAGCAGCTCCTTAACAGCAAATTTCAGGTCTTCAGTGTGTTTCACATTTTAATGTTTCAGTAAATCAAGTTGTTCCTATCTATCTATCTATCTATCTATCTATCTATCTATCTATCTATCTATCTATCTATCTATCTATCTATCTATCTATCTATCTATCTATCTATCTATCTATCTATCTATCTATCTATCTATCTATCTATCTATCTATCTATCTATCTCTGTCTGTCTCCATTTCCAGCCTTTTATTTCTCTAAATAAACCGTGAAATCTTTGTGCGTTTACTCAGCTAATTATGAGCAGTTCCACAGAGGACTCTACTCCGGAAAAGATGGTGAGTCACATACAGTAGCTAGACATTTCCATTTTCAACTCTGCTCCAGAGCTTTGCTCAAATCCTCCCCTTTTAAATAAAGATTACATAACATGTTCCTGTTGTATTTTTGTACCTCTTAGTTAATGGCTCTCTTGACCCACTGGGTTGTGCAGAAAGCAACTGTAATATCTGATACCTTAATTTCCTGTTGTAGAACATGAACAAATCCATACATCAGGAAGTTTTGCAAGCCTTGGGCATATAACAACAACGGCAAACAACGGCTGCAGACACCTCCTCTCTTTTGCTTTAAAAACGTACAGTTGTACCTCGCTTAAAGAGCATAATGCGTTCCACAGGATTGCTCTTTAAGTGAGTTTGCTCTTTAAGTGAAACACCATTGTAAATGACCAATTGTGGGGGGGATTGTGAACCCCAATTTATTTGTTAAGCGAGTTTTTGGTTGGTTTTATTTGTTAAGCGAAGCAAACATTCAGAGAAAATTCTGCTCTTTAAGCGAGTTGCTCTTTAAGCGAGACGCTCTTTATGCGAGGTTTGACTGTACTGTATCTGCTTTTACAGGAATGGCTTTTATTTTTGGGAAGTAGATATTCCAGCACACTGGCAGCTAGGAGCATGCTTCATATGAGGAAGATACAGTATATCTTAATTAACTTGAATGTTTCACAGAGGTAATCATTTCCCAGGGCTGCTTCTGCAGCACTAAGATTTGAAGCTAAACAACCCTAGACAAAGAAGATTCTTGAAACAAAAAGTTAATCTGCAGAGTTTATACCTTCCCTTTCTCATTTTTATTTCTGTTCTCATTTTTAGTTTACTGATTGAGCAGAAAATCTAGCCAAAACATGAAAGTGTCTTTTTATAAGTCCCGGTTGCCTCAAAGTCGCTGTATTAATATTCTTTGCTTGGAAAGAAAATGACGTCAAAAAAGAGATAAAACTGTGTTTGATGGCTACAGAAAAGAAGGAATGATCCAGCAACAGGCATTATATGCTCTCCAGTTGCCATCTGCTTTTTAAAGGAGGCTATCAGTAGCAATAAGAGTATTGTAAGATGGAATCTTCTTCTTTTTCTGCTGTATCAAAATCCGAACATAGGCTGTCCTGAGAATATAATGCAGTGGCCTTTCATCTGCCTTCTGCATCGCAGCATGACCCCCATACCACTGATCCAGTTCTGCTAGTCAGTTTCTGGTCCTGATTCATTTTGGCACGCAAAGTCCTCCTCAGCCCCAGGCCCGTATTGATGAAGCTGCTGCCCTCTATCAAGATGGATTCAAGTGGGATTTAATCCACTTCAGGACCATCACCCTTCCCTGTGGACTTCGCCACCCAAGGCTGTTAGTCTTAAGGGTGGTCACGTTAATTAGCCAGCACCTGACACTTGACGTTGAGTCACTGGCAGTGTGGTCTACTCTATTACCATAGCAGGATAACCTGGCCAGACTACAAATAAGAGTACAGTATTGCAAGATGGAATCTTTAGCTTTTAAAAATTTCATTTTGTGAAAATCTGTGGTGCTATGTAAATGGAAGTCTGCTTGAGTTACTGAATGTTTTCTGGAGATGGCTGTGGGACAGTGTTTTGGAGGCAAATGGGACAGTTTGCTGACTGATCCATTCTCTGTAGCCTGCAGTCAACAGAGACTGCTGTCTCTAGTAACATAACAATTCTTGTAGTTTCTATGAGAGCCCATTTCAGATCTCATCACTGCATGAAATCTGAGCTGGGTGGGGCAGACAAGTGGCCTTCACAGAATCCTCTATTGAGGTATCAAGTATCTGTATTTGTCAGTAGACAGCAGCTGTAGCCAGCTCAGAGACAGAACACTGACAGATTTAGCACAACTTGCTCTGATTGCAAATGTAGCTCAGGGAGCACATGCACAGGCTTGCCATGTGGGAAGAAGGGCATGCCAGAAAGCTGCAAAGGACCTGGTACTATAAACAGCACATGTGCTGCCAAATGGTGAGGGGCTTGGTAGACAATTCCTCTTGCAGAACCTCCTGGCAGGACGACTGGAGGTCACCCAACTGTTTTTGCCATGACTGATGTGTTGCTCTTGTCATTCAGACACAAAGCCTTCTTTGCTTCCCCTTATGTGAGCTTTTAGGGAGCTCATATAACATTAGTGCCTGGGGGCATTCTCAGATTTAATCATCTAGGCTGTAAATAAAAGCAATGTGACCAGGAAAGAAATCACAATTCCAATGATTGCTCAAGTGGAATTGTATATCCATTCCAAGTCTCAGGTCAGAGGCGTTGCATAATTATTATGCTCTCTGACTTGCTTTAATCATCATCATCATCATCATCATCATCATCATCATCATCATCATCATCATCATCATCATCATCATCATGTGCTGTAAGCCAATTCTGACTTATAGTGATATATTCCAGGGTTTTCTAGATAGAGAGTACTCAGAAGTAGTTTATCATTCCCTTCTTCTGAGGACAACCCTGGGGCTATCCAGCTTGCCCTAAGCTAAACAGGCTGACTCTACTTGCAGAAGGCACAGTGGAGAATATCTTTTATCCAATTCAAATGTTTACTTAATTACACAATCTTTAAGATGGCAACCTCTTTTTCTGAAAGCTGTTGGTGTGAAACTGCTCCCCACAGAACCATAATGCTTTCAAACACACACTGTCAAACCCTTGAAGGTGTTATAAGGGTAGCCAAAATAGCTCCAAGCAAAATAGCTTCCCAGAGTTTTCTGCATTGAGCAGTAGCCAGTCAATCACCACAAAACTGGACCTAAATCACTAACATGAAGAGAAATACAGTAGTACCTCGGATAACGTTATGACTTGGTTCCACAAGTCATAACGTTATCTGTTTTTTTAATGTTGTGCGATGCATTGATCACATAATGTTAAAAAAAATCCCTGTTCCATTTCCAAAGAGGAAAGGGAACAAGGGGCCAATCTGGTTTGCTTAGCAAGCCAGGGGGGTTCTGAAAAGAAGGGACCCAAGCCTCTCTTGGGTCCCTTCTTTTTAGAAACCTCCGACTGGCTTGCTAAAGAGCTTAGTGATCCAGGCCAGGGGCGGCGGCGGCTTACTAAGAGAGGCTTGGGTCCCTTAGCCCAGCCTCTCTTAAGAAGACACCCCCCCCGGCCTGGATAGCTAAGACTCTTGCCAAGCCAGGGAGGGAGGGAAGGGTTCTAAAAAGAAGGTAGGATTGTTTTCCCTACCTTCTTTTTAGAAACCTCTGTCTGGCTTGGTAAAGAGCTTAGCGATCCAGGCCTGGGGGGGCCTTACTAATAGAGGCTTGGGTCCCTTATCCCAGCCTCTCTTAAGAAGACCCCCCCCCAGCCTGGATAGCTAAGACCCTTACCAAGACAGGCAGGGGGGAGGGGTTCTAAAAAGAAGGTAGAATTTCCCCCCTACCTTTTTTTTAGAAACCTCCATCTGGCTTGCTAAAGAGCTTAGCGATTCAGCCGGGGTGGGGGACTTCCTAAGAGTGGCTTGGGTCCCTTATCCCAGCCTCTCTTAAAAATACGCCCCCCCCCCCACCTGGATAGCTAAGCCCCTTACCAATCCAGGCGGGGGAGGGATCCACAGCTGCAGGGTGGCTGGGGAAGGGGACAAAGACTCCCCGTCTGCTTCCCTAGCCACCCGCTCCTGCTTCCGCAGGTGTGGGGTAGCTGGGGAAGCCAACGGGGGAGCCCCCCGTCAGTTTTCCAGCCACTCCACCCCTGCCTCTGCAGCTGCAGGGTGGCTGGAAAGCTGAACAGAGAACCCCGTTCAGCTTTCCAGCCACCTTGCTGCTATGAACGACTGCATCTATACACGTTCAGTCAAAATTATTAGGGAAGGATTCCCAATATTATTTTCAAAGCTATTTTTGCATATATATATTTAAAAACACAAAGCCCAAACTGACAACATGTGTTGTTCTGAGCAGAAAAAGGGCCATGTGACTTTCCTTGCCTAGGAAGCTCCAGCACTTTGTTCCAATTGCTTAAATTCTGCAGACAGGAAGAGTCAGCATTGCCCTTGAGTTTATTTATCTTACTTGCCTATTGAGATAAACTTCCTATTCAGGAAAAAATGGACTACAAAAATTCTTATTAGAAGCAATTTTATAGATCCAGGTGTTTCCAGAATTCCCTGGTGTGGATTCAGAATGTCTTTTATTAATCAAAACCGTGTCTTGCTGTTAATTAGTGCGCTCTGCAATACAATAACATTATCTCCTGAGAATTTTTGCATTCATTTGGTTTGTGTCTGGTAGAATGGCATGGTTATTAGGTTAGAGGCCAGCTCTCCCTGGTACTGACAAATGCAGATTACTGGCATTTTCCTGGAATGCTGCCATTGTTCAGAAATAGAATGTGTTAGACGTAGTTATAAAAATCTAGCTCGAGGAAACAATGATGGGCATTTTTCTAACCTGAGGTGAAGACGTGAGTTGAAGATTGCTTAGAGGGAGAAAGTGATGCCATTCTGAAAATAAACCAGCATGGATAGTCCTGATTAGGAACAGAAAGTTTTGAACAGATATATTCATGCAAGCTTCCAGCAAGAGGCCAGATTCTGTCCTTGGGATAAATAATGATTGCTTGACGTCTATGAACAAGTAGGAAGGAAAATACTATTGCTCTGCCAAAACAGCAGCCTGGAGATTGCTGTGCACAGTGTAGGAGTCTTCCTACATTGATGTCACAGACTTTAAAGCTTCAAGACTGTGACCAGAGCTGTGGCCTGTCATCTTGATCACTAAGAGACTCATACAGAGCAAGCCAATACACCCTTCATGCTGGGCAGCCATGTCTTCTGGAACATGAGTGACTGGTTGCTCTCTTGGTGGGTCAGAAAAGTAAAATGGATTCCCTTCCTGAACTAAATGGGGTTCCTCCTCTCATAGCCTTCTGGGAGTACAGAGGCAGCATTCAGTTGAGTCATGGAGGACAGCTCAAACCATCCTTTGTTAGCTTTCCTCAGATATGTTTCATACATCCAAATATTTATGAAGTATCACTTCCTACTTACTACTCAATGGCTCCCCACAGTCCAGTGCATCTCCATCCCTGTTTTCTAGAGATCTAGAAAGCAGCATGTAAAATAGTGTAGAACATTCTGGCATAATGAACTACAGTATATTAATTTGCCATATAATATTTTTAAAAATAATTAAATCCAGCGTGTGTGAAGAAAAACACAGTCTGTTTCTATACAGAAAATGTGTGCAGTTCAAGACGCGAGTGCTATGCAAAAAAGTGAGCTCCCTGTTGCCTGTCCCAGCTCTTGCCAAAGTAGCAGTTTGAAAGAAAGAAATTGCAGTAGATAAATGGGTATTGCTTTGGTGGGAAAGGTAACAGCCTTCCATGTGCTCTGGCATCTAGTCATATCTGCCACATGACCACAGAAATGTCTACAGATGCAGACAGCGCTGGCTCTTTGACTGTAAATGGAGATGAACACTGTTTCCTATGGTCGAACACATCTGGTGTAAGATTGGAGTGAGTCACCCTCCTGCAGGAAATGTGTTCCCCCCTTCTTCCTTCCTTTCCCATGGAAGCCCAGGTGGCTGTGGGAAGGAGAAGGGAGGTTAGCAAGGCAAAGGGACTGTCTGGTCTGCGCCAGTTTATCAAGAAGAGCTTCCATCGGGAGGGGAAGGCCAGAGAGAATGGGAAAAATGGGTGTAGATGCAGCAGGATGAGTGAGGCAACTAATTACCTCTGCAGTGGTCAGGGATTGGCTAACATCTGCGAAAGTCAGAAGGGAGGTGGAGAATGGGTTCTGGAGTGATGCAATGATATATATTCAATGTAACATGTTGTTGGCGGGCTTTTTGCTGGCTTGGATTTCTTTTCTATGGGTGAGGGGGCTCGTATTCCACCACGCCTGGTGGATATGGGTGTTCTTGGGGGTCAAGGCGAAAGCGCTTCTAGCTTTCAAGTTAGGTTTCTTATTTTGGGCACTGTTTGCTTATGAATGCTCTGTGTGACTTTACATCCAAAATAAAACAATCAGACTACTGAAGATGCTGTCTCCTGCCTGTGTTCATGTCTGGTGAGATCAGAAGACTGGGGGAAGGGAAGCCGGCCTTTTGCAATGCTGCCACCCCACAACCTTAGTCTTAGAACTGGCTTTTGAGCCATGGAAGCCATTACTTTTATTATACAGGCAGAAGAGCAAAGGGCCCTGATAATTCAAAAGAACTATTTAATGCTGTGGAAGAACTTACAACTACAACTCTTAAGATCAAATAATGTATGGGCTATTGAAACCAATGTGCTGATACATCTGTTCAATGTTTTGATAACGAAATCTCACTGATTTGGATTCTGAATCAGTTGGATCTGACTTAGACTTCAAGTTAGAGCAATAGTTCCCAACCTTTTTTTTTGTCATGCCCCACCTAAGCATCTCTAAAATCCTGATGCCACCCCAGCACCATGTGACATATTATGCTTATTATTTAAAAAGTGAACTCCTATTCAAGTGGAGGAAGCATAAAAGGCCATTCACTGTTAATAACTCATTCTCAAATTGCCCCCCCCAATTACCCCCCTTGACAGCATGTAACATAAAAGGAAGAACTGGCGCTGAAACATGGAGACTGTCACTCGCCAAAGGAAAAGCCATAAGCAGCTGTGATTTGAAACGTTTTCTAGTTCCATGTTTAAACTTAGACCATAACAGCTCTGTTTAATACATTTAAGATAAACAGAATGAAATAGGATGGCAAATACATTTTCCTATACTTTTAAAGATATAAATACTAGCAAGAAGACAAATAGCAGCAAATTAAAGACCGAAAATGTTTCTTCTGGCAGCTTCATGATCTATGTATTAGTGGGATGTATGACTATTTAATGGTCCCCATAGTTTTGCTTAGTGATTGTCATTAATGGGATTAATGTTAAGAATGAACCATTTTGTATTTTCAATAGATTGACATGATCTCCCTACAAAACAACACTATAGGCAGAGTTATAGTGCAAGTCAGCCTTTCAAACAAGGCATGGTTTTCTTCTTCTAGTTTTATGCTGTGTTTTCCTTTAAAAAAAATTTGTCTGGAGTATCTGGGAATTGTTGTCTATGAAGACTAACACAATACAACTTTAATTTGCTGCTAATGTATTAGATTACAAGAGCCCTAGTCTCATAAATATAACCCTTGGGGCTCAATACATTCACTTCTGATGCAAATTTTAGAGGGGAAAATAGACTTTTCTGGAATACAGCCTGCCATTCCCTAGCTATTATGTCTAATGGCCTCTGGATTATTGGTACTGTATTAATCCAAAGAATTAGATTTTCATGGTCCTGTTTAGAGTTAAATATTCCTCTAACATGAGGGAGGGAGGAAGATCATCAAGACTTGCTGTGGTTTCCTTATAAAGGTATGTACTTTAAAAGAAAAGGGTTTTTGTGAGGCTGTTCACCATGATTCCATCATTTTATTTTCCTTGTCTGAACAGGATACAATCAGAGGAGTCAGTTCCATGCTTCCATGTCAACTTAAAGTTCTTATTTTTCAGCCCTATTCTTCTTACTAGATTGGTAGTTGAGTGTACATTGCAGACCATTTGGGAAGTATGTATAGGAGGAAAGAGATAACATATAGCAAGGCAGTGGTGGGCATCAGCAGGTTTGCACCAGTTTGGCAGAACCAGTAGCAGAAATTCTGGCTGCCACCACCCATCCAAGTTTTGAAATAAAGTAGTTCTAATTTGGGTGCAATGCAGGGCTTTCCCCCTGGCCATGCCCACCATACCACACCCACAGTGTGGTAGTAAAAATTGTTGAAGCCCACCACTGAAGCAAGGAAACCCGCTGGAAGTGACACTGCTGGAAAAGGGGGGGGGTGCTTTGCTGTCCTGCCTCTGGACCCACAGCCACTCAATCTTGCCAGGATTCAGTTGTAGCCCATTGTCGTCCATCCAGACATAACAGCCTCCAGGCACCTGGAAAGGACTTCCACTGCATCGTCAGGGTCCCCACAGGCCGAGATATACAGCTGGGTATCATCAGCATATTGATGATACCTCACCCCATGGGAATGGATGATAATGTGCCATTATTGCAGGGTCAAGGGATGGCTTCTTCAGGAGGGTGTGCACCACAGCATGTTTTACAAGTGCTGGAAAAACTCTCTCCTGCAGTGAAGAGTTGATAATTGCCTTGACCCAACCTCCTCTCACCGTCCTGGTAGATTTAATTAACCAGGTGGGGCATGGATCTAACACACAGGCAGTAGCATGGACAGTTACCAGGAGCCTGTCCACTTCCTCAGGGACAACTGGATCAAACTGATCCCAGATAACACAGCCAGATTGCACGTCAGTCAACCCCAGCTGTCACCTGGTCACCAAGAACAGAGTCACCAGGCAATTATCTGCAGAGGCAATAAGGGTGGTGAAGTACTGACACTTCACCGCCTCCTTCGCCACTAGGTAGGCTTTAATAGCACCCCTAACCAGTGTTTGGTTGGACTAATTCTGAGTCTTCACCCAGCAGTGCTCTTGGTGTCTATTTGCCCATTTGAGCACCCTCAACTTGTCCGTGAACCACGGGGATGAGCTGTGCCCATCAGCATAGAGAGGCTGTAGTGGAGCGATTATGTCCAAGGCTGCTGTCGCCCTCTCGTTCCAGAGGTCGACAAGCGCCTTAGGCGGATTGCATCACCGGTCCAGAGGAATACCCCAGTTCCCTTTTGAATCCATCTGGATCCATCAGTCGTTGGGGGCAGGCCAATTTAATAGGCCCTACCTCCCTATGGTGAAGCTCCTCCCCAAAAAAAAGTCCAAAGTCACCAGAAAGTGATCTAACCATGGCACAGGCCTAATTTGTGTAATTTCAGATCATTCTGCCACCGCTCCAACAAGAAAACCAGGTCCGGGGGATGGCCACTGAATAACCTGACTCAGGCCTACAGCTGCCATGGAAGCCATGAACTCCCATGCTACCTCTGAGCCTGCCCCCAGTGAAGACAAATTGAGGTTCCCCAACGCCAACATGATGACTGCTTCAAGGAGCTCAGGCAGGGAATCTGCTACACTGCAGGGAGGCAGTTACAGGATCAAGATTCCCAAATGACCCTTAGGGCCCAAACGCAGGAGCAAGGCCTCACAACCTGGAACTTGTGGAGCCATGGCTCTGGTGACTCCCAGTGACTCTCTAGCTACAACAGTGATGCCACTGCCCCACCCCTTCTCCCTAGGCTGATGCCAAATACCATACCTGGCAGGCGATACCCAAATGAGGCTCCTTTCATGTTCCCAAGATCTTTTCCCACTGTTCCCCTATTTATCTACTTGCAATTTCTTGCTTTTGAACTGATAGGTTGGCAGGAGCTGGAACAGAGATGGGAGTGTTATCTTGGTTCTGCATGGGGCTATCTCGCCCAAAATAGACCAGGTGTGTGATCTGAGGGTCCTCCTGGACTTGTGACTCCTGTTCGATGAGCAGGTGGGAGTCATGGCCAGGAGGGCTTTTGGACAACTTTGTGTCATATGCCAGTTATGCCCGCTCCTAGATCAGAACTCCTTGCTCATGGTCATGCATGCTCTGGTCACCTAAAAACTGGACTATTGTAATGCACTCTACATGGGGCTGCCCTTGATGATCAGTTGGAGGCTGCAACTGGTCCAGAATGTGGCTGCCCAGGTGGTGATGGGGTGCGGACACTACATTCATGCTGTGCCACTGCTTTGTGAACTGCACTGGTTACCAGTGTACCTCTGCGTCCAATTCAAGGTGCTGGTAATTACCTTTAAAGCCCTACATGGTAGTGGGTCAGTATACTTAAGATACCGTTTCACACCGAGAACATCTGTATGTCCCACCAGAGCGGACCGGAGAGGCTCTCTTATTGTGCCATCTGCCAGAGAGGCTCACCTCTCTAGCACCAGAAGGAGGACCTTCTCTGTGTCTCCTCTGGCCCTATGGAACCTCCTGCCAATTGAGCTACGACTCCAGACAGAGTTGCTGCCCTTCAGGAAAGAACTAAAAACCTGGCTGGCAAAGCAGGTGTGAGGCACTGGGGGTGTGGTGACCCCCACCTGCTGGCTGATATAGTAATATCACTCCCCTGCTCTTTTTAGTTCTCAGGCTATTTTTTAATTGTATTTTTAATTGTTTTTTAAACTGGTTTTAAGTTTTTTATAGTTCTCTAGTGGGATTTATGTCATTCATTATGTAATTGTTGTACACCGCCCAGAGTCACTTGCCGAGTGGGCGGCAATACAAATGTGACTAATAAATAATTGCAGTACCATACCAGGGTCTCAAAATGCCAACTTGCTGGCCTTCCAGCTAACAAGGTGAGCTTCTTAACCACTGAGCCACGGCAGCCCCTCCAATAAGTGTGGGTTTAGCAGGACTGGAGGAATTTAGTAACCATAACAAAGGAAGACTTTGGTACAACTTCAGCCACTGCTTAAAAACCAAAGCTTTTAATCCCCCCCTCAAAAGCTTAAAGAAACATAATTACTTATAAAACTGTTTAAAATACTTGAGACAGGAGAGACCTGAGGGAACAGGAATAGGCAAGGCAGCCAACATCTGGATACATTGCTTGTTTTCTTTGATTCATTTTCTCCTTGCTTGTTATTGGCTTTGCTGTTAGATTTCAGGCAATGTGTAAATGGCTGATGGGGGAGAAATTATTCAGAAATAATAGGGGATAAAACCACAATCTATGAACCCAGTTAAAACCTGCAGGGTCTGCAATAGTGTGCAGCTAAATATTCTTGTTAAGTAGGGTGTTTGTTTTCAGAAAACAAAGATGGAATTTTATATCTTTTCTGGGCATTTATTTTAAGTGCTGAGTGCAAGGAGACCTAAGGGGGAAAGTAAGAAACAAGCCTAAAGCAGAATGGCAGAATCCTTTCCTAATCTGTTTATCTCCCCTGCACATTTGCTGGTAAATTGCTTTACTAGTGGGTGCCACTTAACTGACTACTAATCCACTTATATAAATTGTCATAGATGTTTAGGAAAAACCATTAAACAGCTCACCCATTAACAAAGCTTCTGGAATGGGGTGTTTTTAAGTTCCTTGTTAAGTAGGGAGAGTTTAGATCTTGGTCTGCACAAGGAATGAAACTGAAAGGCGAACTAAAACTGAGGCTTTGAAATCCTTTTTTTTTAAGTTGGCCTAAAGAAAAGCTGGGGGACTGCGGTGGCTTAGTGATTAAGATTTTGTGAATGGAAAGTCAGTAGGTCAGCAGTTGAAGACTCGAGTACAGTACTGCGTAACAAAGTTGTTCCAGCTCCTGTCAACCTAGCAGTTCAAAAGCAAGAAATTGCAAGTAGATAAATAGGGACCACTTTGGTGGGAAGGTAAACAGTGTTTTGTGCACTCCGGTATCTAGTCATGCCTGCCACATGTGCATGGAAATGTCTACAGACACAGGCAGCGTTGGCTCTTTGGCTGAAACAGAGATGAGCACTGAACTCTAGAGTCGGATATAACTGGCTTTTGAGCAGTGGCGTAGCGTGGGGCGGCAGGGGGAGGCCCACCCTGGATGGCACTTTTTTGGGGGCAGCAAAATTTCACAATAAATAGGACTTCATCACTGCCAAGGCACCTCTTGGTTTTGGGGGAAAAACAGCCTGTTGCTTCTTCTCTTTCACAACAAGTGAGGCAGCTTTCCCCACTGCTCCCGCTGGGGGCGCGTCCATGCCCGTGCCCGCACACTAGGCAGACCAAGCCAGGGGAGTACATGTGAGGCAGGAGCTGCGGGGTGTGGGCAGAGGAGGCTGAGCAGGGCAAAAGGCTGCCAAGAGAGAGGAGGAGGACTAGGAAGCAAGCAGGAGGACTAGGAAGGCAGTTATTTTTTTATTTTTTTTATTTTTTTACAATATTAAAAATAAACTAACAAAACAGTCTACAAAACATAAAAGAAACAATTACACACACAAAAAAAGTAGTTCCCACGTACTGTACATCCTACAACGTTAAAAAAAATGAGAAGAGGAAGAGAGAAAAAAAAATACATGTCAATATAATATAATGTAATCAAACGTTATTTTTTATACATTTGCTATACTGTATATTTTCATCCTTATATCCACTCTCCTCTTTAACCACCATATTACAACTTTAATATTTTGTACATGGTTCCTACCACCCAGTGCACTACAGTCCTTGAGTCTACCAGCCACTCCTTTTACAACTCATTCATTCTGCCAAAAATACATTGTATTCGGAGCAGGTTTTTCTCCTTTATTATCCATCAATGTGTGTTGCAAAAAAGGCTTCCAAATGTCCCAAAATCTATTTTGTTTTATTAACCCCCTTTTTATATTTAGTTCCCATGTAAGTTTTTCATTTAATGCCATATCCCAAACATCAACATACCATTTACCAATTTCTAAATTCATATCACCTTTCCAATTTCTGGCTACTTGTTGTCTCGCCAATGTCAAAAAAATAGACAATAACTCTTTTATATTTTCCTCTAAATTCAAATCCTCTAAACCCGTTAATAATACTATTTTTTCATTCAACTTTAAACGGATATTTAAAATTTTTCTACTTCTTGTTCCATTTTATGCCCGAAATTGGAAATAATTTTGCAATCCCACCACATATGTTTGTATGTCCCAATTTCCTGATGACACCTCCAACATTTTTTCAAATTGCTACTATTTATTTGATTTAATCGAATTGGCGTCATATACCATCGCCACAACATCTTGTAGTTGTGTTCTTTAACTTTTGTAGACAGATTTCGCATCATCCTACTTTTCCATTTTTTCTTCCAGTTCTTATCTGTAATAGTAATACTCAAGTCCGATTCCCACATTCTCAAAACAGGGGGTGGAGCCAAGATGGAGACCTGAGAGTTTGTTTTTTCTTCAGCTGCAAAAACGGAGCCACATTTTGTGGAATAAAAGTAGTTACAGTCTCTTTAAAAATGTAATAAAAGGACCATAAGGATTATAGAGTCAAGGGGAACTTTTTAAAAGCTGTTTTCAACCAAAAGTTTGTTGTGGCTGCTTCACCGGAGATAACGGAGATAAGGGACTCGAGCTGGCCGGCTGAACTGTAAGCATTTTAACGAAGTGGGGGTGGGGTGAAGACAATTCCAAGCCAATTTTAAGTCAAGGGAAAGTTTGGACATACTTTTTTCCTTAAAATTGTTGGCTTGAGTGTGTGGGAATGCGAATGCCGAGACGGAAGATAAGATATTTACTTTATTTCTTCCTGGCTGCTGCCTGGCAATTAACTTTTTAAAAAAAGTCCTCACCCCTTTACTTACCAACCATAAAACTTCGATAGCAGCCAATTAAACTGTTTAGATTCTGTATTGCCTTGAATATTTAAAAGTTGTTTTCAACTAAAAGATTGCTGTGGAGGTTTTGACAAGCATGATAATTGGGCGCCCCCTTCCCCACCTGCCAGCAGAGATGGAAACCCTGGGAAGTGGATGGGCAAGAGCAACACCCCTCCCACCCAAACAAAAGGTTCATTCATTTTGTGTCAGAAATTATTCTGGGTTGAAAGGAATTTTGGGGGGAGAAACTCAGCTCAGGTGATGCCCAAATGAGGCTCCTTTCATGTCCCCAAGAGTTGGGACAAAGACAGGCGCTCAATCCAGCATGCAGGACCCAGGTCTCAAACTGCTGACTTGCCAGCCTTCCAGTGAACAAGGTGATCTTCTTAACCACTGAGCCACCGAGAGCCTCTGAGGATTGGGCCCCTTCCTTCCTTTGACACCTTCTGCCCCTCCCCCATTTCCTTGCCGCTCTCTTCCTCAACGGTAGGAGGGCAAAGAGGCGCTCAACTCTCACGCTCTCCAGAACCGTGGTGGGTTTTTTTTTGGGGGGGGGAGGACCTCAGAGCGAGGGGTCAGAGGCCTTCCCTGCTTGTTGCTGGACCAGTAAGAAACACACACACACACCCCACCACCACCACCACCCGTTGCTTAAAGAGTGTTCCTGTCCTTTTCCCCCTCCTCCTGAATGCCTTGCTCTTCTTTCCACTTTCAGGCTTTTAGAAATCCAAAGCAGCACTGTTGTCCTCTATTTCCTTTCCCTCCTCCCTTGCTTTCTTCTGCTCACCCCCACCCAGAAAGCAGGGGGGAAGGAAGACCCCCATGAATGTGCCCAGTTTCCAAAACCTGGTCCACCACGAGTTTGAGCCTATGCTACATTTTCATCAGGGCTTTCCCCTTTCCCATCCCCCCCACCTGACAAGCATTTGGGAATTGCAAACTTGGGTTTGTGGCAGTGGCATGGTGTGTGTGTGCCCCCCCCCCGCAAATTTGGCATATGCCCCGGGTAGCTGAAACCCATGCTACGCCACTGTTTTGAACAAGGGCTACCTTTATCTTTACCTAATCAACTTGGAAAAGGGTAAATGGAATCATGCTTTAATTCTAAACATATTTATGTGGGAATAAGTGCATTCCAAAAGTATAGTTTGTAATGGAGAGTGTAAACAAAACTTTTATATGTTCTGATTATAAAAGCTTAAGGGAGCATAATTTTTTTAAAAAAAATGTTTAAAACACTTGATTCAGGAACAACTTGAGGGAACACAAAATCGGCAAGGCAAGGCAACTGGTGTATACTTATAATGTTTTTGAAAAATTCACGTTTTGCTTGCTTATTACTGGGTTTGCTGTCAAATTTCAGCTAGTGCCTGAAATACTTTATTGGTTTATAAACCAGAAAAAGAAATAATGGAGAAAAGTGAAAAATCTTAAAGGAGAAAGGAAAGGAAGAATAGCTAGTTATGGTCAGAACTCTCCTGGAATATTGTATCCAGTTCTGGATACCCTGTTTTAAAAAGGATATTAAGAAGCTTCCCCCACTAGTGAGAGCCTTGTTGGGGTGCAGGGTTTTTAGTGGTCTGACTAGGCAGTGTTGCCCATCTCTTGTCAATGATGTTAGACCAGGACTAAAACTCACAAAGAAACAAACAAAAAAACCCACATGCAGGTGGACCTGATTTCTCAGGCCCATTTGCACGTGCAGAATGTCATCACTGAGATGTCCACCAATGCGTGGACTTCTCACTGATAATGACTCCAAGGTATCCAAGGCAAAGTATTAAGAAGCTGGAATGTGTTCTGAGGAGTGTGAAATTTTTGGAAATCCAACCGTACGTGCAGAGTAGATAAACATGGGTGCTAGGTGAATGAAAATCCATTCGCTGGCACCCATGGATGGGGCAAAGAGGCCCTCCAGCCATGGATGCCAGGACCCCCTCTACCTGCTGGTGCTCCTGGGCCCCGCCCCTCTCCAGGCTTGAAAAAGCCATTATGGTGGCAGGACCTCACCACCACTGTCCTTGGAATTTGCCTGTGGCCAGGGTGGAGAGGCTGCTATAGTATTGTATTGTGTTGTTGTATATTATTACAGTATATACTGTTTTTGTAGATTGAATTTTGTATACACTAGAACATCGGATAACGTTATGACTTGGTTCCACAAGTCATGACGTTATCCGATTTTTATCATTGTCCGATGCATGCATCGAACAACGCTAAAAAAAAAAAAAAAAGCCCTGATGTCAGGGACAAACTGCGTGATTTGTCCCTGAAGTCTAACTGACCTTAGGTTAGCGATTGGTAGCCTAGGGTCAGCTTGACTTCGGGGGCAAATCAGGCAGTTTGTCCGTGAAGTCATTCACAGCCCAGATGGGGTTCGAAAGAAGCCTAGTGCAGCCCAGCGGGGCTGCACTAAGCTTCTTCCGAACCCCATCCAGGCTGTGTTCGAAGCCTAGCGGTGCCCTGGGCCCCGCTAGGCTTTGAACACAGCCTGGGCGGGCTGTGTTCGAAGCCTCTAGGCTTCATCCACAGCCTGGATGGGGTCCAAAAGAAACCTAGCGCAGCCCAGCATGCACACGGGGCTTATCGGCCAACACAAGCCTTGCCCAGGTGGACGATCGCCCCCCCTCCTGCTTGCCTTGAGTCAGCTGACAAGCCTCGCATACACGCAGGGCTTGTTGGCCAACACAAGCTGAGCGGGGGGGGGGGATCGCCTGCCCGTGCTCAGCTTGTGTCAGCCGACAAGCCCTGTGTGTATGCGAGGCTTGTCAGCCGACACAAGCCGAGCACGGGTGGGCTATAACCAAAATACATGAAAATATGGTAAAATTGATTAAATTGTTGGAGTATCTCAATCAAGCATGGTCCTGGGACCCTCGTAGTCATTGACATGAGTATAAACCGTGTCCGCTTGCTGGGGCTCATTTTTGGGGCTAAAAAACTCAGCTTACACTTGAGTATATAAGATAAGCATTTGTTTTAGAAAACCATATTTCTTTCAGCCATGTCTCTGTATAGACATTTCCACATTATCATAAGATTTCAACATCTAGTCTGTGCTTCCACAGCTCATTTGTCTTTTTCTGCATCTCTGTCCTGTTAAAAATGCTGTAGGAAAAAGAAAGTTGTCAGAAAGTATGGATTTCAAACCGAGAAACTGGAATGTCTATAAGGCATTGTTTACAATGCTTTTCTCAATCTCAAGCTGCCATATCTGTGACAGCTTTGCCTTTTAACGGTTAGTTGACATGACTTTTACTCCCTTTGCCTGACATAAGCCTGTCCATTATGTTTGGAGAAGTTTTAATCAGTGGCCAGAAGTATGACATATTAGTGAAACGTCCTTCAGAGTTGTTCTTGCAGACATTCCTGTGACTCTAACCCCTTAGGCTTGAACTGAAGAAATATTTGGTGATGGGAGTTAAATGTAACTCAATGAAGTGACAGATATAGATTATGTGTCCAGATGTCAGAGTAAGTGCAGAATATATGGTTTTAATCATTGTTAAAGTGAATTCCATATTTCCTCAAGAAACACTCTTACAATTTTAGAATTTCATATATTATAATCTCTTTACAAGCATAACACAAAATAGTCCTGTAAGCTTAATTATACTCGTTCCACTACATTTCTGTCCAGAGGTTAGTTTAGTTATGTGCTGTCAAATTATAACTGACTTATAGCAACCTTAATAGGATTTTCAAGATAAGTAAGTTATTTAAAGGTTGGTTTTACCAACTGCAGTGAACTCGACAACTGGAAGGTCGGCAGTTTGAGACCCGAGTGCTGCATGATGGAGTGAGCTTCTGCCTCTGTCCCAGCTCCTGCCAACCTAGCTATTCAAAAGCAAGAAATTGCAAGTAAATGAATAGATACCACTTCGGTGGGAAGGTAAACAGCACTCCCTGCACTTCGGTGTCTAGTCATGCCTCCCACATGTCAATGGAAACGTCTGCAGATGCACACAGCGCTGGCTCTTCAGCTATGAAACAGAGATGAGCACTGAACCCTAGAGTCAGATATGACTGGCTTTCAAGCAAGGGTGACTTTTACCTTTACCAATTCCACTCTACAGTTGGACAGAGCTGCCATGGCCAAGTAGGGATTTGAACCCTTGTCTCCAGAATCCGAGTCCATTGTTCTATCCTCTACACTGCACTGAATACCACTAAGAGAGATGGTGCTAAATATGGCACTGTGTTATACTGTAATAGGAATAGACCAGAGATTACAACCACAGCAGATGCCTACATTTTCTGTGTTTCCTTGCATTCTTCAAAATTTTCCTCAGTGTAGCTAACTGGTGGCATAATGTTAGAGCGCCAAGCTAGACAAAATGGGAATACAAGGGAAGTTTCCAGTTTGTGAGGCTCCTGAAATAATATTTCCTCTTTGACCCACCCTACAATGTTGAGACCCCAGCTGAAGACTCATCTTTCAGCAGTTGGCAGCTATATGCAGCTAATATTAATGCCCCATAATGCCTGATGTAGCACAGGTCTGAAGTACTATGGGAAATCTGAAATAGTGAGATATATCTGTCTATTGCTCTACACAAGGAGACTAGGGCAGATAATGGCATTTTTGCTAATTAATGTTAATGCCAGAAAAAAGATGTCAGTGCATTTTTGGCCTCTCCCTGGAAATGTGGCTATGACAACTGTCAAAATAAGCATCTTGGGGTTGGAAAAGTTACTTTCTTTGGACCCCAATACTCTGGAATCAGCATGGCTGCTGGTGGATTCTGGGATTAGTAACTTTCTAAAGCTCTGTGAGTATCTTCACTTCAGAATTCATTGCTATGTTGCTTGGCATTAGTATCATTGTGTAGGATTAATTTTGAATTAGAGGATGTTGGCAGCTTCTATAGTTCCCATTTCCTGCTCTTGTTTCATTGAATGCATGGATGCCTCAGTTACATCATCATATTTGTTTCCATAATTGCAGTAGCTGAAAAAGAGGGATATTATAATTACAAAGGTGGATCCTGTTGGCCCTGCCTTGGCATAGCATGGTTTATGCTGAGGATTTTCCTTATATGATCTCACCCATAATCACAAATGGGAAGGATCACAGGGCAAACAAAAAAGAAAAGAAAATATGCAGGTTACACAACCCAGAGTAGCTTCAAGTTGCTACACTTATGTCTACAGTTAGGAAGTGCCACGGGGAATGATCTACAGAGGTCTTCAGAGTCCTAGAGAAAATAGTATTTGTCTTTAATACATAGTTTATATAATTAAGTATTCACTAGAAATGCCAGTAAGCTCTCCAGCAATGTGACCTGGTACTATAAAGTGCAAGTTGCCCCTGATATCCATGGATCCAGCACCAGTGGTTTCACTTATCTGCAGGTCTAAATATATTCAATTAAAAAATCCCTGAAATGATACCACCCTAATGGCTGAAAGTGAGGAGGACCTAAAGAAGCTCCTGATTAGGTTGAAAGAAGAAATTGAAAAAGCTGGCTTGAGACTCAATATAAAGAAAACCAAGATAATGGCAACAGGCCCTATCAGTCCCTGGAAAATAGATGGGGAAGATGTAGAAGCCGTGACAGATTTTACTTTCTTGGGATCAAAACTCACTGCAGATGGGGATTGCAGCCATGAAATAAAAAGGCGATTGATTCTTGGAAGGCAAGCAATGAGAAACCTGGGGAGCATAATGAAAAGTAGAGACATCATATTGAAAACAAAAATTCGTATTGTCAAAGCAATGGTATTCCCTGTGGCAATGTATGGTTGTGAGAGTTGGACCATTAGGAAAGCTGAGCGCAGAAGAATAGATGCCTTTGAGATGTGGTGTTGGAGGAGAGTTTTGAGAGTCCCCTGGACAGCGAGGAGAACAAATAGGTCAATCTTAGAAGAAATAAATGCAGAATGCTCCTTAGAAAGTCAAATTGTAAAGATGAAGCTAAAGTACTTTGGACATCAAATGAGAAGAGAGGATTCACTTGAGAAAGCCTTGATGCTTGGAAGGGTCGAGGGCAAAAGAAGAAGGGGACGGCCCAAGATGAGATGGTTGGATGGTATTGTGGAGACAATGGGCACAGAGCTCAGTGAGTTGAGGGGGATGGTGGAGGACAGGAGTGCCTGGCGGGCAATGGTCCATGGGGTCGCAGAGGGTCGGAATCGACTGTGCGACTGAACAACAACAACAACAAAATTCTATGGTACATTACCAGAGCTGGTCACTAGAGGCCACTGTTTGCAGTTCAATGTTTACAAGGAATGGAGACAAATATTTTGGTAGCTCTCATGTAGAATGACAGAGGCATTTGAAATCCGTTCCTCGCTTCTATGACTGAGGTATATGTGTTAAATATAGAATTCACTGGTTCCCACAGGTTCATCTGTCTGGGAAAGTCTCAGAATATATCTCCCATGGATATGGCAGAAGACTTGCATATGCAAATACCTACATAGAGACAAGCTTGCACCTTCTGAAAGCTTGTTTTTGTGCTCGCAGTGTACACAGGGTTGTTGCATGTTGTAAGCTACTTGTTTTCAGGCTCACCATGATAACAGACCATCTCCATTCTTTGTGATTGTTATAACTTTGTTTTTATATTAGGTAATTAACAACAATACTAACTATACTGTATTAAGGTATGCTTTTGCCTGATGGAGAAAAATAATAAATCCTTTATGCACAGGATCAAAGCAGAGCAAAATTGTAGATTTTGCTATAGATCAAAGATGGTCCGTCAGACTTCATAACAAGCAAAAGAAAAGAGGTCTGACTTCAAACATTATTGAACCCTCTTGAGTTCCTCTTTAAAATATGAATTTTTTAAAAAAGCAAAAAATGTCCAAACCTTCTAACACCAGCTTCTAGCTTTGACTCTGGTGTAAGCTTTCTTCCTATTCACCTTTGATTCCTGTATCTATCCAGCTTTTAAAATCTATTTTCTACCACAAGAGACAATGAAATTCTTCTGACTTGCTAGTTCACTTACTACCTTTGAGTAAATACCAAACTTGCATGGTTTGAGGAGAGTAAATGTACAAGTGTTTCTGCTAACGGTATCCTGAGAAAAAATGAATGAGGGAATTTTGCTTCCTAATCAAATTGTAGAAAACTGGATATTTCATTACTTTGTATATGTGCGATGGAGGAGGAGAGATAAGGCACAAGGGGAAAACAGGGAAGTTTCATCTTATACATATGTCACAGATTTAGAGGAGCAGAAATAAGCCAAAATGAGTCTAGTGAGGTCAGAAGTTATTTATTTCAAACAGGTGCTGTTTTCACTGCTTTACAAACAAGCTCTGTGAAGCTTCTTGCCCCCAGGCTTGTGTGCTTCTGTACAATAAATACATTAATTAATCACTTATTATTATTGGAATGACATAGTTACTGCATTTTAATTAACTTTTAATTTCCTGTTATCTTTCATTTCGGCTGTGTGCAGTGGTGGGATGTCAAAAATTTTACTACCCCACCGTGACGTCATCACAGTGTGGGCGGGGCCAAAGAAAAATACAAAATATATATATTTTTTAAAAAAATAAGCATACACACACACCTCAACCCACCCACAACACAAACCAGTAAAATAAATAAATAAATAAATAAAATATACATTAAAATACTCTTATTTTGCTGCTTGGCACGCATGCGCAGTGGGGGAACCAGTGAAAAGGTAAGCCCCGAGGGTGGTTCCCCCCAAAAGTTGCTACCGGTTCTCTGGGACACTGGGAAAAGTTGATACCGGTTCTGGCGAACTGGTGAGAACCTGTTACATCCCATCTCTGGCTGTGTGAGAAAGTTTAAGTTGTATGATGGCAGTGCTAGACCATTCACCTCAACAGTGAATGTGGATTAGAATTCAGCCTTTCCAAAACTGTGTCAGGAATTCCATCTCTCCAAATAGTCACTATAATTTTTGTTTCAGTAAAACTGGGTAAAGTACCCTGTGAGGGAATTCTATACAGCTTTCAACTCTGTTTCCTTCTAGTTCTACTTTTACTTCACCATTGCCTTTTGGGAATAAAACATAATCAAGGCTTCTGCCAAATGTCCACCATCTTCATTACCCCAGATTGCCTCTGGATACCCTGTAGTTGAAGGCATTTTCTTGTGAAGTGGAGATGGCCAACAACTGGAGGGAGCCTGATCCACTTCAGTGCTTTCCTTAGCAGAAGATTGCACAATATGTTGCCCTAGCTATTGCTATTGTCACATCTTTTGCTTTTTCAGTATCATTATTATGGAGATCAAAAGGCCTTGAAGTCTATGCCTAAGAGCACTGTCAGGAACTACCCTGGGACAAACTGTGCTCTGCTTTAGACTGAAGTTGTTCATTTAGCATGCCAGAGTTTTCTGAAGACTTTTAAGGGCTTTATGTCTTATTCGAATTTACAAGAGGCCTATATCTATGAAATAGCAGCTGCATAGAGGCTTCTTTAAACCATCATGTGGTGAGAGTCTCATCACAGCATGGTGTTAGTTACTGGACAAAAGCCTCCAATTGATATGGTGAGTCAGTCCACAAATTAAAGTGGATTCATATAAAAATGATTTGCCTTTAATTATCTTTAGCTATGCTTCTATTTTCCTATTATTTACCAAAGGTAAATAAGCCCAGGTGCCTCCGGTGTGGCTATCCTGGCGGCCCCCCGTTGTACAGAAACTAGCAAGGGAGCGTCCCTCTTGCCCTGCTGTGCCCACGCAGCCCCTTCGCCCACTTCTTTCCCTTCCCCTGCAAGGACATGTCTCTTTTAAACACCTGGTCTGTTTGTCCAGGTGAAACAGGGCGAAGGGGCGGGGGCGGGGGCAGCAAATCTGGATCTGATTGAATCTGGTTTGTTTTTTCCACCCCTGGGATGCCAGGCAGGGTGGCTTTATCAAAAATAAACCCATTAGAATTAAGAAGAGTTTACTGATAGTAAACCCAACGGACAGCTTCTTGCAGTCTGCAAACCCTATATATTGCCCCCTGGCACTTGGTGCATTCTTAAGTTCACAAGTTTATTAGCACTTTTTTCTCCCAGTAACATGCCGGGGACACATTTTACTGACCTTGGCAGAACGGAAGGCTGAGTCGACCTTGAGCCCTGGCCAGGATCGAACTCACCTTTTGGCTACAGAGCAGCAGTCTAACCCCTGCGCCATCATGGCCCTTGTGGGCCATTCATGCATTGTCTGGCAGAGGGAGTCTAGCTATACAAGCCTGTGTGCAACATTTCAGTTCCGTGGCAGACCAATGCTTCTCCCCCTGTGTCCGCACTGTTGCCAGGCAGTGAGATGTTGTTCTGGACTTCATCTGAGCCATTAGGGTCCAGAAATAGCTAAATGTGGTAATTTTTTTTTTGAAAAAAACCCCACTTATCTTAAGAAACAAGAGTCAAGGGTGTTTGCGTCCAGGAGGCTGAGCTGATGTGAGCCGTGCCGCATGACCAGTTCTAGAAATCATTTCATTTCCAAGCAGAGGAAGGGAAGCCCCTGCTGTTTTCCAACGGGATTCCATCGTCCAGGCCCAACTGAAGGATAAAAGAAAATTGCTCATCGGTTTTACTCTAAGCGTCAAGAGTCTTTTTGGGTTAACTCACAAGCACAAATAGTTTAAGGCCGTTTTCCAAGGCATGGTTTCTTTGGATTTGTTGCTTTCCACCAGAGACGTGTAGTTTGAATGGAGTTGGTGTCGTCTCTCTGAAATAATTGCGTTTTTAAAATATGAAAATTTAAATTTTTATAGTTGGGATCTTGGGATGATGGGATTGTACTGTGTTTTTTTTAAAAATGGTGTTGTAGACCACCCTGGGTCACCCTGGCGAGGAGGGTGGTATAGAAGTATGAAAAAATGAATAAAAATAAATAAATAAAAGGTAAAAATTGTCCTATCAGCTGTACATTATCTAGCTCTTCCCCTCCATAGTGTCTCCTTGTTGTTGTTCTCCTCCTCCTCTCCTTCTTCTTTGTCGTCGCCATTGCCTTCTTCTTCATTGTCATCTTCTTCATTGTCGTCATCTTCTTCATCACCTTTTGGTGAATTCATTCCATAGTTCCATTTGCCTGATCTAGTGGGAGAAAGATTAGCCAGGACAACAAAGTTGCCGTTGCCCAGGGTACACCCAACTGTGGTTCAAAATATCACAATCTTAGAGGAGGCTCTTTCTGTGTACCCCAGAGTGTCTCCTGTGTGTAAAGGACACAGTTTTTAGGAATGTTTAACAGCAAAATAATTTTCAAATATTGCAGGAGCACACAGCAAGCCTGGCCCATGACCTTTTCTTATCTGAGATAAGAGAACAAATGGCACTAACATCAAGGTGCTGAGTAGCCGAAACCAGTCAGATTAAATTTGCACCTGAGACAAAAAAGCCATTGAAACATCTTCCCATCCTTGGTAGTGAACATTCAACGATAAATCACATAATTAAATAATCAACAATCTGCTGCTCCCACTGCTCCAGTCTCTTAATGATTGGGCTAGAATTGATGTATAGTTTTAACAGCCAGTTGATTCAGTTGTTTGAGAGGTTGTTATTATAATAATAATGGAGAGAAGTGATGGAAATTGAACATTTTGTGTATGTGATTTTCCCTGACGTTGGAACAGAAGGAAGAAAAAGAGAGTTGAGGAGAGGACCCCTTATGGCAGGGGTGCCCAATCTTCGGCCCGTGGGCCCAATTAGGCACATGTATATCATTAATGAGGCCTGTGGTGAGTACCCGGGTGACTGCCCTTCTATCTGCCCCCACCTCCTGCCTGACGTCAGTAGCGGCGGCGGTGATCACGCTTTGTACCTGTTGCTCTGAGCAGCCTCTAGCTTGGTCCCACCCCTTCTGCAGTCTTTGCCAAAGCTGATCGCAGCATTGGGGAAATTTTCAGACCCTCCTCCATTTCAAAATCCGCAGCGCTGGAAAGGTAAACCTGGTGTGCTGTGCTGACATCAGCCTTGCTGTACCAAAAGAGCTCTCCCAGTGCTGTGGATTTTGAAATGGAGGAGGCTCTGAAAATTTCCCCAACACTGGGATCAGCTTTGGCAAATGCTGCAGAGGGGATGGGACCAAGCCAGAGGCTGCTCAGAACAGTGGGGACAAAGCATGATCCCCACCGCTGCCACTACTGACATTAGGTGGTGGGGGCAGGTGGAGGGGCGGTCTGTAGTGAACCTGGGTACTCACTGCGGGCCGCATTAATTAAATGTACGGGCCTAATTTGATAGTTTGGGCGTCCCTGCCATAAGAGGTCCTCTCCTCAACTCTCTTTTTCTTCCTCCAGTTCCAACATCAGGGACATCAAAACTGTCAGGGGTGGGACTGGCCCGGCCAAAAAAAAAAAAAGTTTGGGCACCACTTCCTTATGAGAATTCTTGTATGTGGCATCCTAAGCAAAGTCAGAAAAATCTTGAATCTAGTTGTCTTACTAAGAGGTCAAGGAGTTCTCAGTTTGCCAAGCTTAAGCAGCCAACACCTGGTAATTGCAACCTTGGGTTGCCAGCTAATCTTTCTCACACTAGAGCGTGTGAAAGGAACCGTAGAATGAACTCACCAAAAGGTGGCTTCATTTTGGCAGCTTCATATCTGGCCAAGACACTGAAGAAGAAAAGCATTCCACATTAATAGAATAGCAGCAACTTTAGAAGACTAAGCTGTGGTGAAACTCAGTTTTCGATCTTGCTGTCAATGAGTGTTTGCCTGTGAAGCAAAGCTTGCAAAAATCACTTTTTAATTACAGTTCCCTGATTCGCCTCCCAGTATGGATGCTCAATTGAGGATTTGGGAGTTGTAGTCCACAAACCTTAAATTTCCCAAACTTTGCTTCTGACCTTACTAATTTTTTTCTGCCCTTTGAGAAAAGGTACTTTTTCTCAAAGGCCAGAATGACCACAAGATGGTGCTGATTAAGAGCAAAAAAGTGCCTTTGGCATCAGCAGCCTATTACTGTATTTACATTGGTTTTTCTTATTACCTACACAGGATGCCTCTTTGCTTAAAGGCTAGCTTCAGAAGGCACAGAACCAAGAAGTGTACTATATCATACTTACAGTGAGATGGTCAAAATAAGTGATAGCTAATTGCTAGAGTTACTTTGTAGTTGCCATTATGGTCTTCTAATTCTGACAGTAATCACCGTAAACGCGATAGCTGTGCAGGGATCATGTTCAGCTCACAAGTTGCCAGATTTTTGGAATGTGTTCAAATTTCATCCACATTTTGATCATTTTTAAAGATAGCTTGGAGTAATTTTCATTTCTGTCTAATTATCTCATCTTTCTTACAAGCATCCTTTAAATAAAGAATCTCTCCCAACCACTCTCTTTATAGACTTTATAGCCCCTCTCTTTATAGACTTTGGCACATCAGGCAGTTATTGGTAAAAAAAACCCTGTGAAATAATCAGAAGAGCAGTGCTTTATTATTAAAAAATGAACTCTTGCTACCTCCAGCACAGCTGCTCAATTATTTATTAAAAGTTGGAGGCATTATTTGTACTTTGCTTTTGTAAATCCTCCTCTTAGACCTCATGGGCATATATAACAAGCTATTATGAGGCTTTAGGTACAACCTGGAGAGAAAGTTGCATGTTGTAATTATTTCTGCAAATCAAAATACAAAGCAGATTTACTAGAAATCCTCACTGATCTAAAACACAGTGAAGGGAATGGGAGAAACTCCTATCTTAGATTTTGAAAAAGAAAGAAATGTATTTTCATCGATTTCTTCCAGTTGTTCTGAATGAGACAGTTCACGCCACCAGTTAGACATTAGGTAAAAGTAAAGGTCTCCCCTGCTCAAAAGCAAGTCATATCTGACTCTAGGGGGCAGTGCTCATCTCTGTTTACAGTCAAAGCCAGCGCTGTCTGTGTGTGCAGATGCTTCTGTGGTCATGTTGCAGGCATGACTAGATGCTCACGGAATGCTGTTAACTTTCCTGCCAAAGCAGTACTTATTAATCTACTTGTAATTTCTTGCTTTCAAACTGCTAGGTTAGCAGGAGATGGGACAAAGACAGGAGCTCACTCTGTTATTTGGGTCTTGCTGACTTACTGATCTTCCAGTTGTCAAGTTCAGTGTCTTAATCACTAAGCCTGCCCCACACATCTACAGTTAGACATTACTGCTGATCAAGTCCCGTTGGAATAAATAGTAATTACATAAAAACTTTTTCTTGTTGATCTTAACCCAAAATATACCTCTTTGTCAGTGGTGGGATGTCAAAATTTTTACTACCCCGCTGTGACGTCATCACAGTGTGGGCGGAGCTAATGTCATGACATTGTGGGTGGGCCAAAGAATGAATATATATATATAAAGAATGAATATATATATATATATAATAAAAATTAGCACACACACAACCCTCAACACACCCACCCACAACACAAACCCATAAATAAATAAATAAATAAATAAATAAATAAAATAAAAACTACATTAAAATACACCCATCTACCCAAACACCTACCCATCCACCCCAAACACAAATCAACCAGAGCTTTTAAACCAGAGCTTAAAGCTTATTCTGGATAATCTTTCTCACACTAGGTCAGATGGAAGGAACTACAGAATGAACTCACCACAAGATGGCTTCATTTTGGCACTTTTCAAGTTTTCAACAGTTAAAGAAGTTAGGTACTAAGTCTTTGCCTAACCAGTTCTCTAGGATAATATGCCTTAATGTAAATGTAAAACAGCTGTACCTCCTTAAGGGTTCTCCAACTGGAACAGCAATTGGAACAGCACAGGTGTAGCTTATTGATGAGGTAACTCCAAGACATTGCTTAAAACCCCCAAGCCAGGCCGTCAGGCCTTTTTAGGAACTCTGGTAGTACATCAGTACAGTATAGGTAAAGGTATTAAATACACATTAAAATACACACAGACACACCACATCCAAAGGGAGTCACTTACCCTGGGGAGGTGGTTCTCCCCAAAAGCTGCTACTGGTTCTCTGGGACACTGGGAAAAGTTTCTACCAGTTCTGGTGAACTGGTGAGAACATCACTGCTCTTTGTCCTGTCAGACCTGCATGGGAGCTGTCTTCCTGATATTTTAAAAAGTACGGTAAGTCCACCTGGCTACACAATGGGGCTTTTGTTTTCTCCCCAAGTCCAATTAGCAAGCATTTACTAAAGTGGCTCAAGTGGCTAAGACGATGACTGGAAGGCGGCAGGTTAGCAGTTTGATTACCAAATACTGCAGGACAGAATGAGCTCCCAACTTTGTCCCAGCTCCTGCCAACCTAGCAGTTTGAAAGCAAGAAATTGCAAGTAGATAAATAGGGACCACTTTGGTGGGAAGGTAAACAGCATTCCGTGCACTCCAGTTTTTAGTCATGCCTGCCAAATGACCATGGAAACATCTGCAGAAGCAGACAGTACTGACTCTTCAGCTTTGAAACAGATGGACAATGAACCCTAGAATTGGATATGACTGGCTTTCGAACAAGGAAAACCTTTAACTTTACCTTACATACGTTTCATGCTTTTGATGCTTTCTGTGTGGGTCACAGTCCTATTTGTGTTTTCCTGTTCTTTATATGAGGGATATTTTAATCTCTTCATCTCTACTTTAAGCTTTTCAGATACTACAGTGTCTTTTCAACATGGAAGCTACAGTAAATTTTCAATGTTATATTATTTATTTGTTACATTTGAATTCCATCTTTCCACTATAAATAAACTCAAGGAAGTTTAGAAATGTCTTATATAATAAAATAAAATTAACTATCAAATCGTAAAATCTAATAAATGAATCCTGCTATAAATAAGATTAGTAAATGTAAAGGTAAAGCTTTCCCTTGCTCGAAAGCCAGTCGTATCTGACTCAATGGTTCAGTGTTCATCTCTGTTTCAAAGCCAAAGAGCCCGTGCTGTCTGCTTCTGCAGACATTTCTGTGGCCATGTGGCAGGCATGACTAGACACCAGAACACTATTTACCTTCCCACTGAAGTGGTCCCTATTTATCTACTTGCAATTTCTTGCTTTTGAACTGTTAGGTTGGCAGTAGCTGGGACAAAAACAGGAGCTCATTCCATCCTGCAGTACAGTACTTGGGAATCAAACTGCTGACCTTCCACCTTCCAGTCAGCAACATTAAACCAATAAAATCAACAAAGGATGCAGTTCAGAACAGCTCCCATATCAAGGTCAGAGACAGACTCCTCAGAGAACGAAATATTATACCATGGAATACAGTATTCTTGTTTCCATTATCAAATTTGTACCCATATATTATTTTACATAAAGGACTGGCTGGTTTGTTTAGAGCAGGAGTTCTCAACCATTTCATGCTACTGGCCGGACAACTCCCCCTCAGACAGCTGAGCAGGCCAGACATGTGGTTTCCCCCTGCTACAAATGCTGCCGTAAACTGTGACAGGTACATTTGTGCATGCGTGGGCGTGTTTATGGCTGTCATAAATGCATCCGCTTCTGCTTCCGGTGTCATCACCGTGGAATGGCAATGGGGGCTGGGTCCAGCCTACAGGCTGGATGGAATTGTGTCAGGGCCAAGGCCGGCCTGCAAGCTGTAGGTTGTGAACCCCTGGTTTAGAGTAAAACACTGGAGGAATTTGCTGGAAAAGCACAGAGTATATTGCATTGGATCAGTGATGGGATGACAAAAATTCTACTACCACGCCATGACGTCACGGACGTCATGGGCGTGGCCAATGTCATGACGTCATGACGTCATGGCCGAAGCCGACATCATGACGTCATGACGTTGTGGGCGGGGCCGACGTCATGACGTCATGACGTTGTGGGCGGGGCCAAAAATAAAAATAAATAAAAAATAAAAATAAACATACATACACACACCCCTCCCTCTCAGCCCACCCACCCAGACACAAATAAATAAATAAATAAAATAAAAACAACCACCCACCCAAAACACAAATAAATTACCCCTCGCTTACCTTTCTTGGGACCCGGCACCCCGACTGCGTCCACAGCCGCCGCCGCTGGAGCTGCCTGCACCCCTGTGGCCTCCTCCTCGGGCCGGTCCCTTTTTAGTCCGGCTCCGGCCATGGCCAGGGGCGGCGGGCAGCAGTGGCTCCAGCCGCAGCTCCAGCCGCGGCTGCCGAGCCTCCCTGGGCCGTCCCCATGCCGCACCACTGCCGCCTGCATTCCTCCTCCGCCAGGCGCCGCAGCCGGGCTAAAAAGGGACCGGCCCAAGGAGGAGGCCACAGGAATGTAGCCAACGGCAGCTCCGGCGGCGGCGGGCGGCGGTTGCAGGCACCCAGCCCACAGGCCGGCGCCCGGCGGAGGAGGAGGTGTCAGCGGTGCGCCGCACCAGGCGTCCCCAGGGCATGGGGCTTGTCGGCAGCGGACGGCCCAGGCAGCCCTCAATGTGCCGCGGGGGAGGTGCCCTTCTCAGAGGGCTGGTGCTGCCTCCGCCGCCGCCGTCCTGAAAGCTCTAAACAATTTTTTTTAAAATTGGAGCTAAAATGGCTCCAATTGACTGCGCATGTGCAGAAACTCAATCTGACGCATGCGCAATGTGTCAGATTGAGTTTCTGCACATGCGCAGTCAATTGGAGCCATTTTAGCTCTGATTTAAAAAAAAATTTCTTTCGGTGAGGCGTCCGGAACCGGACGCCCCAAAAGTGGACTCCCCTCACGGAGAACCCTCCGGAATTGGTCCTACCGGTTCCAGGGAACCGTCTGGAACCGGGGACATCCCATCACTGCATTGGATGGTGAACATTTGTAAAAACTCCTATTACTGTAATAGTGGAGGAACTATGCACAGATCCACAACCATCTTACTCCCTGGCAACACAGAATGAAGAATTCTACATGGACACTGCCAGAGGATCAGAACAAGGAATAGGACTTCTACATTGAATACTTCCACCACTGTGCCTGAGTAGAGATCATCAGCCAAGGACATGATTCAACATACAATCTCAGCCAAACAGAACATGGGGCTATAAACAACCTAAAAAAATCCCAATATCGTCATCCAAAAGGCAGACAAGGGTGGTGCTCTAGCTGTCATGGACAAATTGAGTTACGCACAAGAAGCGGACAGACAACCATCCGACTCTACATTTTAACAGCCCCTAACTAGGGACCGAAGGGGCTGCGGTGGCTCAAGTGGTTAAGACACTGACTGGAAGGCAGCAGGTCAGTAGTTTGAGACCCGAGTACTACATGACAGTTTGAGCATCTGTCTCTGTCCCAGCTCCTGCCAATTTAGCAGTCTGAAAGCAAGAAATTGCAAGTAGATAAATAGAGGCCACTTCAGTGGGAAGGTAAACAGCATTCTGTGCATTCTGGTATCTAGGCATGCTTGCCACATGCTCACGGAAAGGTCTGCAAATGCTGACAGTGCAGGCTCTTCGGATATAAACAGAGATGAGCACTGAACCCTAGAGTTGGATATGGCTGGGTTTTGAGCAAGGGTGACCTTTACCTTTACCTAACTAGGGACCCAACTACCAAATATCAAAAAGAATTGTAAAACCTTATAAAAACTGTTCCATTGGGTGATATCATCTGTTCCCACAGAGTGAGGTATCATCAGTACGCAGATGATACTCAGCTGTATATCTCAGCCGATGGTGATCCAAGCAATGCAGTCCTATCCAGGTATCTGGAGACTGATGGGGGTCTGTTTGGGGGAAGTGGTACGTAATCTGGTGCATAATCTGGTGGTCCTCCTGGACTTGCGACTCCTGCTCGATGAGCAGGTGGCAGTCGTGGCCAGGAGGGCTTTTGCACAACTTCATGTCATACGCCAGTTATGCCCACCCCTAGATTGGGACTCCTTGTTCATGGTCATGCATGCACTGGTTACGAGTGTACCTCCTGGTGCAATTCAAGGCACTGGTAATGACCTTTAAAGCCCTACATGGTAGTGGGCCAGGATATTTAAGAGACTGTGTCACCCAGAGAATATCTGTTTGTCCCACCAGAGCAGACCAGAGAGGCTCTCTTATTGTGCCATCTGCCAGAGAGACTCGCCTCTCTAGCACCAGAAAGAGGGCTTTCTCTGTGCCTGCTCCAGCCCTATGGAACTTCCTGGCAATTGAGCTACGACTCCAGATGGAGTTGCTGCCCTTCATGAAAGGACTGAAAACCTGGCTGGCAAAGCAGGTGTGAGGCACTCGGGGTGTAGTGACCCCCACATGCTGGCTTATATAGTAATATTGCTTCCTTGCTATTTTTAGCTGTCGGGGTAATTTCTTATCGTATTTTTAATTGGGGTTTTGACCGGTTTTAAGTTTTTACATTGTAGTACTGATTTTAATGTTGTAAGCCACCCAGAGTCATTCCGAGTGGGGCGGCTATACAAATTGGAAATTAAATTAAATTAAAAATACATGACTAAATCTTGACCGAAACACCCCAAGCACTTCAACCTGATTTGAAATTTTGCCGGGCAGTTTGCTGGGCAGTTTGCAAATCTGTCAAATGTGGTGGCTATACTGATACAACAATAATGTTCTCCTATTCACTTCTGTTAGTTGCAAAGTCATGCAAACACTAGACAATGAAGTTATGGAGAAGAAGATTTTAAAAACCTAATACAGTCATACCTCGCATAACGAATTTAATTTGTTCTGCGAGGCTGCTCGCTATGCGAAAAATTCGCTATGCGAGTCTGACTCGCATAATGAATTTTTTGCTATGTGAGTCAGACTTTTCCCTATGGAAAAACTCGCATAACGAGCACTTCTATGGGGAAAACTCGCATAATGAAATTTTTTCGTTATGCGACTTTTCCCCATAGAAACGCTCGTTATGCAAGTTTTTCCATACAGAAAAGTCTGACTTGCATAGCGAAAAATTCGTTATGCGAGTCAGACCGCTTAGCAAAAAACTTGCTTGTTATGCGAGTTTTTCGCTAAGCGAAACGCTCGTTATGCGAGGTTTGACTGTATTTTTACCTTGAATGTGGTATAACAAGCCCAAAAAATCAAAGAAGCAGTGTATTTTAAATGTTCTCCTTTAGCAGATTTGATGACATATAGTGAAACCTCACTTAACAAATGCCTTGCTTAGTGAAAAACTCGCATAACCAGTGGGCATTTCGAGAAGCGTTCCGACTCGCATAACGAAAATTTTCGCTATGCAAGTCAGATTTTTCCTGTGGAAAAACTTGCATAACGAGTGTCTCTATGGGAAAAACTCACATAATGAACAATTTTCGCTATGCGAGTTTTTCCATATAAATTTTTGTAATGCGAGTTTTTCCATAGGAATTTTTGCTATACAAAAAAAAACTCACATTGCGAAAAACTTGCATAGCAAGCAGCCTTGCAGAACAAAATATTTTCGTTATGCAAGGTTTGCCTGTACATGTAAAAGAGAGGAAAGATATTTGTGTGATGCATCTGACCATGAATTACACAGGTTTCCGGTACCTTAAACCATATCTTTTTACAGACTTAGCTTCTACAGCTGAATGGTAATAGCTCTATTAATAAAAAGCTAGTGGTATAACATTCTGTTCCCAAATTGTTTATGTGCATACTTGGTATGCACACTCTGTCTGTGGCTTGTACAGAAATGCACAAATTAAAGAAGCTATAGGAGAGTGTATGCACAATTTACACATGTAGGACACTTTTAACACAGGTAAGTTTAAAAGTAAAGTTTCTTTTTAAAACTATGATAGAGCTGGTGGCTTACTGCTAAAGGATTATTGCTTGATGATGGCATTCACTGAAGCACAGAGTCAAAAAAGAATGTAATAAAGCTATCCCTATTATTATTATATACATGGATGCATTAGAAAATAATAGTGGGAGGCAGTAAAGTAAGTAGTTTGGGTCAAGAAAATCTTGCAGTGGTAGCACATATGGCTGATACTGTTGTCAGGTTGTTGTTGTTATGTATTATCAAGCTACCTCTTATTTAAGGTGACCCTACGAGTGAGTGATCTCCAAATTATGGTATCCTCAACAAGCCTGCTCAGCGCTTGTAAATTCAAGTCTGGGGTTTCCTTTAGGGAGTCAATCCATCTCGTATTTTGTTTTCCAGCCTTCCCAGCATTATTGCCTTTCCAGAGAATCTTGTCAAAGTAGAACAGCCTCGGTTTCATCAATTTTGCTTCTAAAGGCAATTTAGGGTTTAATTGCTCCAGGAATCACTTGTTTGTCTTTCTGGCAATCTAGGATAATTGCAAAGTTCTCATCCAATACCATTTTTCAAACAAATCAATCTTTCCCCCTGTCAGCTTTCTTTATTGTCCAGTATTCAAACCCAACACATGGTAATGAGGAATACAAGAGGGTGGATGATATTGGTCTTAGTCTCCGATTCCAGGTTAGCAGCATTCCATTCTATGAGATTTCAAGATGATAACTTGAAGCCAGAGGGCACAGATGTCTGAGGTGTGTTGCCCAGGATGATTGGCCATTGAAGATCTTTGTAAATCCAATGAGTTAGTGACATTCCCACACTCCCTCTCCAAACTTTGAAATTGTTAAAATCATATGAACATACTGTACAGTATATTACAGTAGTAGAATTTTCTTACTAATCAATTAATGCATCTAAGAGGGCTTGCTCACCAGGAAAGGAACATTTCCTGATTAAGTTTATCAACTAGAAAGATTTAGTAGAGTCATAAGAATAAATGGGAAGCTTTTGGCAGGGGAAGATAGAGAAGGTAGGATGGCTCTGAACTGTCCATGTCTTTGCGTGATAGAGCACCTGGGAAGTTTAATGAGAAGAAAGTCCTTATCTAAATAAAGGCGGGATGAGGCAGGTCACGGTGACCCTTTCCTGTGTTCTTGGCTGATAATGGCCAATAATGAGCCCCACCTGGAAGGAAAAAGCACCAATTAGCCCAGACCAGAGGGTCATTGTTGGGTTTGGACATCCTCGGAGTGAGGGGCATTGAGCCAAAGAAGATCAGGCAGTGTTTTAGCTGCAAGTATAAGAGAAGTGGGAAGCATCCCTGAGATTTTGGAGCTCTCCATACATCAGAAGAGCCAGGAAGCATCCCTGACACTGAACCAGAGTCTCAGGTAGATAGAGAAGGGACAGAGGGAAGCCATGATAAATATGTATAGCTTGTTTGTATTCTTGTCCTTGTTTTTTGCTCTGTCTCTGTAATGCTTTGCTTAGAGAACTGTCTAATAAAGCTTTATTAGATCCTGAGCCCATCAGGCCTGGCCAGCCTATGTTGCAAGACAGAGGGATGGGTGTTTGTCATGCCACAAAGGTAGAACAGGCAAGAAATAGGTGGAGGGTTTTAGAACTTCTTTTGTGCAACTGTTTGTGAGAAGGCAAACGAGAAGAATCCAGGAAACACAATATTTAAGGAGTTATCTGATGGTTAGTACCTCACCCAGGGCTGATGCTGACACTACTAGAAGCTTCAATGGTCAGGAAACTTAGTGTATAACAATGCTGATGCTCCTCTTTTCACAAGAAATGTGCAAGTCCAGGCACTCAGTACTCTCTACCTAGTAACCATTCCTCACACTTATCTTTCTGGTGTGCTGTTGTTGCACAAGTGCAGTCTACAATATAAACATGTGCATGCTGAACTATGGAGTCCTAGCACAGTGGTGGTGAACCTATAGCACACGTGCCAGAGGTGGCACTCAGAGCCCCCTCTGTGGGCACCTGTGCAGTCACCTCAACACAGAGTTTGCTCTGCCCCTCTGCCCAGCAGTCCAGTGGGAACACTTCCTCCCTCCCCCAGCACAGAGTTCACCCTGTCCCTCTGCCCAGCATCCCGATGGGAGCACTTCATCTCTCCTCACAACAAAGAGTTCACCCCGCCTCTCTCTCTGCCCAGCAGCCCAAATGGAGTGTTTTCTTCCTCCCCTGTTGCTGTGTTGGCACTTTGCAATAAATAAGTGGGTTTTGGGTTGCAGTTTGGTCACTTGGACTCTAAAAGGTTCACTATCACTGTCCTAGCACTTACCCAGAAATGGTGAAGAGGAGAGAGATGGGTCTCAAATTGCCACTACACTTCTCAAAGATAGTTACATCAAAAACATTTTGAGCGACAGTCATGATATCATTCAGTTCTTTCTATTCCCTCAACGTCTGTCACGATCCAGCCGGCCCCCACTCTTCTGGTAAACCCCTGGAAACCAAAACAAACCTACACAGGGCGAGCTGGACGGCTAATTAGAACAGAGATCCAACTCTCAGCTGCTTATCAGCTCTTAAGGGGTTTTTATTTGGTAGCGTGTTCAAAGATTTGTGTGTGTGAAAGGCAGCTCTTACCCTTTTTAGTCCAATGAAGACACGTTGTTCAGAAAAAATGATGAAGATTTATTGATCAAGTTCATAAAGCATAAAAGTCAGTAGCACAGGTCAGTCCAATAAAGTCCACAGGCAAATCTAGGTAACCATTTTTAAGGAGCAAAAATGCATAGTCCTAGGCTAAAGAATGCTAGCCCATAGAGATGCAGAAACAAAAGCTCTCTAATCAAAAACAGGTCTTAATCCATGAAGAAACAGAGACGAACTCTTTCTTCTCTCCAAAATGGAGAATTTTCAGTCAGATGGGACTGCTTCAGCCAATCAAGTATCAGCAAGCAAGAGAGAAAACTTTCTCACAACAATGGTTGTTTACCTTTATGAAAAGACACAACACGGCTCTCGGCTAGCTTACAAAAGATAAGAAATACTGAAAAACATGATTGAAAAACATGCTGTTACACAGCCTTGAGGCTCAGAGAGAGAAAAATGGATTTTTCTGAGGCCTATTTGAAAATTGGCAATTTCAAGCCTTAGGAAATAGGTTCATTTCCTGACACGCCCTCCTTTCTGGAAAGGCAAACCGGGGGTTTGACTTTACCAAAAGGCATTATTTACTAATGTGAGCAAAGCAATTGAGCAAACAAGCTATCCCTTATATATGTAGGATATCAAGCGTTAAAGCTTCTTCCAGTTTTAGTTACTGGAGGTACACGTTACATAAGTTACATTCTGCATTGCAAGCAAACTCAGGTATAAAACCTTGCTGGAACAAAAGACTTGGGCATTTTCAGGTACCAAAGGTTTTCCCTTTCCAAAACACATTTTGCCCAAACAGAACAACCTTTAAATCAGAAAACAGGTCAGTAACACCACACATGTCACAGAGGCCGCTTGTACGAGCCTCTGGAAAAATAAACAGATGATTAGCAAGAAACAATAACATTTCCCCCCTTCTTCGTCTTCTTCGATGTTGCACCTGCAAACAATTAAACAGCCAGATGAACAAAGTTCACTCAGAGTTCCGTTATCAGCTCTTCTTTCAGACGACAGTAACATGTGCATCTCCTAGTAAACAAACTCAAGAAACAACCTTTAAGGTATTTATCAGAACACAGTCCAAAGGAATCAATCAAACAACCCCGCATCCTCATCCCTGTGAGGTTTGGGAACTAAACAGGCAACAGAATTGATGGCTTGACTAGCTTCTCAACTCAAGAGCGCGCAGGGTTCCATTCACTCTCCTCAGTACGTCGGGAATCTGGATCTGGATCTGGCCTCTGCTATTGCTGAAAACGCTAGGTGGGCTTCCCACAGCCATCTTTACGGACTACTCCCTTCTTCAGCTCTTAGCTTTCTCGAAGGGTAGTAAAACTCAGGGAAACACTGCATCCGGCAATTATTTCCCACTTCCCACTAGCTGACCAAAACAGCGTAGTGTAACAGCCTGTAGATAACACGTTTCAGAGTGGTGGCTCTGGCACACACACTCTAGCAAAACATTTCTTCCTTGGACACGTGGAGGAGTCCGTTGGAGCTCTTCCACCTTTACGCTGGTATCTCAAACACAATGAGGCAATCAGCAACTTCTCCAGGTCTTCAAAGACCAAACAGCACATGTAATCAGCAACTAGGAACTTCAATGCAGGAAAATAAATCTTATCTGAAGGGTTCCACTCCCTCTTCTTGGCTTTGGGGGAAAATAACTTCAAGGAACTGCTTCTGAGTGAAAATAGGCACTCTGTGGAGTTTTGACTCCAATTCAACACAAAAGAGTCTTACTTAGGGCTTGGGGCTTGCTGGGCGTCTGGGGAAGTCTCAGAAGTCATCTGGACAAGCTTCACCCACCCTGGGCCCTTCCTTTTGGCTAAACATCATCTGGGCACCTTCTCCAAGATCCCATCTGGAATGGAGTCTGTCTTGGGGTGCTAACTGTGGTGAGGGGGTACATTCATCAGCCACTGGCTTACCTTCCATCTTGTAGGCATGGAAGACGTCTCAGTCCCTCTGGAACAGCCAGCAATGGAAACGGCCCTCGGCCCACGGCCCTCGGGTCTGGGAGTTTGAGAATCCGACTCAAAACTCAAAACGAAGAAGCAAACAGCTGCGATCCTGCTTTCCTTTCAGCACCCTTATCTCAGGAAAATACATTCCAAGGATGCAGTTTCTCAGCTTCTGCTGCAGGCTTTCAGCCAAAAACAAACAAAGGCTGCTGCTTCTTGCCGGGCAGAAACTTAGAGCATGCACACACACACAAAAAAAACTTCTTCAGGAGGCGCGATATCCCACCGCTGCCACCATGTCACGATCCAGCCGGCCCCCACTCTTCTGGTAAACCCCTGGAAACCAAAACAAACCTACACAGGGCGAGCTGGACGGCTAATTAGAACAGAGATCCAACTCTCAGCTGCTTATCAGCTCTTAAGGGGTTTTTATTTGGTAGCGTGTTCAAAGATTTGTGTGTGTGAAAGGCAGCTCTTACCCTTTTTAGTCCAATGAAGACACGTTGTTCAGAAAAAATGATGAAGATTTATTGATCAAGTTCATAAAGCATAAAAGTCAGTAGCACAGGTCAGTCCAATAAAGTCCACAGGCAAATCTAGGTAACCATTTTTAAGGAGCAAAAATGCATAGTCCTAGGCTAAAGAATGCTAGCCCATAGAGATGCAGAAACAAAAGCTCTCTAATCAAAAACAGGTCTTAATCCATGAAGAAACAGAGACGAACTCTTTCTTCTCTCCAAAATGGAGAATTTTCAGTCAGATGGGACTGCTTCAGCCAATCAAGTATCAGCAAGCAAGAGAGAAAACTTTCTCACAACAATGGTTGTTTACCTTTATGAAAAGACACAACACGGCTCTCGGCTAGCTTACAAAAGATAAGAAATACTGAAAAACATGATTGAAAAACATGCTGTTACACAGCCTTGAGGCTCAGAGAGAGAAAAATGGATTTTTCTGAGGCCTATTTGAAAATTGGCAATTTCAAGCCTTAGGAAATAGGTTCATTTCCTGACAACGTCATTCAGATATTTTAACATTATCTATTGTTGCACATAAGTGTCAGAATAACCTACTTTTACAATACAATTTAACACTGTAACTGTCAGGTATCAGTCAAGGAGGAAAACCAGATGAGGGGCTTTTCCACGCAGACATCTGGTGTACAGAGATGGAACATATTGCAATACACTTGATCATCTGCATGATTAAACATTAACACAGTATAACATTGACCATGTTTCAGGAAGAAGAAAGGGTTTTTCATACTGGAAAAAACGGTGGTGAGACTCATAGATAAAAAGTAAGGAACCTTTTGTTTAACATCTTGTCTTTCTTGTTATACAGCAGAACAGCAGATGCTGGCTCAGGGAAGAGAAGGGCATGTCCCTTCTGTAAGGATTTCCACCTTTCCTTTCTTTTTTGCACCTCCTGTTTGGAGGGAAGGAGTGTTTGCCTGTGTATTCCAATTATGCAAAGACACAAACTGCTCCATAAAGTGCAGGAAAGAATCAGCAACAAAGAACTGCTCTGTAAGAAGAATGTATTTCCTCATTTGTTGGGGACAAGACAATGTAGAACAGAGTCCCTAGGAGGGTGTCTAAATGCTCAGGAGAGCCTCAAGATTTAAAGAGGTACAAAAAGTCATTTGAAAAATAAGTCCTTCCCTGGTGCAGCCCAATGAGAACTGAAAGTTTTCAGTGGCCAAGAAATGATGAATCTCTGTTAGGAGAAAAATAGAAGACGTGTAGAAGTAGAAAGTGTTGGAGTATTCTGGAAGCTGGTATTTGGTTATCTCAGGTGAGAATTAAATATTTCAGAAATGTTCTACCTACATTTAGGACCTTTTTGTGAAAATTTAACAAAGTAGTTCTTGCATAATACCTTTGTAATTCGCACAAAAATATGTTACAAGGCTTTTAGAAACTTTGCTTAAAATCTTTGGGGCTTTGCACAAAACATACCGGTACATTTGCCATTGATGCCATTGTTGAAGCAAAAAATCCTGTTTTTTTTTCCACTTAAGCAGCAAAACATCTGAGTGACTGAGGATTTTTGGGTTACTTCAATGTCTCAAGATACCTTTTCCCATGGAGACCAAGATAATTTGTGAGCATTCATCATATCGTTAAACAAGTTTCCAAACATGTAGTCCTATTAATCTGTTTTAACCTATTGACAAAATGGAGTGGGGGAGAGGAAAAATAACACCAAAGGGCAAAATACCATATAACACTGGCTGAATGAAAACCTCTACTAATGTGATGAGGTGGACATTTTATTTATTTATTTATTTACATTTTTATACCACCCTTCTCACCAGGGCGACCCAGGGTGGTTTACAGCATCATAAAAGCATAACACAACACAACCCGAACCCATTATTAAAAACTTCAAAATTACAATTATAAAAAACATTCTGGTTTGTAACTTTTCCATGTTTTCCCATTGTCTCTCCTCAACCCATCACCTAAGATCCAATACCTTGGCCATATCATGAGGAACAACATAGACTACTCCAACTTGCTCTACAAGGAAAGATCCCTGGGAAGAGAGGCCCTGGATGTAGACGGACTTCACGGCTAAAGGATCTGAGAGACTAGTATGGCATGTCCTTGGAAGAACTGTTCTGAGGAGTTAAGAACAGGAAGACTATCACCACAATGACAGCCAAAATCCAGAATGGATACAGCACCTGAAGAAGAAGGACATTCTGGAGCAAAGAGACAGTAGAGGCTTTGGTGGTGGCTGGAAGAGCATTAGGGTCTTGAGATATTTAGAAGTCAAATTGAATCCTTGACTACTCCCCAGCCAATCTGTGATCTTCACAGCTCTGCAGACAGGGAGGATAAAGACATAGTTTGCAAAAAGGTGAATTGCCTGTTTGAAGAAATATTAGATACAACCTTGAGTGAACTCACAAAAAGTTACACATAGGGACAAAGCTATAGGATCCTCACCTTTCAATTTTCAGGAGCACAGATATGTAACTTTGTAACTTTTTCATGTTTTTCCATTACTTCTTCCTCCTCAACCCCTAATCTATGAACATTTGAGAAGGAGAAAAAGATGAAATAAATGTACAACACTGCTGCCCTTTAGGAAGGGGGTTAAGACCTGGCTGGCAGAGTATGTATGGGGTATGGGCCGGATGGTTGCCCCAGTCTGTTGGCTCATCTGACCTCGTCTCTCTCTCTCTCTCTGTGTTTTACTTAATCTTTTTACTTAATCTTAATACCCAGAGAATGCGTTCCAGGATAGGATATGCTTGTCTATCACTTGCTGTTGAAATAAAAGAAAATAACCATTCATTTATGGAAGATGAATAAAAAAAATTGGGTTATAAAAAATATCTTGCCTCTCCTCTCAGACAAATTTCAAAATGAAATCATAGAATCAGACTGTAATCTGTGTTATTATACTGACACAAGAAATTATAGATGTGTCATAAATATGTGAAAGTTGTGTCTTCACCAGCAGTTCCATTTTACAGGCATACTTAAAATATTTTGCATGTACCCATAAAACATTTAATGTGTGATGCACCCTGTCTTTTGGAAGGCAACATGTGTCTCTGAGTGGCGTGGAACTATCTAATGATGTTGTTGGCTAATGATTCTAAGCAGCAGAAGCATTAGAGAACATCAGTTTATAAATGACATTCCTTTAGTATGGGAGCTAAAGCTTGCTAAGTGCAAGTGGATTTGAAGCAATAACACAGAAACCTCAGGTGATAGGAAATTGCTGTTCATGACAATCCAGAAAATAGAGTACAGTACTGTATAAATGATGAATTGTCTCTTAGGCTAAGTTTAAATACACAGAGAATGTGGTAGTTTCTCACTAATTTCATGTAGGCATTTTATCAGAGTATTTATTCTCCTCTCTAAGAAATACATTTCCTGACTATTTAGCATATCTTCTTTTCAAAATCTTATGTTTCCTCTGTCCCAAAACAAATCCAGGTATATTGAACCAAGTACTTTCTTCTTCCAAGTTTTTCTATGGTTTAAATAGCCAGGTGCCTTTCTTATTTTCTGAGTGATACAGCTGAAACTGGTTTTGCCAATTATAGTGAGCAGTTTACTAGAGACAGCTGTGGGGGGAAAAGAAGAAAGTAGGATATGCACATAAATGAAATATTATAACATTTATTGTAATTGTAATGTTATACTTAGTTGGGCAATATGGCATATTAAAAGCAAAATATGCTAGAGCTGACTGTTGTATGGCTGTTATATGATTGGCTAATGGTGTCTCAGAAATATTATTTATTTATTAATTAAGAAATGTATATGCCGAATAGTGAAGAACAATTCTTGTTGATTTCTATGAAATTGTTTCTATTCAGTGAAGGCCTGTTGTCCTGGAGCAATGGACACCCATAGCTCACCTCTAAGGTTCAGACTTCAGATTTAACATATTGCTGAACTGAATAGTGCAACAAAGACTAAATGTAATCATCTGAGTATTTCACTGAAAGGTACCTTGGTTGGCATTGGAGGGAGACAGAGGGGGCAGCCGTGGTTGAGAAAGACAGGTAGGCAAGAGATAGGCCAGTACAAAGCAACAGGAAGCTAAGTAAGTCTAGCTTAAATATGATTCTGCACTGGCAATTAGGGCCCAAGTTTTGGAGGCATTATGATAAACTGCCATTTTTTAAAAAACCAAGACTCTGAATTGGAGTTCTGCACTCTGGGTGATCTCCCCAGCAAGAACCATTAGAACTTTCCAGCACTTTGGGTAATCTGGTCTAGCAGTAATCACATCTCCTGAATCCCTTCTTCCCTCCTCCATCTCCTCCTCCATTGCCTGCCTAAACACCTTGTACAGAGCAGACTGAGAACTACTGCCACAGATTTTTGAACTCTCTCTTTTCCCCCTTCTAGTCTTGACCTTGTTGACTGACTGCTGGGACTTCTATCTGTATTCTGAGCAAGAACTTGGTGATGCACCCTAAGATCATTGAGCAAGGTGCAAGTGCTCTTATGCCTGGACAATATGCTCCTGCTCTTCAATAACCCACAGTGAAAGAAGAAAGCAATCCTAAGACCCTATTCCACCTCAAAGTGGTCTGCCTTTTCTTTTATGGTGGTGACCCAGACTGCCTACCTGCTGTTTCAGAAGCTGCATCTTCCAGTATGGTACTGCTGTGTTTTGCCTGCCTCTGATCTTCAAGTTCAAGCCTCCAGATTGTGGAAACAAGTTTATCCTCACTACTTCCTGGAGGGTGGATGCAAATATATCTGCCTGAAGATTAGCAAGCATATTTCTGTTATTACTGTAGGAATGTCATTTGGTTGATTATGGTAAAACAATGATTGGATTTAACTAAAGAGCAACCATTGAATTGAATTTTTAAGTAATATAGAGAGAGATTGAAATATGGAGGCAACATAATGAATTGAAATTAGAATTAGTTCTTTGCCCACAGAAACTTGAATGAAATGGGTAATATTTACAATGATAGTGTTTATTCTGATGTATGTTCATAGTATAATCAAATGTGTAATATAATTGCAACATAATGTGAATTGTTAGTAAAATAAATAATCTTTCTGGTGGAATTTGGATGAATCTACAATTGCACACAATTGAACACAGATAAACACAAATCTGGCACAACAAAGAGAGAGATTTTGTACAGAAGTGAACCTCACGGAGAAAGTGAATTCGATATCCAACAACAATTACTTGAAAGACACACAACATGAATATGTTTTACCACAAAAGTAAACAAATTAGATAAAAGGAAGATTAAGCCAAAGGTTACTGAAGTCAAACTAACTAGACAAATGGTAGGAAAATGGCTTCCATAAAACTCAGATGAGCAAGAACTTGATCTCAATAGTCTTTTTTTTTTTTTGCTTTGATGCTAATTCTGGTAAATTTGGCAAAAGGGTGATAAAGAACTCATAGAGATAATTTTATATATACAAACCACTGTTGCATATATACACTGTCACAGGGCAGTGATGATAGCACAGTAAAACCTCACATAAAGAGCGCCTCACTTAGAGACTAATTCGCTTAAAGAAGAGAATTTTCTTCCAATAGTTGCCTCGTATAACAACTAAAAACTTGCTTGACAACTAAATCAGGGTTCTCAATCCCCCCACCAAAAGTCACAACCGGTCACTTACCATGGTGACGGTGGTGCTTTTTTGAAGTGTTTCGCTTAAAGAGCAACTCCCTTAAAGAGCAATTCCATGGAATGCATTATGCTCTTTAAGTGAGATACCACTGTATCCCGATTGATAGTCAACTTGAAAATGAGCAAATGTATAAGTCAGGGGTGCCCAAACTTTTTGGGCCATGGGCCTGTCATGTGGTTCTGGGGGCTGGTCATTGGGGCCCTATGGGTGCATTTTATTTCCGCTTCCAGGAGCAATGAGGGCTTTGTGGGCCAGATGAATTGGCAATGGGGGCTGGATCTGGCACATCTATCTATCTATCTATCTATCTATCTATCTATCTATCTATCTATCTATATCTATATCTATATCTATATCTATATCTATATCTATATCTATATCTATATCTAGCTATATATATCTATATCTATATCTATCTATCTATAGATATAGATATAGATATAGATATAGATATAGATATAGATATAGATATAGATATAGATATAGATATAGATATAGATATAGATATAGATATAGATAGATAGATAAAGGGGAGGTGTCTTCTCCTTGGTTTATACCTATTTTTCCTACTTGGTGTTCTGGGAAACATAATTGTTTGGCATGTTGCCACTTATTTTATAAACACAAATGTCCAAATCAGTCAGAAACACTCCAATCTATTTGATTTCACCTAGCTATGCTTAGTACAAACTGAGCCAGTTTGGTATTACTGTAATCTATTTGGTGCTCAACCAAAGGCAATGCACAATCCTAACCAATTGGTTTATCCTTGACGGATTTGTCTTATCTATTTTTAAAATGATCTACCAAGACATTTTGTGCTGAAAAATTCCATAGTATTACCACTCAGTCAGTGGTCCTTCATTCACCCATGTTTCTTACATTCAACAGTCCAGCATGCCACAAAGCCGCTTAGGATTTTTAAACATCTATCTATCATAATTGCCTTGGTTTCATGAACACTTTTTGTGAGTCAGATGAAAAGACTTGCTATAATTAGAGATCGCTGTGCTGTTCCTTTTATTTCATGTTGGCAGAATTGAGTACCAATGATATCCTGCTGAGGGAAGAACTTTATGTTCTACTTGGCACATAGTGACTTACTACTGTTGCAGCTGATAACAGTAAAAGGAGAGCAGTGAAATCCAATGGACATTCTGAATATTATTTTATTTATTGCATCCATGTCATAATCATCAGTGATATTTCCCACTCTGGGCGGCCTACAACAGATTAAAAAATTCTTTACAATAGAAAATTAGACATAAATAATAAAACAACTAAATAAAGTATAAATTGCAATAAATAAATAAATTGAATGACTCCCCATTAAAAAATACCCCAAAACAAAGAACATATCTTGGCAATGGAAAAAATTAAACAAAACCTATTGCTCGGCCATTGGCAGTATTTCCCCGGCACAGCTCAACTGGTAGAGAGTTCCACAAAGTTAGTGCTACCACCAATAAGGCTCTTCTCCGAGTCACAGCTTTTCTTGCTAATCTCAGGGTCAGCACCTGGAGTTGCACCATCTGGGAGGAACAGGTGATGCAGACTGATATTTTTAGGGAAAGACATTGTACAGTGGAACCCTGCATAACAAACACTTTGTATAATGAAAAATTCATACAACGAAGCATTCGTGTGCTCTGTGCAATATCCCACATAACGAATTTTTTTGTTATATGGGGTTTTTGTTAAGCAGGGTATACCTCACTTAACGAAACCCATTTGATTTGCATAACGAAAAAAACCACATAGCAAAGAGCTCCATGGAACAGAGCTTTTTCGTTATGCAGGCTCTACTGTACTAGGTAAGAAGGTCCCAAACCTTGAAATATGGAAGTATGTGCTTCAAGAAATGGGACATGGCTTCTACTAGAATAAAATTTCCCAAATTCTTTATTTGTAATACTGTTGATATTCTCAGAGCCAATCTTGCATTAATATTATGATCCCAATAGATACATGGCTCCCTTTCCTCTGACGTTTGCTCATTGCCAACACCCATTTGGTCTTGTGAAGTGTGGCCAAATAATATTCCATAGTATCATACTTTGAATGAAGATTTATGAATGATTAAACAAAATGACATAGATCAACTGTGAACCTCCATATGGTGCAGTGCAAATATGGGTGCTGTATCAACACCGTGAGTAAATTTTCAACAAATCACTGGCTTCAACAAGATTTCTTAACTTTTATAGAGGTTTCTACAATTTCCACTAAATCTCTTTGTACTAAAATTGTAACATTTCCCTTTGTAAAGCAAAGGAGAAAAAGGAAGAACAGGATATGACGATGGATTTTAAAAAACCACAAACATGCAAATGGATGCTTCTAATTTTTATTATTCCATGAAACAAAACAGTGGTTATCATGGTTTTCCGCAATGTGTGCAAGTTGCACAATTTATATAATTCAGACAATTTCTCCAATTATCCTTGATACTTGCTGTCTCACAAAATATGAAGACATAACTATGGTTTCTCATTTTTATGCATGAAAACAAGATAACACTGAAAATTCAGAAAAATCTCCCTTAAGCAGTAGCACTAGTGATCACGGAAGCTGCATCCGGACACTGTGTATGCTCAGAAATTGCACACTCCTGCAGTGGATGTGGAGACATTCCACTGAAGATCTTTAATTTCAAATCTGGGATTCTTCTTACACTGAGAATGCTACTTCTTGCAAACGTGTATAATAAATAAATCACTCACAGTCCTTATTCGTAAATAGAGGATAACTTAACTTTGTGAATTTTGCTTCCTAGGGGTATGAATAAACTTTTCCACATTTTTCTTCTCCATCTTGATCTTCAATTATCTACTCAGTTTGTTCTGGACCAGTACAATAAAAATGTAAGAAGGAGCGTTGCTATGCTATTGTAATAAAAATTATTTTTATGACCTTATACTCTAGAGGCCTGTTTTCTATAGAGAATAATCAATCTACAAAACTCTTATGTATTTACAGTTCCGTGACATTCTTCTTAAATAAAACACAAATTGTGTCTAAATTTTTACTACAAATTAAACATTCTTCTCTGTAATTGCTACTGTGGGGCATGTATTATTTAAACCCTTTCTCTTTGCTCAAAATGTTTTGTAATTTGCTGGTGTTAGTTCAGATACATAATGTTCAAATGATTGGCTTGCGGTGAGCTTCCTTCTCTTTCTTTCTCCTCCTGATTTTTCATCTTTATGGGTATATATGTGATAGATGAGAAGTGATAATGTGTGTGTGTGTGTTGTTGTTGTTTGAATGATTAGAGAAGAAAACGGAAAGAAAAGTGACTTGTTGGGAAAATTCCAACACAACAATGTTTATGGCCTTTTTTAAACAACTGCAACAAAAAGTGACAGCTATTATTTTATTCATGCATAAGATGTTGCCAATGAGCCAATTAACTTGGCCGCTGAACTGCTGACCCAGTTTTTTCTCTTTTAGATAATGACTGACTTGCAGAAAGGCATAACAAAGCTACCCAGAAGCTACCTCTGTTGACCACTATATGAACTATGTGAACTGTTATTTTAAAAGATTTGTACATGCAGTGTGAGAAAGGAAGTTGAAAAATTGAAAAAAAGAACTTCACTGGTAGAACTGGGAGATGCAGAGGCCACAATCCTTTCTGAAAGCCACATCTTCCAGTATTTTGGTAGTATGGCTTCAGGCCTCCAACCTGCCTGCTTGAGGAATATGAAAAGAAAAGAAATGGTTTTAATTCCTTGGAGTAGCCTTATACTGAAATTCATTCTGAATTGTCCTTGATATAGTGTTAAGTACTAAGGAAGGTAACAGAGTAGTCCCTGTAGTTGTGGTTTTTTTTAAAGGCCAAAGATACAGACAGCTTTCTTTATACATATCAACAAACCAGTAGCTTTCATCATCATCAGAAACTGGTCTTTTGTAACTCTAATGGGTTACTGCCTCCCTCCCTCATAAAATCATCCATGGCTTTACAATGAGGATAGCTCACACCAAGCAAAGAATGAGGTACTCCAACACCACCACCCTTATGAATCTGAATCCATTAATGCAAATTAAAGCACCAGTTGTGACAACAAGGAGGAAACTTCTTGAAGAAGAGCTTATATTATGTTCTGTCACAGCATGTGTGTGTGTGTGTGTGTGTGTATCTATATCTATCTATCTATCTATCTATCTATCTATCTATCTATCTATCTATCTATCTATCTATCTATCTATCTATCTATCTATCTATCTATCTACAGTAAAACACCAGATAACGATTGGATCGGATAACGCTAAAATCGCATAACGTTGGGGAATTTGAGGCAAACATTTGGATCGGATAATATTATGTTAACCATTATGTTAACCATTATGTTAACGTTATCCAATCCATCAGATAACCTTTGCCTCAAATTCCCTGAGGTGTGGCTGTGACTCACCAGTTTCTCTTGGGAGAAAGGGAGGGGCTGCCTGCTCTCAAGCTTGCCACATTTGAATAACAAAGGCTTGCAAAAACCAGTCTGACTAGTTTAGCAAAGCAAAGGCTTGGGACCCTTTCCCCAGTGTAACCCAGAACACTTTGTCAATGGAAAACAAGCAGACTGAAACCTTTCACCTACAAAGCAATTAAACTTTTCACACCCTGCAAAGCCCTGAGGGAACGTCCTTTATTACAGCAATGGTAGGTGGGCTGATTCTAAACAAAAACATTTTCCTAGCTTCTGTTCAGAAAGCCTCCTTCTGGCTTGCTAAGGGACATAGTGATGGGGGGTGAGGTTCCTTAAGAGAGGCTTAGGACCCTTTCCCCAGTGTAACCCAGAACACTTTGCAGAAAAATAATTGCAAAAAGACAATTTGACCCAATTACCATTATGAGGTTTCCCCTTTAAATTCTAAACAGCCTGAACCTAAGATTGTAGCTCCGCAAGCCTCATGCATTGTCAATGGAAAACAAGCAGACTGAAACCTTTCACCTACAAAGCAATTAAGCTTTTCACACCCTGCAAAGCCCTGAGTGAACTTCCTTTATTACAGCAATGGTAGGTGGGCTAATTCAAAATGAAAACATTTTCCTAGCTTCTGTTCAGATCTTTTAAAACAGCACTTTATAAAATTTTCAAAAATTTTAAAATGCTGTATGGCTTTGTTCCCCTAAAGTCAGGGTGGTCTGGCATGTTTTTGTAATATATTTACCCTTTAGACAATTATTTCTTAAAGTTATTTAAGTTTCCAGCATGTTTCCTTGACTTTCCCTTGAAGCCTCTGTTGTTTATCTCTACGGAGTTAACGTTATCTGATCCACCTGAATAGGATTTTAACGTTATCTGGTGCATGCATCGGATAAGGCTAAAAATCGGATAATGTTAAGACTTGTGGAACCATATATATATATGAGAGAGAGAGAGCTTTTTCCCTTTTGTCCTGCCTCCAGTTCATCACCAATAGTGTGATTATGGCTTTGAGGTATCAGAGTGTAGATAGAATACATAATTATGCTAAGTCACTGTTTGTAGGATGTGAGGAATGCAATTCTGGATAAAAGTCTCACTGTTGTGGTCCTGAATTCCACCTTGGACACTCATGGAAGTTCTGGGTGGTCGCTGGAAGCAGCTACCTCTGGTTGGTTGGGCTGTATGGTGCACACAGGGTGGGACAGAGCCCAGTTGTAGTTAAGCAACATGGAGGAGGGCCCCGGCCACCTGCCTATTTGTGTCTGAAGCCTGTGCTCTCACTCCATTCACCAGGCAGACCCCACAGAGCACGTTGAGGGCAGAAGGCTGCCATCAGGGCTCCCAGTGCCACTCACCCCTGTGGCCCGGTTTGGGACAGCCCATGGCCCAGTATCAGTCCACAGTTCGGTGGTTAGGGGCCCCTGCATTAGAGCCTTATTTAAGTGCTATGTGAGAGAAATCACACCATTCGCTCAGGAGGGCTGTGAGTCTGAATAGCTTTGTGGAAGAAGTTCCATTAGGTACACTAGTACCCCGGATAACGTTGAGACTTGCATTATCTGGTTTTTAATGTTGTGCAATGCATTGATCACACAACGTTAAAAAAGCCCTGTTTCCCCGGAGGCTGCAGCAAGCCAGAATGTCGGGATTTGAACCCTGACATTTTGGCTTGCTGCACTGGCTGAGGACATTGGGGAAGCCCAGAAACAGCTTGGATCGGGTCTCCCCACCTCCCTGGACCCGGCGGGGGGGGCATCAGAGACCCCAAAATTGGTTTTTAAAAGTCAATTTTTTTTACCAATTTTGGGGTCTCAGACACCCCCCCCGCCGGGTCCAGGGAGGTGGGGAGACCCGATCCAAGCTGTTTCTGGGCTTCCCCGACGTCCTCAGTCAGTGCAGCAAGCCAGAATGTCGGGATTCAAACCCTGACATTTTGGCTTGCTGCACTGGCTCAGGACATCGGGGAAGCCCAGAAACAGCTTGGATCGTGTCCCTGCCTGCTCCAGAGAGATCAGAGGACCCGATCTACAGCTGCAGGGTGGCTGGGGAAGCTGACAGGGACTCCCCATCGGCTTCCCTAGCCACCTGCCCTTGCCTCCGCAGCTGTGGGGTGGCTGGGGAAGCCGACGGGGGAGCCCCCCCATCAGTTTTCCAGCCACCCCACCCCTGCCTCCGTAGCTGCAGGTTGGCTGGGAAGCTGAACAGAGAACCCTGTTCAGCTTTCCAGCCACCCTGCTGCTAAGAACGACTGTATCGGATAACGCTAAAAATCACATTATTCGATACAAGATTTTTCCGAAAATCTTGTAACGTTATGCGGTTTTAGCGCTATCCGGTACTAGCGTTATCCGGGGTATTACTGTATATCTTGCTGTGTTGAAATTCTTTCTTCTACACAGCTACAAAAGGTGCAGGAGCCTTGTTCTCATCTTGTGATAATCCCCTTTCTACTTCTTATAGTTTAAGGGGAATAACAATCCAGCATTACTGCATTCTAATGATCATACATTTCTGGGTTATGTTGGATAGAGTTTCAGATACGGACTCTAGATACCTGGATTCATAGAACTTCCTGGCCACTGACATTCACGATTAGTGTGTGGCAGTGGCAAAACTACTCCTTAATTATCTCATATACTCTGTAGACCCTTTCAGATTTGCATTAGGTCTGATATGACTTGGCAGCATGTACTGCATTACTCAATAGTTCACTAGTTTATTACATAACATTGGGTATTTTTAAAATGGTGAATTTATTAGTGCAGTCAGTAATGCTTATTAATGCTGTTTTAAAGAAGTCTAATACAGCATAATAGAATGGGAATGGATGGCTAAACTATATCCTTGCTCATATATTTATGAAGATATCACTTTTCTTCATCTTTTTATTTTTATTAGCAGATGCTCAAAGATAATTTGCAATATTAAATGCTTTCTAATGGCTACACAAGTTTAACCAATAAAGTACTTAAACATACAGAAGCAACATGGAGGTTTAATATTAACAGTCTTATGTATGCCTACTCAGAGATCATTTCCACTTAATTTGATGGGATTTACTCCCAGATAAGTGTGCACAGATTTGTAGCCTACATTGCATTTTGAAAAATGATAAGAGTCTAATTCTAAAAGTTGATCTACTGGCAAATACATTCCTTATACTGAAACATTGGAATATTATTGTGAGCCATGAAGTTAAAGAGATATTGAATGTTGCAGGCAGATTGATACAGCACTGCAAGTATTTTGAGATCAAACTAATAAAAAACAGAATGTTGTATACTGTACATGGCTAAGGGCCCAATGCATAAGAATGACTAAGGTAAATTTGGATAGGGAATAAGTCCTTGTGCTGGCTCCTAGCTGCTGATCCATAGCTGCCAACCCAGTTTCCATGGTAATTGTGCTGTGCTTGTAGTTTTTACCACCATTATCCCTGTGCTATTTTCTTCTTTGGCCAGCAGAAGTCTTGTGTTTTTCTCTTCTTAGGCCACTTCCCCTTCTGAGCTGGAAGTGGTTTTGGAACAACATAGCCTCAGTCAGTCCAAGTATGCTCAACCAGCCTAAAGTCAGCCTAGTTAGTTACTAGCTTGCAACTCGTACCTGTCAGCTTAGCCAATTATCGAGAACTAATTCCCTTTGAATTCAATTAGATTTCCTGCTGAATAGATGGATTTAGGATTGCACTGCAACACTCAGTATGACCAGCACAGTCTTGCATGAAGTTATTGGAGAACATCACCATGGAAAAACAGTGATCAGAAAAGGGCCATCCAATAAACGTACATGGGCATGAAAGTTCAGAACACTATAACTCAAAACTAGTTAATATGACAAAATGTACAGAAATAAATGTAAACAGTACACAGGGACAGCCCCAGACATTTTGCTAACCAACATGGAACTACGAAGGATGTCCTTCCCCTTACACACTATCTTTGATCAGTAATATTATTTTGGCATTCATGGCCAAATTCTCACTATTTCACTGGCAGTAAAAACAGAATAATGATAACCTGAGGATTAAGCTAGCTTCCTCACCTATAATCTTCTCCCTGAGAATGGCTTTGTCACATTTCTTAATTGTAAGGCCAGGCCTGGAATCGGGATCATACTTTTTGATCATGAGCCAGTCAACCGATCATTTCCCCATGAACACAGAATCATAGACTAATAGAGTAGGAAGGGGCCTATGAGGTCACTGAATCCAACTCCCTGTTCAATGCAGGACTCAAAGTCAAAGTAGATCTGACAGATGGTTGTCCAGTTTTCTCTTGAACACCAGCACCACCGCCTCCTGAGGTAATTGGTTGCATTATTGTACTGTTATAATAATTAAGTTTTTCCTGATAGTCAGCCAATATCTGGCTTCCCGTAACTAGAAACCATTACGTGTTCTGCATTCTGGATGACCAAGAACAGAGCCTTCTCTTATGACTATCTTTTAAGTACCGTATTTGAAAAATGTTATCACATCCCCTCTTAGTGATATACCAGAGAAAATAAGGAAATAAGGATCAAAAAAGCATTCAATTTATAGAGGTATGTTCAAAGAGAGATGCTGAAGCTCAGATTTGTTAGAGTTCAGGTCCAGTTACCACTACTCTTCTGAAATCTATCACCTCTCAGCAAATTATGCAGTTCCTATTTTAGAGTGTAATTTAAAGGAGCCTGGCTAACACATCTGGCTATGAATTTTGGAACTTTTATTTTTCTTTTACACTATGCTCACCAATGTAATGCCCGGTCCAACAACTTTCAACAAATGCAAAGTTGAAAGCTGCCAGTGTGTATGAGATTTTATAGTCTAATAAAGATTCCACCCACCCTTGTTTTTGAATTCTGAAAGACAGCATTCCACCACTGATACAGAACTCAGTAATGAAGGGGACAACATGCATCCTCAGGGGCAGTCATTAAAGACATACAGTTATTCCATATGTTCACAAGTCCCATAGTACTGAGAGTTTTGTTGTTCAGTTGCACAGTCGATTCCGACCCTACACATATATTACATATAATACACATATATTACATATAATACAGCTACACATATTCCTAGGAAGCGAGTCAGGGCTGTAGCCATGGGGTGGCCAGGGTGGGCATTGCCCACAATGAGTTAGCAGTTTGCCCACCCTCAAACTCCTGGCTGCTTCTATATATAATCCTGGTTGTGGCCCTGAAGCAAGTATGGAACATTCTTTACACAGTAAAACCCCAAGTTACAATTGCCCTAGTTTATATTTACCATAGTTAATGATGGCAAATTTAATAAAATTAATGCCCTGGTTTACATTTTTTCTGGTTTATGACCGAAAATTGCACTATTTTAAACTCTAAAATGGTGGCCAGTGCCTCAATCCTTGTCCCCTCTGCTTGGCTTGGCATGTCCCTAACGGTGCTCTATAGCAGGGTGGATGGTGAAAACCTTATAACACCCATCCTACTATGGTGCCCTGGCAGGGTCATGCCAAGCCAAGTGGAGGTGACAATGATGAGGCAGTGGGAGCGGTGGTGGGAGCAATGTCTGGAGTGAGGGCACAGTTTGGATAATTTGGTGCTGTGGGCCAAATCCGGCCTGCAGGCCATAGGTTGAGGCTTCTGATCTACGATGTGGTTTAAAAAGGTAGGTTTAATGTGCACAAAAAGGAATGTCAACAGAATGTCACTTGTGATGAAATATAATATAATATAATATAATATAATATAATATAATATAATATAATATAATATAATATAATATAATATAATATAATATAATATAATATAATATAATATAATATAATATAATATAATATAATATAATATACAGTAATACCTCGGATAACGTTTACCTCGGATAACGCTAAAATCACATAACGTTAAGTAATCTGGGGAGGAGAGTTGGATCGAATAACGTTAAGGTCCTATGGGATGGATCGGATAACAACCGCTAAAGCCTGTGCGGTTAAAAAAATATGAAAGTTTGAATTCCTTATTTTTCTGTGCATAGTGTCAAACAGGATGTTAAAAATCATTGTACAGTAATACCTCGGATAACGTTTACCTTGGATAATGCTAAAATCACATAATGTTAAGTAATCTAGGGAGGAGAATTGGATCAAATAACGTTAAGGTCCTATGGGATGGATCGGATAACAACCGCTAAAGCCTGTGCGGTTACAGTGTATCTCTATGGAGCTTTAACATTATCCGATCCATCCCATAGGATTTTAACATGCATCAGATAACACTAAAAATCGGATAACACCAAGACTTGTGGAACCAAGTTTTAGCGTTATGCGAGGTATTACTGTATTATAAAAATATTATGGTGGTCAATAGTCAGTCCAGAGATCTGAGTGGTAATACATTTAGGTTTGGTTCTGTTAAGAACAGTGTCTGTTTGCTGCTGTCATTTCACCCATATAATTTTCTCCTGTCTTAGAAACTTCAGTGTAGGTGATTCTACATGATAAATTATTGGTCTTAGTACACAGTACCAGGCTGCTGAGTATAAGGAGGAGGATCCAGATTCTTTCTCAGAAATGAAGGGCAGAATAAACTATAATTCATACTGTCCACAGCACATTTACCATTTGAGCAAATTTTAGAAATAGTGCAATTCCTTCATTTCCCCATTGTCTGAAGAGTTTCCCCCCTCACTGGTCCTTAAGTTTTTTGTAGAACTCCTGCTGTTCATAGAACTTACTGTCATTAGCTTTTTCTGTAAATTATGTTTGTAAACTGGCTACTCACAAGTGGAAAAATGAGGAAGGCAAAGGCAATAATACTTCATGAATGGAGATCATAAGTGATCCCATGGATGGGAAAAATTTGGGCTTGGGATGTAGGAGATCTAGGTGTCAGGTTATCTCAGCAATGGGGAAATTTCTTTGCCCCCAACGTACTGATTTAGTCTGATTAGATTAATATACTGGTGAATTCCATACATGATAGGTCTGCCACCACACATACTGAAAATGTTGAATTGCCTAATTTTAAAATTTCTCCACTGAAGTACAGTACACTGATGCTTTTAAAATATATAGATAGTATGTTCCTGTGCTTAATTTCCTCTTCTCGCCTTTGCTTGTGGTAAATTGCACCATCAGCTCTAATATCGTGACTCCGAACAATTCTCTGCTTTTTTTCAATGTGAGTTGATGTGCACCTGAAAAATAAAAGGCTGAACATTATGGTGCTACCATTATTACAAATTAACTTAACTCAAGACAGTTTGTATGGATCGTTTCCCTCACAGCATTCTCATAACAACTTCCTCAGGTCAGTTATATCAAGAGCTAATGATTGACATGAGGTCACTCAGTGAGCTTTATGACATGATCAAGGATTGGAATAATGAATCGTACTGGTGTGCAAGAAGAGCAACTCATGTTGTGATATGGTGATATGATGTGGGATATACTTTGTTCTCAAGTACGTTTGAATCTAGATTAACTCTGAATCCTTTGACATAAATGTGAAACGTTGATGTGCCATTGTTTTCTGAGAAAGAAGTATCTGATTATTATCCATAATTGATTTGGTTAATATGTTTTCGTAATAAGTTTATGAAGTTTAAGCCTTACAATATCCACCCTGCTATGGAGCACCGTTAGGGACATAGGAAGCCAAGTGGAGGGACAAGGATTGAGGTGGTGGTGGAGGAAGCGGCAGCTGGGGTGAGGGCGCAGTCTGGATGAGATGGTGTCACAGGCCAGATCCGGCCCATGAGCTGTAAGTTGAGAACCCCTGATTATAGAGTCCCTTCCAGCTCTGCAGTTCTAAGATGATGATGATTGTTAGGTATAATTATGACTACCAAACTAGTTGGTACTGGCAGATAAAGTCTGATTTGATCACTACTGGCCTAAACTAGGATTAACAGTTCTTGTGGAACTAATGGAAGGAAGGTTGGGAACCCTAGTGATATTCTTTTATTTTAGCACCTGCATTAAGATGAACAGATTTAGAGTTCAGTGTGGCTGTTAATGATGCACTGCAGCCTTCTCCTTTGAGTTAGGAAGATTTAAGTATTCTTTGCTTTCAATTAATTAAGGTACTAGAAATATTGTAGCTACAAGTTTCTTTTGCTAATGGCTCTCTAAAAAATGGAAAAAAGAGAAGGGGGGAAAAAGAAATAAAGAGCAGAATACTTTGCTGAGGGTTTACTTTTAGACATAAGAAACCAGCTCAGAGGACACTGGATGAGATTAAATGAATCTTAGACTAATGTTGTACAATAGAGATGTCACACTTTTATGTCTTAGAGTAGGAAGCACTAGGCATTTGAGGCCTCTTTTTACATAAAAGTGAAAATGCTTGAAAAGTAATGGCCATTTCTTGAGGGTTCGCAGTCCTATGTCCATCATTTAAACAGTTTTTTAAAAAAACATTTTTACCAAATTAAAAGGGAACTTCCATCCTCTCCTAGTTTATTGTTTTTGTCATAGGGGTGGGTGGTATTTGGAGGTTTGGCTTACCTGTTGATAGGTATAGGGGACAGAAAATGGTTTCTTGTCTATCCATGCATTATAGAAAGCCGCTGTGCTGATACCCGAGACTATAAATATACTTACTGAACCCTCTCCCCATAAAAACATTCCCAAAATGAAAACATTTAGTTATTGGCTAGAAAAGGAAGATGAATAGATTAATACTGTTTTATGAATAGGTTTTCCAAAAATCAGTCTGGAATGCTTCCACATCTGATTTGCCACAATTCAACTCTTTCCTTCCTGCTACTCAGGTATTTTAGCCATCTACAAAGATGAACTATTCCTTATCCCAACCCTCCTGTCCCATCCCACTGATCCAAGATGATTCTGGACATGTTCCTTGGTTAATTGATTGCTGTTATCAGTTTTCAGATAAGTTATTCCATATATAAATACACACACTCTCTCTCTCTAACATAAGGCAATGGTGTGAGGGAAGCCACACACTTGGGTTTACATGATCTGAGCAGGGTTGTTGAGGACAGGGCATTTTGGCGATCTCTCATTCATAGGGTCACCATAAATTGGAGGTGACTCAATAGCACATAACAACAAATACTAACATGATAAAATTGTACAGGAGAGCTTGTGTCATATATTTTCCTGAATGTTAGAATTTACTATGAAGATTTTTTCTCAGTGTACTACTGTACTTAATTTTTACACATTTATTTCCTCAGGCAGATGACCAGTCCCAAGAATTTTGCAGGCAGTTTAATATACAGTAATACCTCGGATAACGTTTACCTCGGATAACGCTAAAATCGCATAACGTTAAGTAATCTGGGGAGGAGAATTGGATCGAATAACGTTAAGGTCCTATGGGATGTATCAGATAACAACCGCTAAAGCCTGTGTGGTTACAATGTATCTCTATGGAGCTTTAACGTTATCCGATACATCCCATAGGATTTTAACATGCATCGGATAACACTAAAAATCGGATAACACCAAAACTTGTGGAACCAAGCCTTAGCGTTATCTGAGGTATTACTGTATGTCAATTTAACATGGGCTAAAATCCTTTTTTTATTAATAATATTATTAAAAAATCACAGGCACATTCAAAACATAAGTAGGAATGAGTTGTGTAAGAGTGGCTGAAATCCTGTTGCAGCGGAGTGATTTTTGTTGATTTACGGTAAAATGCCCAACTTCTATCCAATGGCCTTTCTGGCTCCCGTATAATCTCCTTCACTGCATGAAAGCTGTGAGAGGTATGGTACCACAGGAGAAAGCATTTAATTACAAAAAATATTCCCATAAAATAACACTAACCAATGGGAACAATTTTCAGCAGTCGAAGAGTTCCTACTTTTGTCCTGCTTTTTGGTGATGAAAGGGATTAGATAGAAATTGGAAAAGCTGTGGGACAGAAACAGGACATTTTTAATTATTGAAGATCACCCCTTTTTAGTTACACCATCACCCTTCTGGAGGTGTAAGATACATGACAGGATTTCAGCCACATTGTCTGCTGGCATTATCATTCCCAAAATCCCACAGGAAGCCTGGCCACTGACCACAGTGTTTGTAAGTCATGTCTCATGCAATAAATATTTCCATTTGAGAGTCCTCTTCAGCATGTATCTGAATTGCATTCAACTGAGGCATCAGCTGGGCAAAATAATAATAATAATGAAGTATCTTTTTAACTGAATCCAGTAGAGTTTCTGTCTGGTGAAAATCTGTGTTTTTTCCAGCTAGAAGCCCTGGATTTCTTTCAAGCTGATGTTAACTATGTATAAGTATAATTAGATTATTAAGGATTGGTAACTCATTACACATTCCTTCCAGCACATATGTTCCAAATATAGTTGCTTGGCTTTTCTATGAATACAAATTGCAGTTAAAAACAGCTGCGATGGAACCTAGGAATTCATTTATCTATCCACAAAATGCCCTCTGTAATTCTTTGCGCAGCAGTTGTGAGCAGAAGTAAACTTTGGCTAATAAAACAAAGCCTGACTCATATCTAATTAAGTGGCCAATTTTAAAAAGAAATTAAAGTTCACAAGTAAGGGGGGAAGGTTGGAGAGGAAGATACAACTATGAGGTTTTAAAACACCCATTATTAACAATCTGCAGGAAAATCGATTTGTATCTGCAGTTCAGTCAACCTTTTAACAAGCTGGACAAAAGCTGAGGTAATTATTTGGGAAATTATTGCTATTACAGAATGCAATCAATGCTTTCTTACAGCAAAATATATTTTTCCTACTGTGCTTTAACATTCTATGGTCAGGCTGCCTGTGGGTTGTCATATACAATACAAACAAATGGATGTTTAGTTTGAGTTTAATTGCACGAGTTCCTGACATTGTAACAAATAAATGACTTTCCCTACATTTCAACCACAACTGGTTAGGAAGCCTTTATTATTAAAAGGCTGTTAAACCAGTTGGAAATTGTTCAAAACATTCAATCACAACATATTTAAAATATATAATCAATACCAGTGGATTTTTGCATATACAGTCAAGAATTGCCTGCATTCATAAGTCTGTCAAAAGGTGACTGAATGCCTGAGCATTGTTTGGAATGAAAACTGATCATACTGTTGTAGTAAAACCTCGCATAAAGAGCACCTCGCTTAGAGAGTAACTCGCTTAAAAAGTAGAATTTTCTCTGAATGGTTGCTTCACTCAACAACAAAAACCAACCAAAAACTCGCTTAACAACTAAATCGAGTTTCGCAGTCTCCTCCACCAGAAGTCACATTTGTCACTTACAATGGTGTTTTGCTTAGAGAGCAAACTCACTTACAGAGCAATCTCATGGAACGCATTATGCTCTTTAAGCGAGGTACAACTGTATCTAAAAATGGGAAGAATCTATCTGGACATCTCTCTCACTTGATAGATTGTATAAATACGTACATTGAACAACACTTCTGAAGGAATGGATAAAAGAGAGGAGAGATCTAAAAAGATGGCAATTTATGGCTAGGCTCCCCTGTCTCCACTTGGAGTTATGGCTTTTCAATATGAGCTCTTTTGGAGTGGGCTGGTACAGACTAAATAGAATCTCTTGGAATCAGGTAGATCCCTGCCTCCAAATGACAAACCAGACTGCAACTGAACGATTTCCAATAGTGAGAAGTGGATTAAGAAAGAGAACCAGTTCAGGATGTGGGAAAACTAAACACTTCTCCATGGAGAGGGAAAGGAAGTTTTAAAAATTGTTAGGTTTTATTGTATTTTGTTATAAAAATAACAAAAATAAAAAACTCTGCCCCAAAAGTAGAAGGAGGTAGGAGAGGCGAGAAGGTGATTTCCCCCCTTCTTTTCCCTGAGACTTCTTTTAAATGTCAGCTCAAGAACCTGCCTGCATCTAGGTCGACCACTGGCTGGCCAGCATTCAATGTTGGATGTGGCTGTGGGCAAGTTTTTGACATGAATTTTAAGACAAGACAAAGAACAAAAATGTTCCTCACTAATCCTCCTGTTCTTTCCTCTCCTGGGGGAAATTATCTTTTATGTTTTTTATAAGTGGTTTAATACATCTGCACTAAAATTGAGTCTGTGTTGTGAATGTTTTACTTTGGTTGATAAATATGTCTTGGACTTTGTTCTTATTTGGTTTTAAAAATACATCCGGATTCTTCTTTAACTCTCCAAGCAACTGCTGCTCTGGGTGCTGGTGAACTCATCACTCCACCCTATGGCTGCCAACAGTTTCCCCAACATCAGAGATCCCCCAGGAGCAGTGGTGGGATGTCAAAATTTTTACTACCCCACCGTGATGTCATCACAGTGTGGGCGAAGCTAACATCATGACATCATGGGCAGAGCCAACGTCATGATGTCATGACATTGTGAGCAGAGCCAAAGAAAAAAATAAAATAATATTTAAAAATAAAATAAAAATAAGTGCGTGCACACATGCCTCAACCCACCCACCCACCCACAACAGAAACCCGTAAATAAATAAAATAAATAAATATATTAAAATACAACCCCATACACAAATACACCAGAGCTTTTGAACTAGAGCTTAAAGCTTATTCTGGCTAATCTTTCTCACACTAGGTCAGATGGAAGGAACTACAGAATGAACTCAGCATAAGATGACTTCATTTTGGCACTTTTCAACTTTTCAACAGTTAAATAAGTTAGGTAATAAGTCTTTGCCTAACCATTTCTCTAGGATAATATGCCTTAATGTAAATGTAAAACAGCTGTACCTCCTTAAGGGTTCTCCAATTGGAACAGCAATTGGAACAGCACAGGTGTAGCTTATTGAGGAGGTAACTCCAAGACTTTGCTTAAAAACCCCAAGCCAGGCCTGCCGGCCGCTAGGCCTTTTTAGGAACTGTGGTAGTACGTCAATATAGGTAAAGGTATTAAATACACATTAAAATACACACAGACACACCACATCCAAAGGTGAGTCACTTACCCTGGGGAGCAGGCTATAGGGAGCTTCAGGCTAGCAGCTTCTCTTCCTCCTCCCCGCTTGGGAGGACAGCAAAGAGGCCATGCATATGCGCCAAGCACTGTAGGCGTACATGCACACCAAGTGCTTGGTGCGCATGCACAGTGGGGGAACCAGTGAAAACGTAAGCCCTGAAGGTGGTTCCCCCCAAAAGCTGCTACCGGTTCTCCGGGACACTGGAAAATGTTCCCACCGGTTCTGGCGAAATGGTGAGAACCTGTTACATCCCATCACTGCCCAGGAGCCTTTGGACCATCAGGGGGAGGGCCAGAATTTATATAATTTTTGTATCTGAAAAATCACTGCAGATAATGTCACGAGGAGCCTTATGTGGCATAGCCCTATGAACAAAATTTCAGCCAATCTCTTCTACATGTGGGTTATAACGTTGAAGTTGTATTCTTAATCCTTGTTAGCCTTGATCACATGTGTACATTCAGTTAGAGACAGCATTCATACTTTTTGCAGTTAGTAGGAATTGTGCATTGGTTTCAATGGGATCAAGTGTGCAATATGAACTGGGAGAAAAATGTACCACATCTTACGCTTGGTGTAACAGGAAGGTAAGAACATTAATAGGTTTGTTTATGTATAGGATACCACACCAAGAAATACCTTTAGAGCTCACATTTGTAAGGAACAAAACAAGTCTTCCCAGATTGATAGAAGTCTCTGAATTCAAATGTTAATGTCTAAATTATGAAAAGTAGATGAAGTCCATAATTTACATCCAGATAAGTGTACTTATTTGTGATGATGACATCAGTAGGATGATTTGTAGAAACTAAACATGTTATACTTCTGTATTGAGTCACACATAGCTCACATGTCCATGGTCAAGAAGCTATGGGAACTATAGAATGGGAGGAAGATGTGTTTAATTCTTCTAATTACTGCTGCCTGGATGATTTTATCAGAAGCAGCACTTTCCAGAAATTCAATATGTCCTATTACCACCTTGTGTCTCCCACAGCTACCAATGACGCAAAGGATTGTACAGGAGCTGTGGGAGTCTTTGAAGAAAAGTACAAAATGTGTAATTTTTGAAAATTTACTTCTGCTTTTCACATCCTTACCCTTATGAAGATATGCATTACAGAGTAGGATTTCAAACAATACCTTTGTGCTTTCTGGATGGCGGAGGAATTCAGAGAAAACCACAAATTCCCTGGTAGGATATTTTCCATGTTGATTTTTTCTTGTGTCAGAAATCATTAGAGAGTGAGGAAATTTTATAGTTCTTAACTGCATGCCCTTGAAACTGACAAAATGGCTGCCTGATTCTAATTTTTGTTGTAAATCTGTGCTGTCAGGTGTAAATGGAAACTAATAAATGGATTACATAGGTATAGAAATCTAGAGCTTGCTCCTTAGGGTCTGTATAAACTACACAGTTAATGTTATCAAGCAAAAACTGATCAAACTCTAGCTGATTGATTCAATTCCCTTTTGGTAATAAACAGCAAGCTGTGTAGCAATTGAAATTATGCATGTTTCTTTACTAACTGATTTTAATTCTCCTAGCTATAAGGTAGATACAGTACTTTCTTTTTACAGTGTTGAGATGTTTAGCAGAAATTTGATTATAAAGTAAACCATTTCCCAAATGTTTATAATAACAAGGACTGTGTGCTAGCAAGTCAAATTTGACTTATTGTGAACCTTTCCAGGGATTTCCAGGTAGAGCATACTTAGAAATGGTTTACCATTTCCTTCTTCTGGAATGGTGAAATAACACAAGCATTTTTCAGATTACAGTCATACCTCGGATAAAGAGCATCTCGCTTAAAGAGTAACTCACTTAAAGAGCAGAATTTTCTCTGAATGTTCGCTTCGCTTAACAAATAAAACCAAACAAAAACTCACTTAACAAATAAATTGGGGTTTCAATCCCCCCCCACAATTGGTCAATTACAATGGTGTTTCACTTAAAGAGCAAACTCGCTTAGAGAGCAATCCTGTGGAATGCATTATGCTCTTTAAGCGAGGTACAACTGTATCTGTGACATAGTGTTATGCCCCCCCCTTTTGCTGGTACAGCGTGGGTTGACTACATGAAGGAGCAAGGGAAAGAGAAACAATACTGTGGTTGGGATAACCACTGTGGTGTAGCATGGATTTCAGCTGTCCGGGGCATAGGCCAAATTTGCAGCCCCCGCCCCCTACCACGCCACTGCCACAAACCCCAAGTTCGCAATTTCCAAATGCTTGCTGGGTGGGTAGGGGAATGGGAAGGGGAAGAGCCCTGATGAAAATGTACCATAGGCTCAAACTCATGGTAGCCCAGGTTTCGGAAACCGGGGACATTCGTGGGGGTCTCCCCCCTGCGCATGTTTCTGGAGGGCTGAGTGGAAGAAAGCAATGGAGGAGGGAAAGAAAAGAGAGGACAACACTGCTGCATTGGATTTCTAAAAGCCTGAAAGAAAGTGGAAAGAACAGCAAGGCATTCAGGAGGAGGAAAAAAGGACAGGAATGCTCTTTAAGCAACGTGTGGTGGTGGTGGTGGTGGTGGTGGTGGTGGTGGTGGTGGTGTGTGTGTATGTGTGTGTGTGTGTGTCTTTTTCTTATGGGGACAGCAACAAGCAGGGAAGGCCACTGACCCCTCGCTCTGAGAATCCCCCCCAAAAAATCCCAAGGTTTTGGCGAGCATGAGAGCTGAGCACCCCTTTGCCCACCAGCCATTGAGGAAGATAATGGCGAGGAAAGGGGGAGGGGACAACAGTTGTCAAAGGGAGGAAGGGGCCCAATCCTCGGAGGTTCTCAGTGGCTCGGAGGTTAAGAAGATTGCCTTGTTCACTGGAAGGCTGGCAAGTCAGCCATTCGAGACCCAGGTACTGCAGAGACCCAGGTCTCTGTCCCAGCTCTTGGGGCCATGAAAGGAGCCTCATTTGGGAGTCCACTGAGTGGAGTTTCTCCTGAAAAAATCCTTTCAACCCAGAATAATTTCTGACATGAAACGAGTGAACCTCTTGTTTGGGTGGGAGGGGGTGTTGCTCTTGCCCACCCACTTTCCAGTGTTTCCCTCTCTGATGGCAGGTGGGGAAGGAGGTGCCCAACTCTCAAGCTCACCAAAACCTCAGGTTGGTTTTATTTTTTTGGGGGGAGGGTGTTTTCTCAGGTTGAAGGGTAAGCATCTTCCCTGCTTGCTTCTTAGTCCTCTTCCTCTCTCGGTGGCCTTTTACCCTGCCCAGCCTCCTCTGCCCACACCCCGCAGCTCCTTCCTCACATGTCATCACCTGGCTTGGTCTGCCCAGTGCACGGGCACGTGCGTGCCCCTGGTGGGAGCAGCGGGAAAACCCGCCTCACTATTGCCACGATAGAGAAGAAACAACAGGTTGCTTTTCTCCCCAAACCAAGGGGCACCTTGGCAGGGGCGGTGGCAAAATCCTATTTATTGTGAAATTTTGCCTCCCCCCCAAAAGTGCTGGCCGGGGCAGGCCCCCTTACCCCCCACGCTACGCCACTGGATAGCCAACTTCAATTACCAGTTCAATCCATTCCAGTTCAAGCAAGTCTGAAAGAATAATCCAAGGGGTGTCGTCAGAGTACAGTCTGAGGTCAGAGTGCAGGTTTGTTAAGCAGACAAAGTATACAAAAGAGAGAAACACAGAGTAGGGAGATCAAATCTTGCTCAGACAAAAGCCTTAGCTGCCATGGGCGGTTCCTTAAGAGTCTTCCAGCTCTGGACTCACAGCTGGAAGCAGTTTGTGTTTCTCTCCTTCGCACATACAACTCGTGTCTCAGCTGCTCTCTGAAGTACTTGGCTCCTCCTTCTCCAGCTCACTGACATTTGGAGCCCCAGTGTGGGCTGGCTGAGTTGTTATCACTTCCTGATCTCTTGAATCAGCTTTGTCCTGACCAGGCAGCTCTGATCTGACAGCAGGCTGGGGAGTTGTCTCTTCCTCCCTGAACTCAGAGTCCAAGGCCATCACATGTATAGAGTAAATGATAGTATAATGGAATTCTGAAGGCAAACGCCACATCTAGACTATACATATTCACCACATTTTTTTACTTGTGGTGGTAGATTGTGAAGAACATGATCTACAACATTACATAGCATATAGTGTGTATTCAAGAATGAACCTATAACATTCTAATGAACATGCAAAGTTCAAAAGTAGAGCTGGGTGCCATGATCCCTCCCTCTGTGCACCTTCATGTCATGGGACGACATCTTTTTCCTAACGTTTCTCAAAACTGGAGGGGACCTAGTTTCACTAGGCCTCAAAAATCATTTCCCTTCTTTCTCTCACAAGACTGCTTGTCACGAGACTGCTTGTTTCCCAATACTCTTATCTCTAGGCTAGCTGAGTTACCATGTTTTGACTATTGTAGAGCACTGTTTCTGCACTGTTTCTCCATGTTTTGGGATCTTGCTGTTTCAGTAAAAGCAATTTCTGATTGGTTGGGGGTACCCCACCTGACTGAAGAATCTCCATCTTGGGGAGAACAGAGTGAGTTCACTTTTGGATGTCTATGGGTTAACATCTTTCCCTGGGACTACTTCCCTTTTACACTTTCACAATGATTATCTAGAATGGTTGGCCTTTCTGGACTGGTTTTTATGCTATAGAACTATGTTTTGTTTTGGACTGTCTCTGGACTGACTCTTATGCTTTAAGAACCTGATCAATAAACCTATGTTTGCTTCAACAACGTCTCTTTATTGGACTAAGGGTAAGAGAAGCAATGCATTCACACACAAGCTTCTAAATATGCTACCTATTAAACCTCCTTGTGGAAGAGAAGCAGCTAAGGGCTGTTAAGCTGCATTGCTGGCTGTTTAGCTGCATAGCTCGCCCTCTGGGGGCTTTGGTTTAGGAGGGCCAGAGCAGAGGCGGCCGGCTGGTTCCATGACACTTCATGTATATTGATCATATTCATGTTAATTCTCATTAATTCATATTCACATTAATTTTCTGAATAAAGTAATGTTTTATTTAATCACTATTTAGGTATTCATTTATTGGATTTCTGTCCATTAGCTCTGAAGTATGCCCTTTTACACACTATTATAAAAGAGAACAACAGTTTTTGAGCTAAAAAAAATCACGCATAGCATCACAATTTTACCACCTGTCTAAAAGTTCACATAGATGGGGCAATTCTTTATGAAACACTTTTATTTGAAATTATGCATCCACCAACCTACCCTCTTTTGATGCTGGGATTTAGAAACAGGATCTTGATGAAATCTCAAATTATAATTCTTATCTGGGTAGATTTGGTCTTTTAGATATCGAGACCCAAATAATCTACTGTTGTATGGATTGAACCCAGCACTTTGAATTGGCCTCAAAACAAAAAAAAATCCAGCACAATTAGTACAAGACTGGTGATGGATGATCTCTTCACTCCATACCAATTGACATGTATATTTAATGATAGTTTACAAAAGATTTTCCAGGTCATTCCTATGTTACAGTAGACTATGTGATAAGAGCTAGGAAAAGACCCCTGGCAATTTGTCCCACCCTGCCCCCAGATAAATTTTAGTTGTTTCTGTGCACATCAGACACAGACATAAGAAAAGTGCCAGTGGTATGTTATTGATAACTGTTTTGGCTGGATCTCCCTCATGAAAGCAAAAGATTGTTAGTGTTCCCGCATCTAATCTAGCTTGAGCACAACTTGTTTAATATTTCACATGTGGCAAAATGTAGGGGTGTTCTCTGTCTCCAGACAAACATGTAAATATGGATTGAATCAGGGCTTCTTCCGAGTGTCTGAGAGGACCACAATGTACAGACCTGTGCAGTCATGGAGCAAAGTCACCTGATCATTTGTTTATTTATTTTACTTATATGCGCCCATCTGGGAGATTTTCCTACTCTGGGTGGCTAACAACATGAAACTCACATATTAAAAACATTTTAAAACACATTTTTAAAAAAATACAAAAATCCTTTTGGTGACAGAGACAGAATAAAATACCCAACACTCAGCCATTGGCAAAAGATTCTCAAAGGCCTCTTTAAAGAGAAACAATTTCAACTGCTTTTTAATCATAGGCAGGGATGGGACCTGGTGCAGTTCAACTGGAAGGGAGTTCCACAAAGTTGGTGCCATCACCTTCCTTGCCAATCTCAGGGTCGGCACTTGGAGCTGTGCCATCTGAGAGGAATGAGTGATGCGGGCTGATGTCCTTAGGGGATATGCTCCACCAGGTAGGAAGGTCCCAAACTGTTCAGGACCTTAAAAGTTAGAACTAACACCTTGAACCTGAAATGGAAAGAAACAGGTAGTCAATGCAGCCCTGCCAAGGCGGGTGAGAGATGACCAAATTTTCTCACTCAGCCTAGCTGCTGCATTTTGCACCTGTTGAAGCCTCTGTATCAGGGGACAAGGGAAGCCCCATTTAGAGAGCATTACAGTAATCCATGCATGAGATTACCAGTGAGAGGACTAGTGTTATGAGGGTCTGCCCATCCAAGTAGGGATGCAACTAAGCTATTTCATAAAGATGGGAAAAAGCAGCTTTACATACTGCTGCAATTTGTGTTTCTAGTGTCAGATTGCAATCAAATATGACCCCCCCCCAAGTTGCGTACTTGGTCCTTAGGGGATAAGACCATCCTATCTAGCATCAGGGTCAAGGATCCTAGTTAGGCAGACGAACCCTCCAACACCAGCACCTCCGCCAGATCCAGCCTAGAAGCCTTGCTAACAGCAGGGGTGCCTAAACTTTCCAGACCATGGGCCAGTCATGGCTGCATATGGCAGCTCTCTGTTTGCCTCAAATTCCCCAACGTTATCCGATTTTAGCGTTATCTGATCCAATCGTTATCCGGTGTTTTACTGTACAGCTAATGTACACTTTTCCACTTTTTATTATTTCTTTCCCTCCCACCTGTTCCTTACATCTGAAATTAGTGATATTGTAGCCACAAACTTAAATGATTTGATTGATGGCTTGGCAGCAGGTATGATAAAGTTGGATCATTTTCAAGGTAAAGAGCACACACTCTTTCTACATTGCTGTCAAATGAGCATCTTCCAGAATTGTCTTCTCCTTCCCCTGCTTCTAATTGCAATACAGAAATACCTGATTTAATATGAGGGATCTGTGTGAGTGCTATTCTGCCTTGTTAGTATCTCAAGTTCTGACTTCCTCCCTGAAGCCAGCCTGAAAATTCACCTGACTCCATTTTTAGCTACACCGTTTGTAGAAAGACAGTGCAATTCCCCAATAAAAATATGTACTTGTTTTGTTAAAACAGGAAAAAAGAAATGGCTTTTTAAGTTTGTCACAAAAAACATAATATATTTAGTTATTACACTTATGCTTGTATTTTCTCTCATTGTCATTCGGTGCATATGAACTAATGTGTTATGTAAACATAGATGAGCAAGCCCTATTAAATAAGCCCATTTACTTAGTAAGTAAATTTGTATAGGACTGCATCCTAGAAGAAACACTGGTACTTCGCTTGAAGAGCATAATGTGTTCCATGGGATTGCTCTTTAAGCGAGTTTGTTCTTTAAGTGAAACACCATTGTGCGTGACCAATTGTGACCTCTTTTGGGGGGGGGGAATTGAGAACCCTGATTTAGTTGTTAAGCAAGTGTTTGGTTGGTTATAGTTGTTAAACGAGGTGACCATTTAGAGAAAATTCTGCTCTTTAAGCTTGTTAGTCTCTAAGCGAGGAACTCTTTATGTGAGGTTTTACTGTACTGCACTGTGAAATTATTGTAAGGTCACCCTTGCTTGAAAGCCAATCATATCCGACTCTTGGGTTCAGTGCTCATCTCTGTTTAGAGCCAAAGAGCCAGTGCTATCTGCATCTGCAGACATTTCCGTGGACATGTGGCAGGCATGCCTCAACACCGAAGTGCACGGAAAGCTGTTTACCTTCTCACTGAAATGGTCCCGATTTATCTACTTGCAATTTCTTGCTTTTGAACTGCTAGGTTGGCAGGAGCTGGGACAGAGACGGGAGCTCACTCAATCCTGCAGTACCCGGGAATCGAACTCTGATCTTCCAGCCAGTGAGTTCAGCATCTTAACTACTTGAGCCACCACAGTCCCTTTACATAATACAATAATATACTATACATTGTATTATAGATCAGATTACTCAAGGAGGCCCCTTCCCCTCTGCGTGTTATATTTTAAGAAGAGCTGTAAAACTTCCCTTTTAGCAAGGCTTTGGGAAAGCTATTATTATTTTACAATGTAGTATATTAAGATCTGCATACAGCTTTTATAACTAACCTGGTTCCTGTAATTTTTATTGTAGTTTTAAAAAAGATGATCATTTCGATTCTGCTATTTTTGTGTGACGGGATGAATGCTATGAGATTTGTATTCTATGATTCCAATATAAGTGTAGACAATGTGCATTTGGCATCCTCAGATTTTTAGGTTCCATTAAAATCCATAAAGAGGAGGCCTCCTGATTGTACAACTGCACAATTGCTCATAAATAACCCTTTTCAGAATCTCTGGAGAGATAGATGAAGCCAGAACGACTGTTGAATAAGATCAGCATTACTTCCTTGTTGTTCTTGTATGCCCAAATATATCGTGGAATTAAAAAAATTCTGACTATCAGATTGGTTTTCCTTACATGGCATGTACAGCTGCATGCCAAGGATTTCCATTAAGAGCCCTGGTGGTGAGTTCAATCCTGAGAGGAATCAAGATTGACTCAACCTTCCATCCTTCTGAGGTTGGTAAAATGAGGACCCAGCATGGTGGAGGCAAAATACTAATTAATTTGTGAACCTCCCAGAGAGTGTAATTGCTATTACTTGTGCAGAATCTTTACTGTATGAGTGCAGCTCAATATTTTTCAGGCTGGTCATCGACCAGGTTACATAAAAATAAATTGCCACCACACTCTGGTTAAAAATGGAAAATTTGCATGACTTTCCCCCAATTTATTTATGACTATATAATTCTTCACATATACAAATCTTCATGAGGATATTGTGCATATGACCTCATGGAAACTAATGTCAAGGTGATTGAGATTATTAATGGTTACTAGTAATCACTGCTATATGATGGCTGACATTTTGTTTGTACGACTATCCTCCTGAGGCTGATGATGTCCTTAATGGTTTGGGACCTAAATATTTGTTTGAGCATCTCTCCCAAAGAAAAATCCACCATTTCACCAAATTTACCCGTATCTTGTTACAATGGGTGACCATTGTGAGAGAGGTGATAAGGGTTTCCACTAGAAGTAGTCTCTCGATTCCTCATCAACAGTACCTCTGATGACAATCAGACTGAGAGGAAGGCCTCCTCTGAAGCCCTTAAGGATTAAGAAGGCTCATATGAGGAATACAGTCCTTCAGACTGCCTTGACCCAAATCACATAGGGTTTTATAGGTGATCATCAACACTTTGAATTGAGCTGGAGGTGGACTGGTAGTCAGTCTAGTTTTGTAGCAGGGACATTATATACCCCTATAGCTGGTCCTAGTCAGCAGTCTGGCCACTGTTCTTGGAGTCGGGTGAAGTTTCCAAGTTGTCTTCAAAGGCAGCTCTACATAGACTCTAGAGTATGTTATAGAAATCCAAACAGGATGTAGTTAAAGCATGTTTCACTACAGTCAGCTCAGATACATCAAGGGACGGGTGAAGCTGGTGCACAAGTTTTATCTGAGCAAATGCATTCCTGGCCACTGCTGAAATCTGGGCATCCAAGCTCAGGGTTGAGTCCAGAAGTATACCCAACCAGAGGACCTGAGTTTTTAGGGAAGTGAAACCACATCCGGCACAGGTTGCATCCTGATTTCCTCATCTGCTTCCCAATTGACCAGGAGTAGCGCTATTTTATCTGGATTTAGTTTCAGTTTATTCATCCTCATCCAGCCCAATCCTGACATAAGCTATTGGTTTAGAATAAAAATGGCTTTCTTAGAATTAGGAGGAAAACAGAGAGAGAAATTCAGTTGTATCGCAGTTCTTTGTATTATTCATTTACTTATCCGCTGCTTGCTTTGTCTGTATCTTGCCTTACAGAATAACAAATCAACAAATTAGTTTCTAAGAGTATAGAATGACAACAATATAATCTCTATTCAAATTGAAAATAGGACTCAAGGTGGCCAACAGGAAAAAAATTCAATTTAAAAACATGATTCAAGCATTAAATCTCATTAGATAAAAAAAGAGAGAGGAGGCTATAATTGTAGGATTATGTTTTATTCTAACTTCTGAAAACATTAATGCAATTGAACTATTTTAAAAGTATGATTTTATAAGTGAACCTGCTGTTTTTGTTTTGGTCTCCAGAGTCACGTTTAGCTGTTTGACAGACACACCAGAATTTCTCAGTTTCACTAAATAATGTTATCCAAGCTTCTTCTGTCATGTTATATTGTCATAGGAGTGACTTTAAAGTTCTTTTAAAAGTTCACATTATAATGTGATTAATTTCTTTGACAGAACTTTATTTTCAACAGAGTTTGATGCAGAAACTAGAAATCTCTTAGTCAGAGCCCAGCAATACTGTCGGCAAGGCCTTATTAATTAAATAAGGCTGGTTTATTTAACGTCATATTAATGGAAGCAATTTTTCTTGCAGAGACATCAATCTAGAATTGCTGAAAGGTTTCCAAAACTGCACTGCTCTTTTCTTTTTGATAATAGATCGAAGAACCTTAGTATTTAATTTGTGTAAGCTGCCATAAGGAAGGAAGTAAATTAATTGGATGTTTATTGTCAAATGTCACTGTATTCATTTGGGTGCATTTTGCTATTCAGAGTAGTTCTCAGAATTCAGACCTATTGAAATGAAGAAACTATATTTTGCCCATATCTGTGATACCATTATAATATTACTAAGATATTTCCATATTCCTAATTTTAGAAAAGTGGCCAATATGCAAATGTCAGGAAATAGGCTGACATGAATAAGGAGAAGAAAACAGGCTAAGTGACTAAGATCCTGTTAGAGTGTGATCAGAACAGAACACACCAGCATTTAGCCTACTGTTTAGACCAGTGATCACCAGCGTGAGGCCCATGCGCCACAGGGGGGGCTTCAATTCCTTGAAGCCTAAGTCAGTACATTGGCTGATTGGTGTTTTGGGGAATTGACTTAGGCTTCTGGGAATTGAAGTGCAAATAGCAAAGTTTGGGAAACACTTATTTAGACTAATGCAGGGATGGGTTGGCACACACCAATCTGCCCCTAAAGCATCTCCATATACACCTTTCTGGCTCTGTCAAGAGGCTTCTAAATTTTTTGCTACTGATAGGGTTGCTCCACTATAATTCATCTCTATCATGTGTGATTATTGGGAATAGACCAGAAGAAGCCTTCCTCTTTCAACTTGCCAATATTGTGAAGTGGCTTAATAAAGAAGAGGTGAGGCTGCCTGTGGAAAGCGAAAACCTCTTGTGCATGTTTGTGCACCTCTGTCTGTCTAGGACAGTTATGGCAAACCTTGGCACTCCAAGTGTGCTTCTGACATGATTTCAATAATAATAATAATAATAATAATAATAATAATAATAATAAAAAAAAAAAATCCAGAAGAGCCCCTTTTCTTTTTAAAACACAAGTTTGTTTGTGCTTTTGCACTGGCTTTTCCAGCCCATTTTAATTGATTTTGTAGCATCTTCCATATGCTTTTTTCCTCTTGGCAGAAAGCTTTTAAAATCTAGCTAAGCATTAACTTTATCTTAATTCTTTGTGCAAATGCCTAAGCCTCTTTGGTGAACTCAAGTTGAGAGACTTTGGAGGGGGAGGTACAGAATACCTTTCTGTGCCACAAAGCTTTCTCCCATCCTGTTAAAGAAGTTCTCAAGAAGAAGGTCATTGTGTGATCTTGGCATAAAGTGCAAAAGTGCAGATTGATGCCTTCTTGTGAATGCATCATTTTATTGCAAATCCATGAGTGTTAGTTAAAGGTGTCTTTTTTTTTTAACAGAGGTCCCGTTTGATTGCAAGCCAACAGAGGCAGAGACGCTGCCATCAGTCACCCTCATTTTAATTGCAGACTTGGATGAAAGCTTGGTTCCCATGATTCTGGAGTCTGAATTGGCACAAGAGAGATGTATGTGGGTGAAAAGAATGGGGGCTATTTCCTGAATGGATTCAAATGCTCTCTGTCAAAGAAATCTTGAAGGTCTGTTAACACTGAATCAGAGTGCTATGATTTTGCAGGTCCCAATATTTTATACCATGGACCAAGTTTTTATTTATTTAATCGAGGCAGAATAACAGCTTTTGTTTTTAAACCTTTCCAGTTTAGGGATTCATACTTTTCCAGACTTATAAATTGCAGAACTGTTTTGTTTCATACCTATCTTCCAAGGTTTAGTGTAATGCAGGGTGTTAAAAATTTAAAAACATTTTAAATTTAGTGAGTATTTGGCAAGAGATGAGATCTACTATTGTGACAAGGTGTGATATTTTGAATGCATATAGAGTGCTAAAAAAAATTGAGGGGCATGTAAAAAAAGTAGCCCTGAAATGTACATTATTTTAAAAATGAGTTTTGAACAGCAGTTTACTAAAAGTTACTGCAAAGGAATCAGCCTGTTCTGCAGCCAAGTGTGGAACCAAGGTAATTCCCTTGCAAAGAATATTTTTCACACTTGATAATTGAACATGCTTACAAGTGGTAGCTGTAAACAAAGGAGGGATGTAAAAGGCTATTAAAATAATTGGTTTGTAACAAGTAGAAAGATATAATATGTGTAACATGACCAGCAGGCATCATTTGCTGATCCAGTGACTTGCTCCATTTTATTTTACTGGATCTTGTTATTGTTCTATCTAAATTCTATAATACCTCTAATTTATAACCAGTGAAACCCACAGACTCAGGAACTATTATTCAAAATAATTACACGTATCATTGTGGTGGTAGCTTACCAGATTCTGATTTAGAGGAGTTGTATTTTACAGAAGTTGTAAAAGCAACAGACATTTCCCTTATAAATTTTCTGACTGTATAAACAGGTTCTGTAACTTACAACTCTAGCAAAAGTCAGTTATTTACTATTGAAGGGAAATGTAAACATTTGGGAAAATATAAATATAGGGAGACAGGAAACACACACATGCAAGATAGCAACACATGATGCCACACCACACACCTCAGATGTCAACAACACTGGTACTATCATGTAGCAGCAGCAGCAGTTATGGTAGCAGATGAGGACATAAAATTTTATAGTAATTAGACTTTTTTATGACATTCTATGACACACCTCACTCTAACAATCTTTCTTCTTCTTCTTCTTCTTCTTCTTCTTCTTCTTCTTCTTCTTCTTCTTCTTCTTCTTCTTCTTCTTCTTCTTCTTCTTCTTCTTCTTCTTCTTCTTCTTCTTCTTCTTCTTCTTCTTCTTCTTCTTCTTCTTCTTCTTCTTCTTCTTCTTCTTCTTCTTCTTCTTCTTCTTCTTCTTCTTCTTCTTCTTCTTCTTCTTCTTCTTCTTCTTCTTCTTCTTCTTCTTCTTCTTCTTCTTCTTCTTCTTCTTCTTCTTCTTCTTCTTCTTCTTCTTCTGGTGTCGTATCTGTTCTGGATATTGGCTATCATCATGGCAATAGACTTCCTGTTCTTAACTCCTCAGAACAGTTCTTCTGAGGACATCTCCACCAGTCTCTCAGGTTCTTCAGGGATGAAGTCCATCTATGTTCAGGGCCTGTCTTCCCAGGGATCTTTCCTTGCAAAGCGAGTTGGAGTATTCTATATTTTATGTTGTTCCTCGTGATATGGCCAAGGTATTGGAGCTTTCTTTGCTTAATGGTCTTAAAGAGTTCTTGTTCTTTATCCATTTGGCACAATACTTCTATCTTAGTCAAATGGTCAACCCATTATATCTTTAGCAGCTGTCTGTATATCCACATTTCAAAAGCTTTGATTCTCTTTTCAGATGCCTAGTCAATGTCCAAGCTTCAACTCCATATAGCAACACTATTCAGATATTTGTAGCGAGAGTTAGATCTCTACAGCATAACAAATGTTGCATTTTTTATGAAGGTGGATCTTGCCTTTTCTCTTTGTACTGTATTTTAATCTTTTAATTAACAGTCTTTCTATTGGGATCAATTGGATGGCATGCCATTGATGCAGATGGAATTGATGGAAACAGGGGCTTTTCCTCCAATACAAATGGCAGTCCCAGAGAGGCTGATTCAGTTTGAGTTGAAGTGTAGGGCAAACTGTTTTGGCTTTCCCTTAGCTGGACTGGTAATACCAGCTGGTGTCATTTTTTTAGAAGTCTACACATGCATTTTATCATAGTGTGGTCCCCACCCCCCCATAGTTTGGATTTTTTTCATAGTCTGGATCAAGTATCATCCAATTTAAGTTTTAGTCCCTTTTTTTTACAATACATTGGGTTGTATGCTTTTAGAGATGGCAGAATTCAACAGTACTGATTTCTAAGGATTCTGAATGTTAGTTGAACAGTTCTTCTGCATCTTATTTTTGATTTAAAAGCAGTACTGTGTCTTTGACGATTATTTCAAGACCTCAAGACTAGACAAAATAACTGCTCAGAGGCCTAATTGGCTTTACATCCACTTATATTAAAACAGTAAATCAAGAAAGAAAAATAAATAAACTACACATTGCAGTTTTAGTGACAGGCAGGATTTCATTAGTGTTGAGAGCTAACATAGTGAACAACCAGAAAGCTCGAATAATTTAGTCTACATTCATTTAAAGTATGCCTTTGATTGGAGGGGGTGGGGGTAGAGACGCTTGGTAAACATTTATGATGCCATTCATTTTGTGCACCATTATTAATGAAAGAAAATGCAATTATTTATTTCTCGTTCTTCCTATCCGAATTAGTATCAAAGTACAGTAAAAAGACTTTTGCACAGCACAAGAGAGAGTCCAGGATAGTTGGCTTCATTCACATAATGATATTAACATACTTTTAAAGAAGCATATTGGCAGTCCTGGATTTGCATTAATCCTTATCCTGTTGGCCTCTAATTTAGGTACAGAGTAACTAATTTTTCCTTTGCTCATTTGTCACAGGATTCTGTGGCCGTAGAACAAATGTGTTGCTATAAATTAGCAGCACAGACAACCAGGGAAACACAGGCTTTTAAAAGTCTAAAGCTTTGCATGAATAGCACCAAAGCAATATATCCCCACTCCTACTATGTAGCTGCAATAAATTTTAAATGTTTTAAATTGTAAGAGACTTTGGAATTACCACAGATGCTTCTATTCGTATTGAATGAGGCAAGATGTGGGTCTACTTGGTTTCTAACTAGTGCTTGGTATTTTTATTTTGTGTTAGTAGAATTTTTGGTAGCTGTCTCATTCATCTCAGTTATATGCATAAATACAGCTCAATATAATGAGCTGTTTTGACATTTTAGGTATCACAGTAAATATGTAGAATATTTCTGTCTGGTATTATCAAAAGCTTCATATCTCTTCACTAATGCCCATTTATTTTCCCTTTCCTTTGTGGAATTCACCAAACAATGTTCCGTGGAATACTGGTGGACTTCAATTCCCAGAAGCCTAAGACAGTACATTTGCTGATCAGTGTTTTGGGGTTTTGACTTAGGCTTCTGGGAATTGAAGTCCAAAATCCAAAGGTTGGGAAATGCTGGTGTAGATAATCATTCTGGCCACTTTATTTTAGTAGTTTTCACAGAGGACATGAATGTCGTAAATGATCAAGAAAGTATGTTATTTTGTTTCTAGGTTTGACAAACCATAAATCTGGCATGTGTACCTAACTGTGCTTTCTTCAACCAAACAATATTCTCCTTTGCCAGTGATCTCCTTCAAGACAGTTTTAATACTGCAGTGCTTTACAAAAGCTAAGACAAAGGGGCTGGATTTCACTTGTAAAAAGAAGGGATGACAATAGGCATTGTGGCAAATTATTTCAAAAAACAAGAATGACTAGACAAGAATGTTTTTTTTTAATCTTCAGTGATAAATTATATAGAGCAGAGTTTCTCAACCTTGGGCACCCAGATGTTCTTTAGACTTTAATTCCCAGAAGCCCTGATCAGCAGATGTGCTGATACAGAGGTACTGTGGAGAGCTCAAATGAGAAAAGACAATGGCAAACACTGGTGTAAGATCAAATATTTATTCAACTGAGATATGGAGCAAACTAACTGGAATAAATTCAATTGGATCTGGAAGAGCAGCAAAAGAAAAGCAGGGTCATCACCAACCTTTCTGAGAAAGTAGTTGAACCATGCTTTGCCTCTTCCAGCCACTCTATCAGGCAGAGGAATATCTTTGCCTATCCTCCTGAATAAAGAGATGGCACACAAACATTGGGACAAATTAAGGCTGCGAACCTATTTTCATAGAGACATCTGAAGTGAGGCTTCCTGTAGTGTGAAATTGGTTGAGTTGTGAGGGCTATTTCATCTCCTTCTAAAATCCAAATGGGCAAGTCAATCTGTCCTGTTAAATTGTTATATCACGACATCTGGGCAGCTCAGTTTTAAATGAGTATATGTTTTAGATTAGAAGGTCAAATTGTAAAGATGAAGCTAAAGTACTTTGGACATCAAATGAGAAGAGAGGATTTGCGTGAGAAAGCCTTGATGCTGGGAAGGGTGGAGGGCCAAAGAAGAAGGGGGTGGCCAAAAATGAGATGGCTAGATGGTATTGTAGACACAATGGGCACAAAGCTGGGTGGATTGAGGAGGATGGTAGAAGACAGGGGTGCCTGGCGGGCAATGGTCCATGGGGTCGCAAAGGGTAGGAATCGACTATGCGACTGAACAACAACAACAAAGGTGATCCTGGGTCACACTTCATATCAAACCCAGGACCTTCCATGTGTTTTCTCAGCCAGCCCCAAGCTTTCTCTTCTTCCAAGCCCTGGACTCCAATGTTCACGCTGCTTTGTCCAGGAGAAGACCTCTTTGTTTGCTCACCAGCACTTTTTGTTGTTTTCCTCAAATTACTGTCCAGTGGGACCAGCTGTTTTAATTGGCACCATCATGGCCAGTTGTCCCATATCACCTTGAAGGCCTTCAGTAAATGATTGACAAAAAACAAATCTAACAAAACAGAGTGAAACCGAAACCAAACCCAAACCCAAACCCAAACCCAAACCTACCAACAAACCCTGGACATCTTTTGTTCAGTACATGTCCCAAGGTCAAAAATTCCTATCCAGCCAAATCTTGCAATGAACATTTATCTGAAGATAGTGCACATTCCTAATATTCAGCACTAGCCCGAATGCATTTTACAAAAAAGGAGGTCCCTAGAAATGTACAAAGGGGGTTAAATTATTAAGAAGGATTAATATTAAAATATAAAGGTTAAAATATAAGAATATTTTACCTTTGCCAATAAGTTAGTTGTTTAGATTTGAGCCTGTTTGCCCTCAGACACCACCAGACATTTATTTTATTATTTATTTGTTGTATGGTATTGTTATTTATTTAATTGTTCATACAACAACAAAAATAACTAAAATATGTGCAGTCTTTTTTCCACTGATGTCACAAATTGGATTCATCTCAGCAGCTTAGAACATAAAGCATTATACTGGCGAAAATAATAGGAAAAAGAGGAGGCACAAAACATTGAGCTACTTTAAAAACTAACAGTGAATTTTCGTGGCTCAAAGCCCACTTCTTTTGGTGTTTGAAATGCCACAATATTTTGTTTTATTTCTCTCCTTCTACTTTTTTCACCTTTAATTTTGCCAACCTGTTGACACAGATTAACACAATGACTTATCTGGAAATCCATACAAAGCATTATGTGTCCTTGGGAGAGAAAGTGCTAATGGAAAGCAGGAACTCGAGGTTAATGATCACTATTCTTTGACTGATGTACATCTGGGTAAATAAAGTCAAGTAAATTACACATTCAAATTTCTGGTAATTAATGAGATGACATCATGTTCTTGGTAATGTTACTGTTCCATAAATGTTTCTCACTTATGCAAATTTCACTTATGTGCATGTAAATTGTCAGTAGGATTCTGCCTTGTGGCAGAAAAATAATAATGAAATGTCAACAAAGTTATAACACAACTATTTGAGTTTAAGATTGTGTTTTTATATGCATCACATCCAAAAGGTAATATCCTTTTACATAGGTCTGTCATGCAGGGATGCTGTCAACAGAAATAGAAACAGTCTGCTCCTGATTAAATGCTTACTTTTTTAATGTCAAGGTAGTGAGATGGCCACTAGTGCATTATATATATATATATATTGTCGGAACCCCAGGCATCTCTGTAAGGGGCCTCCCCACTCATGCTCCTGAGCATGTGCTCATTTCTGGAACATATTTAACCCTTACCTTCCAACTCTGAGAGACCTGGGCCACTTTTAAAAGGAACTTAATGAGCAGAAGAAAGGAGGCTTCTGGTAGCGTAGCGTTGGGGTGTGTGTGATAAGCAAAACAACAATCTTCAAAGAGAAACAGCTGTTTTATTCCTCAAGTTCATGTAGGAAAGTCCATGGAAAAATGCAGATTAGAGGGTCATAACCATGAGTTCAGTCCAATAAACAGTCCAAGATCTTTTAGGTAATCATAGTAAAATCATACCAGCAAACAGTCCAGGGTCTTAAACCATTGGGAACCAGAAACGTACTTTTAAATCAAAACAGGTCTTAATCCATGAAGAGGCAGAAACGAACTCACTCACTTCTCTGCAAAATGGAGAATCTGCAGTCAGGTGGGTTACTCTTAGCCAATCAGGTAACAGAGAAAACTTTCTCAAAACAATACATTGTTTACACATGTGCACAGAGAGTGTTCTGGGATATAGACAAAACATGGGTCTCAGCTAGCTTAGAGAGATAATATGGGTACACTGACTGAAACATGGTTGATAAACATGCTGTCCAAGAGACAGAGAGAAGACAAAGGATTTCTATGAGGCCAATAATGAGGCCTAACTGAAAAATAGCAATTTCAAGCCTTGGGAGACATTAGGAAATAGGTCTTTTTCCTGACATTTTAAAAAAGAAATGTTTAGTCATAGGCAGTCTGACACCAATGCTAACACTTATTGCACTGCACAAGCAGAATTGCACAACAGGATACTGGCCAAAGTCCTATTTGATGAATTTGATGCTGTGCACCATATTTTAAAGAATGAATGTGAAAGTGTTAACCAGAAAGCTTTTGATACAAAAAAAGGTATACATCCAAATTGTTCTCAAGTGCCCGATCTGTTCTTTCACTGAGTATTCAAAGTTATGGGAAAGTAGGAATTGTTGCTAAATATCACATATATCCCACCCCACATTCATAAAATAAAATTACAAAATTGGGGGAGGGGAGAGAGAGAAAGAATTGAGTCTGTATTGTTTTCAATCTCCTACAGTCTTAGACAAGGGAACTTCTGAAACTGTGCATTTAATTCCTGAAAATAGGTTTCAATACCTGTACAGTGAAAGTAGCTAATGTGGACGTATTTACCATTTTCATTTATGCTAGTGGAGATCATGAAAAAAAAAAAGAACATGATTATTTTTCATGGAATGTATATACTGGAAATATTGGTAAGAAGAACAGAAGAAGAGCCATGTTGGACCACAGCTAACTACCATATATGCTCAAATATAAACCAAGTTTTTAAACCCCAAAAATGAGGTCCAAAAAGGGGACTCGGTCTATACATGGGTCAACAACCATGAGGTCTAAAAATATGGGTTTTAAAAAAGTTATTTGGCACGTTAAAAGTAAGTTTTGGGACTTCCGTGGCAAAAGAATCTGAGACACAATTACACAACTGGCCACAAGAGGGTGCAAATTGTGATTTTTCCATTAGAATACATTGAAAATCAAGTTCTCCTATTCTGGTTTGTTTTCACTTAATTCCTATGGAAAACCACAAATGAAGAAAGAAGGTCTACAATGCAATCGTGTCCCCTTTCCAAACTGGTGTGGAAAAAGAAAGGATTTTACTTACCGTACTTTCTTGCCTTTGTCCCTGCTCCATGTGTCCAAGATGGAGGGAGGAAGCCATTCTCCTTCCTTGCAGGGGCAGCAAGAGTCTAGGCTAGAGCAACACTTCCTGCCTCAGTACAATTGACCTGCCCACCCACTTTACCTGCAGTGCCACCACTGGTGGGTGGTGCAAGTACAGTTTTAAAAATATTACTATTAATATTACTGTTTTTTGATGTATTTTAATTACTGAAACTCACTAGCAGCTGCTGCATTTCCCACTCTCAGCTTATTCTCGGGTCAATCTATTTTCCTGGGTCAATCTATTTTCCTGGGTTTCAAGGTCAAAATTAGGTACCTTGACTTATATTCAGGTCGGCTTATATTTGCGTATATATGGTATTCTATTATTCTTTTAACAAGGTCAAAGCTGTGTCTATGGGAAGCCCCCAAACATCCATGATTACTAACATAATAGCCATGCATCTTATAAGTATTATGAAAAGGTGAGATGTCAACAATATAAAGAATTGGAGCTCAATAATAATTGTATGGGAGTTTCTAAGTGGTAGGTTTGATTTATCAGAGGTCTGCTAAATCTGCTTAATTTTTTAATGTCCCATTACAGAATGGGAGGAAGGGGAGTGGATAGAAATTAAACGAATTAATAAATGCACAGTAAAATATTTACTGTGATCCTGTTGCTTAGCATCCTAAGTCATACTATAGTAGGCCACTGAATCATTGGAAATTTGGTAAGTCAAATCCTCTGTATGTTCCATTGATTTAAATGGACTATCCTAGTTGTGGCTAAAGTAGGTTGCCACTAGAGTGGGCCCAGTTGAATCAATGGAATTTATGGAGGTGTTGACTTACCCAACTCCTAAATGATTCAGTAGGTTCACTCTAGTACAATCCACTATTGTAAACAACAGGATTTCAGCCATTGTTTGGTGAGAAAGGTGTAAAACTGCTGGCGAAATTACTATTTTTGTACAAAATCTACATTTCAGAACATTCTTACAAGGTCTTGCCTATTATTCACATGACATTCAAAAGTCATAAACCAAAGAATAGAAAATGATTTTGAACCTGAATTCTTCAAGTAGCCCATGTTTACTTTGTGTAAGAGGTACAAATTTAAAGCTCCATATTTTGGGAAAATGTGAGGATTTTACTTTTGACTGTAAATGCATCATGGAATGGAATGTGCTTCATTAATTTTTCATCATGAAAATGCTAGGTGGATGTCTAAAGACCTTTTGATCACAATGCGTCTGGTAATTCAATGTCTTAAAACTCAGCAGGTTTGTATATCTGCTTACTGTAGTACAGTACTTTTGCCATTTTAAAGACTAATCCAATGTTTTGTCAGGTTATCTCTCAGAGAACAGTAAACATACTAGATAAAAGAGTAGCTCGAAGCTGAGATTAAAGGAACATTCTACAACAGATCTAATAAATTTCTTCCCCAAACTGTCCTCTCTTTTCATCGCTGAAATGCATACTGTTTTGATTGTTCAGTGGGGTTTGTATATGATTGGAATAAATAAACCCAAACCATTACAATAAATATATGATCAGTTCTCTCTATATCCTTGCAAATATGTGCAAACCCCTAGATAAATTCAGTGATTATTGATTTGTGTGTGTGTGTGTGTGTGTGTGTGTGTGTGAGAGAGAGAGAGAGAGAGAGAGAGAGAGAGAGAGAGATATGCTCAGATATGGTGAGATGCAGATTTTCAAACTGGGTCTATGCTTGTTTTTATAGGTGAAATAGATATTGCCAGCAATAGGTTTTTCAAGTACAATATCTTCAAGTACAGATCAGGCAATCTTCCAGGACAGAAAGTAGAGAAAAGCAATGTTTGTGCACAACAAAACTTAAACCATCCCCGCTATCTGAACTAAAAAAAAAAAAAAAAGACTTCCTGCTAGAAAGAGGGAAGTCCTCATGTTGATCTATCACTGTTTTTTAAATTTGATTTTGCCTGGGTCAAATTGAGTGGAAACTGTTAACAAAAGGACAGATTTAGATGCCCTCTTATTCCTGCTTCTTTGGATATTAGTCCCAGAACTTAATTTCCTTGGTTTATGTCAATTCTTTTAAATTTAATTTTAAATGAGGCATCTTCTATTTTAATCCCAAATTAGGATAATATTTTCTAGAAAAACCATAGCTGGTGGCTGAAAATGGAGCAACTATCATGTGATCTTGTTGCAGGCATGACTAGTGCATGGAACACTATTACCTTTCCCACCAAAGTGGTACCTATTTATCTACTTGCAATTTCTTCATTTCAGACAGCTAGATTGGCAGGAGCTGGGACAGACAACAGGCACTCATCCCACCCTATAGCACTTGGGTCTCTAACTGCTGACCTGCTGACCTTCCAGTCATCAAACTCAGTGTCTTAACCACTAAGTCAGAGGCCCTTACAGCTTCTGATTTAACCCCAGATCTATATTATTATACTTTGCAGTGGCCAACATGTACTAAGAGTGTGGGAATTTCAAGACTTTTGCCTTTGAGTCGATTTAATATCTGGGAATCACTGAGAACATATATCAAAAAAGAAATTGCATATTAAGTAGCAAACAAAATCTTGAAAGGGTGAAATAACGTAATCTTTCCTACCATCATTTGGACTAATTTATTCATAGTTTACTCCATTGTGCCCCAAAAGCTAGTACATAGCTTTGGACATTTGCCATTTTTATTGATAAGCACTCTAACACCAACTCAAGGATCTGCTGCTGTAGATAAATTGTTCTAAAATAAACGTCCATGAATCCAGCTTCAATCTATCAGAGAAACACAGAAATGAATGCTGTTGGAATAAAATTAGAATTTCCATCGCATGATACTTCTTCAGACTATATTCAAGTCTAAACTGGACCAAATATTTCATCTGGATTCTTAGATGACTGAGCTATTTCCTACCATTTCTCTGTACTTGTTTAATTTTAAGTACAGTGAAAGGCGATTTCTTTCTAGGGAGATGCATGGCAGCTTTCTGTCTTCTTTAGCACTTTATAGTAACAGCAGCTGCTTCCACCCTTTCAAGAATCTGAAGTACTTATTGTCTGGTATGCTGCAGGGGACATAGTCATATAAATGAAATCCTGTCACTGCCATTTTAAAAAAGCCATACTGGGATATTTTTGAAGAATCAGGTTTACCAGCTGGCTCTTTAATGTAGGCACAAGGGCCACCCACTTTTTGAGAATGAAACCAGCCATCTAGCTGGCTACAACAGACAAATTAGACAGTACTAGGTGGACTTCTGGGAGAAAGTAGTGGTTACTTTATTTTGTCTCCTTTTGCATCTTGTATAATTGCAACATAAGATGAAACTTGATAATATGGCTTCTCTTGAGCCTTGTTCTGACAGAAAAATATTCAAGCTTCACAGCCAGCTGAATATAGAGTGATAAGGTATCTATTAATACCAGATTTAAATCTGTTCTTGAATACACAACAAAAGATCTCTGTGTATTTTTTCATTATTTTTACCATTATATATTTACAGGGCTTGATTTCATTCAGTAATATATTACTTTATAAAGATGCTCCGTCTTCATTAGTATGCTGTGTGTTAATGACTGTCATGGTTTAACTGATTATTGTATTTGTATCATACTTGGTGATTCTAAGTAAACAAGCAACTGCTTGAAACCCCAGAGTTACAGAGAAAGTATACATCTAATAGTATCCCATCTTATCCATCCTTGTGAAAGTCACACGTATAACACTCAACAGTTTTTGCCCAGTGGTGGGATGTCAAATTTTTTACTACCCTACCGTGATGTCATCATAGTGTGGGCCGAGCTAACATCATGACGTCATGATGTCATGGGCGGGGCCAAAGAATTTTTTTAAAAAAAATACAAAATAATAATAAAAAAATAACACACCCTCAACCCACCCACAACACAAATCCATAAATTAATGAATTAAATAAATAAAATAAAAATACATTAAAATACAGCCACCCACCCACCCCAAACACAAATCAACCAGAGCTTTTAAACCAGAGCTTAAAGCTTATTCTGGCTAATCTTTCTCACACTAGGTCAGATGGAAGGAACTACAGAATGAACTCACTACAAGATGGCTTCATTTTGGCACTTTTCAACTTTTCAAGAGTTAAAGAAGTTAGGTACTAAGTCTTTGCCTAACCAGTTCTCTAGGATAATATGCCTTATTGTAAATGTAAAACAGCTGTACCTCCTTAAGGGTTCTCCAATTGGAACAGCAATTGGAACAGCACAGGTTTAGCTTATTGATGAGGTAACTCCAAGACTTTGCTTAAAAACCCCAAGCCAGGCCACCAGGCCTGCCAGCCGCCAGGCCTTTTTAGGAACTGTGGTAGTACGTCAATATAGGTAAAGATATTAAATACACATTAAAATACACACAGACACACCACATCCAAAGGTGAGTCACTTACCCTGGAGAGCAGGCTATAGGAAGTTTCAGGCTAGAAGCTTCTCTTCCTCCTCCCTGCTTGGGAGGACAGCAAGGAGGCCGTGCATACGCGCCAAGCACTGTAGGCGTGCAGGCACACCAAGTGCTTGGCGCGCATGCACAGTGAAAAGGTAAGCCCCGAAGGTGGTTCCCCCCACCTAAAATCCATTGTATTGAATATGACTGTTCACTTCAAGCATACTGTATACTTTGAGCAGTATGAGATCCAGGTTTTACATAATTTGGTTCATTCTCAAATTCTCCTTTTTAAAAGGATAGTTGGGGCTGATTCTGTGCATTTGTTTGTTGCTTGTGTGGGTTTTGAGTCCTTATTGCACTGTTTCGCTCAGCTTTAGTTTATGTTGGTGCCCTGGAGTCAACATACTACTGGCAAAACTCCTGAAACACAACACAGTTACTCAAATAACAAGGCTACCTCATATAGGATCATAAGGAAAGATGCTGGTAGTTGAAGCAGAAGCTCACCATATGAAATCATCTCTCTCCGCCCTCAACCTAACTTCCTGTACAAAGGACATCTATTTCTGAATTATCAGGACTGAGCTGTAAGAAACAAACAGTTTTTGGAAGTAGTTACTCCCTGCAACTGAAAATGTACACATATGTAATTTGGTATGCTGAATTCACAGTACAATGTTGTGTAACTTCTCCCATATAATACTTACTTGACATTTCCCCATTTTAATGAATAGGAGAAAAGATAATTGGAGATGCACAAATACTACCATAGGTGCAGATCATGACTGGATTAGAGGAGCTCTCAGAAAATATGAATTAAATGAGGTCCTGGTCTGTCTGCCCTTATGCACAGCCCCACTGGAAAGATTTAAGGGAAATATTTGTATACATGCCACATTTTAAAAATAATATAACCATGCTGGTTTTTTCTTCCTGTTTTGAAACACAATTAAAATCACTAACTCTTTATTGTGAAAGAACATAATAAAAAGAATCTGTGAAATATGATACAAATCCATTTTTATCCTTACTTGTTCAAGAAAACCTAAAGTATAATCCATAAAATGCAAGTCAAAATGAAATACAAACAAGAAATAAACTAGAAACACCATATTGAAATTGGGGGGGGGGAGGAAAAGGTCTTATTAATGAATAAATCTTTAAAAAAAATGTCCAACTGTAAATCCACACAGAACTTATGTCCATATGTTGCACATTCATTTATCGGCAACTATTCCATTATGTAGCTCTGACTGAGCAACAGGAATGATGTCATTGGTATCATCAGATTGTTGTTAATTAAAGAGTCACTTTTTCAACTTTGAGATTGCACAGTTCAGGCACTATGATAATAAATCATTCTCACAAACTCTGAAATGAAGGAAATTTTTAATTAATGACAGTCTGACACTACTAATGATGTAAGTTCCATTGCAAAAGTGGCATTATACAACAGTATGCTGCTTAAAAGTTTTTAAGTTCTTTAACCCTTTGAGTTATCAGTTTTCATATAAGGAACCACATCATGACAATAAGAATAGTAGCAAAATATAAAAATCGATGATCTATTAAGGATATATTGGATATGCAGTTTGAACTGGGGCCAAATACAGTCTTGTTAACTGAGGTGGATAAATACAAAATGAGTAATGAAAACAAGGAACTGATGGCAATAATGTTATCGGCGGCCAGACAATGTATAGCGAGAAATTGGAAAAACAACGAAAAGTTAAAAAGAAGGGATTGGTATAAGGAATTGTGGGATTTGGCACTTAATGAAAAGCTCACATGGGAGATAAATTCTAAAAAGGGTAAAGTATCTGGCAATAATTTTTGGAGGATTTGGAAACCTTTTATTGATCACGCAATGGTTAAGAATAAAGGCATACCCCCTGTATCTGAGCAAAATGACTTTTGGAAAATATAAGGAAACATAAATCCCCGGA